>CM062819.1:893803263-894195763 GCA_031772625.1 Pinus tabuliformis | reverse complement strand
GCCACAACCCCACTTCATGTGATATGGAATCATATCAAGGTGGGGTCAGGGGGAATGCCTGCCCCTAGGTACCATCCTTGGGAGAAAAATAAGGATAATATTAAAAATAGTTTACTTCAAAATTTAAGGAGAAATTGTTGGGTGACAAAGAGTTGTAGGGAAAATGGAAACTAAAATATTATAAGTAGGTGATCAACTCTAACATCAAAACTAAAAAATATATTTCTTAACTAACGTTAAGATGAAAATGAGATTTTCTAGGACAAGAGCTAATTCTGATGAGCTTCATAGTGAAAATTAACATTTTTCAATTCCCAAGACACCATGACACGATGGGATGAAGGCATTTTCCACCTTTGCCATACATAGAAGGTGGAAGTGGAAAAACACTCTATTATATTGACCATGTTATACTCTTATTTGATATAATTTCAAAATATTTGTCACATCACCAACCTTGACTGTTTATGTCACCAAAGCTATGATGATCTTAAAACACTTCATGTCAAATAATTTGTATTGATCCCTTAAGTTGTTAAAGTATCATAGACCATATAATTCTTAGTAAATTTTAATAATCATCATAATAAGAGTGAACTGTGGCTGATGTGTTTTTCAACTTCATCATACCTCTCTATATATAATTTTAAAATTTACTTTCAATCGTGAGAAGTCTTCTTGAAATTTTGCTTCCAATGGAATTAAAAAGTAAAACAAAATTGCATTGATGACAATAGAATGTTCGAATATGGGAAAAGGAAAACTAAGATGCAAAAGAACTATGCTAAATTCAAAAATTTTAAATCCTATGATTATCGTAATACAATTTTAACATCCATAAAATGCCCTCTTTAATCATTATTTTAGATTATGTTTATTTATAATAAGTCAAATCTCTTAAGGTGTTATGTAGTAGACGATAATAAATCTTTCTTATATCATGGACCGCTAAAATAAAAAGGTACATAAAGTTTGGTGAAAAGTTTGAATGATATGTAACATGATAATTAGTTCAAAATTATTGTTAAGGTTGCCACTATCTCCATCTAAATAAAGAAACTGATTTCCCATTATCACCTCATAATCTAGAAAATTGTTA
The DNA here is from genome assembly GCA_031772625.1 of Pinus tabuliformis. Lineage (NCBI taxonomy): Eukaryota > Viridiplantae > Streptophyta > Pinopsida > Pinales > Pinaceae > Pinus > Pinus tabuliformis. The sequence continues at coordinate 894,194,664 of CM062819.1, read as the reverse complement.
TCTATATTAGTCACTGAAGGAAGAGGTAGAAGATAAAATGTGGAAGCTAGAGTAATATAGAGATAAAAAATCGAAAACACACATATATAAGTCAAAATGAGATGTATTATTGATTCAATTTCAGAGAAAAATTCTTTACAAAAAGTATAGTTGCTGCTCCTTTTTAACCACATCAAAATCCCCTATTTCTTCTCTATTTTTTGTATGAAAACAAAATATGTTGTTATGACATAGTAAAATACCCAACTCAACTTTGTTTACACATAGATATACATACCCTTATTTAACTAAATTTACACATAGGAGAAAGCACCCGAGTTTAGCTTTGTTTACATAGGAGAAAAAACTATAAACTTCTTTGTTTACACACAACAAATAGAAATATAAAAGAAAACAAAATTCATAGAGTTGTAGACATGCCAAACTATACAAGGAAAGGTAGATTAATCAAACATCATTATGAGTTTTTTTAACCTTAAAATAAAATTTTTGGTAGGATTTCTTGGTACAAATGGAGTGGAAATGGTATGGAGAGTTAATGTGGTAGTTTGGATTATTTCTAACACTCATCCTTAATCACTACTATTTACATTCATGATGCCCAAACTGTCTCTTATATGTACAGAAATTTCCTTTCCCAATGGTCTCATGAAGATGCTTGCATCTTGTTCTTGATACCTGTAATGCTCCAAAATAATATCTCCATCATTTATCAACTCTTTGATGATATCATACCTTGTGTCAATATATTTACTTATTTTATAAAATACCAAACTCAATGCATTCGTAGATCAGGTCTAGTTGCAGTCAAATACATCAAACTTCCAACATGATTTCTTATAGTGTTGGATGTACATTGTTACTACAATCTTCTTTACTCCATTTCAATCCCATGATTGTTGGTGTTGGAGAAGGCTTGTGGTTTTTCCTTTTAAACCTCTTCAAAATGATTGTTTCATACTTAGTTTGAGAAATAACAATTCCATGTTCCATTTTCTTCACTTTTATGCCTATAAAACACCTTAACAACACCAAATCCTCCATTTCAAACTCATCTTTCATGACTTTTTTGAAATCAACAATGAGAATATCGTCAATCACTATGAAAATTATACCATATATATATATATATATATATATATATATATATATATATATATATATATATATATATATATATAATATATGTATATATGTATATATGTATATATGTATATATGTATATATGTATATATGTATACATATATACATATATACATATATACATATATACATATATACATATATACATATATACATATATATATATATATATATATATATATATATATATATATATATATATAGATATAAAACCACAATTAAAATCTTACCATCTCTTTATTTGATGTAAAGGGTAGGCTCAACATCACTTTTTATAAAGGCATTTTTCAACAAATATGATTCCATTCTATTATACCATGTTCATGGTGCTTTCTTCAACCCATAAAAAGATTTGTTTAGTATATACAAATTTTCTGCTTTCCCATGAACCTAATAACCAAGTGGCTACTCCACACACACTTAATCTTTCAATAATCCATTCAATAAGGTTGATCTCACATCCATTTGATATACCTTCCACTTATGTTAGGATGTTACTACCAGAAGTATCCTAAGAGTTTCCATTCTGACAATTGGAGCAAATGTTTCAACATAATCTCTCCTAGGTTATTGTTTGCATCCCTTAACAAATAGCCTTTCTTTATGCCTTCCAATCCTTCCTTCTGCATTGATCTTGGTCTTGGAAACTGTTGGGGTTTAGTTTTGCCCAATTTTGATACCTTTTTCTATAATTTCACTCTCCCATTTTGACTATTTTTAACCCCTACTATGCCTATCTTGGTTGTAATACTTGTGTTTTTTCCAAAAGTGTGCCGTACGCTGAAGGTATGCAAATTAATGCTAAAAAATGTCTTTTAACCTAACTTTAAGTATTCCTTAGCTAACTATTCATTATTTTATTACCAAGCCAACTAATCTCAAGTTCCTATGCAAATTTTCTTTGATTTAGAGACATGCCCATAATTCCTGCAGACAGTTGTGTGATCTTACTTCCCGCAATTACTCTGGATTTCATGCAGTCACGGATTTCCTGTAACTGCGTCGTGGATTTCCTGCAGCAACATCAGTGGTTAGCCATGTTCCATGAATATCTAAGTCCAAAAGGAACATGATTTTTGCAGGGAATATATCACATATTATTGCTATCCTATTGGCATTCTCAGATCTTCCAACAACAACGCCCAGATTCAAAAGCTTTCTCTTGCTAGCTGTTTGGAGGAGAACTACATCCATGTGATGAGTTTTCGTCTAATCCATGATTTCAGTCATGGATTAGACCTAGTATGGATAAAAATGAGATATTGTAATTGATCTATTAGCCTATGGATTAGACTGGGAGTCTCCTTTCTTTCGAGCCATCTATGGACTTTGTACATGTATAAATTTTGTCCTAGTTTCGATGATAGGGTGCTATGAGAGTGTTGGGTTGGTTTCAGCACTAACTTTGTATCATATTGTACTCTTTTGTATTTTCATATTAATATAAAGATATATGTTTTTTCTGTTGCAGTGAGCAAGCTCCTCTAATTTCAAGGGGTTGTGAGTAAGGGAGGGCCCCCTTTTCTCACAACTCCCATAGTGTAGTTTTCATGTATTTTATTTCTATTATGTAGCAGTAATTCATTTTTACAGCTAATGTACTCTTTCGAATATATATCAATAGCACTGGATTAATTGAATTAATTTTATGTTCATGTGTGGGATTCAGTTAATGAATATTTGATTCCTTATGTTGATTGAATTTCTGAATTTGTTGTAAGTTGATTTTTATATCCTTTCTTAAGCATCATGGGCAATCTTAAGAGCTGTAGAGGGAAGTTTGATCGTCTCTATAGTATTTTTTGCTAAGTGATTGATGCGGGAAAGAGTAATTGGTTTTGTCTGATCAGTTAATTAGATTAATCACCACCTACAATATTAGGTCTACATATACTTTGCATGCATCTCACAAGCTTAACTTCCGGAGTTGATGATTTATGTTTAATCAAATTATAATGCTATAATTTGAATCAACCTTTTGGCACCATTTCTGGGAGGTGCTAAAGGGATAATACTGAAGTTTTTTTATTACATTCATTTTTTGGAAGTTTTTTCAAGATTGGGGGAGATGAAGTGGTAAGACAAAGGGAAAAGCCCACGCATCGAAGGAGGTCAGAAATTCGCCAAAGTCGTGTCTTGATTGTTTTGTAAGTAGTTTCTTTTAAATTTTCTTTCATAGTAGATGATTGGGTCCAACATCCACAAATGTGTTTTGGGGTGGTGTGAGCACCACTTCATTTACTAATACACTAGAAAGGAAAAATAAGTCTACAAGAAATAAGACAACACGAGAAGAAGAGTCATGTGAGGAGGTCTATGGTCCTGAAAATAGCCCAAAACATATTCCTGCTTCTATTGAAGCAACTTCTGTAGGAAAATATTCTGTTAGTGCCCATTTTGAATCTCCTGTCATAAGGAAAACAACATCTTTTCTCATTGGTCAGCCTGAAAAGGAATTCCTTGGTAATCATGTTCGAGAACGAAAAATCCAAACCATCGATTCCGCAGAGTCTGCAATCTATAAAGCCCCCACTTCCTTTTGGTCTAGAATGGCCCACGAAGAGGCGACTCATCACACAAATGGATATGATGAGAAGGAAGAATAACTGATCACATTCGAATTCCCTATCAGTGAGGTTGGTGGAGCTACTTAGATGAAGAATATTCCTTCTTCAGTGTTTCCTAATTTTCGTGGGGTTCCGAGTGAAGATCCTGATGCCTTTATATTCGAATTCAATGTGTTATGTAGAAGATATGACTATTTTTCTAATTTTCAGAAGCTGAAGTTGTTTCCTGGAACATTGAAGGATGCGACTCTCAGGTGGTTCATGGGGTTGGCTTCAAACTCTATTACAAATTTGGAGGAAATGAAAAAGGTATTCTTGAGAAAGTATCAAGACTATTGTAAGACTAGGGACCTCAGAGAAGAAATATTTGGCATGGCTCAGAAGGAGGGGGAGAGCCTTAATAACTTGGTGGAGAGACTTCAGTACAATCTGCAGAGGTCTAAAATGAATCAACTAAGAAAGGATACTGAAAGAACAATTATGCTCAGAGAAATTAGACCAGAATCTCTGGATATTTTGTATCTGATGGGAGGAGGTGACATATCAATGTTGGGTTATGATGAAGTATATGAGATATGTTGCCAATATTCAAGAGTAAATTTGAAAGTTGGAGGAGGAACAAGAGATACTGCTTCCAGGCTTGTCAAGTCAATTGCTAGAGCTGGAGTAACCAGAGCTGAAATGGATAATTTATTTGAAAATTTTAAGACTAATATTCTTAGCACATTATCTTCTCAATTGGATGTTTTTCAGGTTAAGAAGAAACAAGAAAAATATGATGAAGTAGAAAAAGCTCTAGCTGTGTTTTGTTCGAAATGCGAGAAGAAGCATTCCTTGAGGGAATGTCCTGTAGATATCATAGATATATGCCGAATCTGTGAGGCAGAACACTCTACTGATGAATGCCCGTCACTTTGTAAAATAAAAGCAACACATCTAGCCGATCAAGGAGTTGTCGATGCACTTTATGAAATGGCACCATAAATAGCATGGAAACCACGTGCTGCAGGTATGGCTTAGTCACATTTTGAAGTTCATTATAATCAAAATCATATGTGGAATATTCCAATGCCCTGGCAGACCTAGCCTCCACAACAGCTTTGGGAAGGGAAATTTTCTTACCCTACCAATCAAAATTATCCTCCTAAAAACTTTTATCCTTCGCAGCATACACAACAGTAAATGATTCAATGTCAACAACAATAGCATTAGTTGCCTACCCCACCAAATCAACCTCATCCTACGCAAATTCCTACCCAGCCAATGACTAACCGCAATAACAAAACCATCCAATCCGCTCACAACATTCGATTGGTCACCTATTCTAATTTTCCTACCGATTGTATTGCACCAAAGTCACTGTAGGAAATTTATGTTCTTGTTTTATAGGAATTTCCTGTGTCACTACAGGAGATCCAACTCAGGTCAAGAAAAGTGGTGAATCAGCCCAGAAGAATTGAAGAGATTGTAGAGGAAGACTCTCTAGAAATGCTTGAAGTTGAGACCACACCTGAGCCAACAGAACAACCTACTTCATGGCTATAAGAACCTTCCTCATCGCATACAATCCAACCTCCTTTTCCATAGATGTTGGAAATGAGACTAAAGTAGCCCGAGTTTGATCTTGTGCCTAAATTGAAAAATGTATGCATTAAGATCCCATTGCTGCAAGCAATAAAGGATATCCCAATCTATGCTAAAACACTGAAGGAGTTATGTACCAAGAGACTAGGAAGACAAAATAAAGGACTCTCTACAATACAAGTAGGTGGAAAGCTTGCAAGTTTAATGTCTACAAGGTTTGTTCCTGAAAAATATGTAGACCCTGGAATCCCTGTGGTTACCACCTTTGTCAATGGACAACCTATAAAAAATACTTTAATTTATTTAGGTGCAGCCATTAATGTGATGAGTATGGATACCTTATCTAGAATAGGAACCTTTGACTTATTTCCTACTCCTACCATGCCAGAATTAGCAGATAGGTGTAAGGTAAAGCCATAGGGGGTACTAGAAGACATTGTCATCTCATTAGATTCCTAGAAGTACCCTATAGATTTTTTATGTTCTTCAACCCAAAACTAACTTAGGAGGGCATCCTCTGATCTTGGGGAGACCATAGTTAGCCATGTCAGATGCTTATATAGGGTGTAGGTCTCGAAATATGACCATCATTCATGGGACTGAAACAAAGCACATTAATTTGTATCCCCCCAATTAATCTCTCTTGAGATTAGAAAATACACATTGGGTTGAAGAAGAAGAACATGATTCAGAATGTGCCCAACCAATTTTGACATTTTCCCAAGACATGAGCCTCAAAGAAAATTCAGAAGAAAATTTGATAAATTTTCAAATTTCTAATCCTGATTTTCTGTAGCAAGAAGGATGAAATCTAGTCATAATGTAAATCTCATTACTAATTTGCAGGATTTTCCAAATATAGTAAAGCAACCGAGTTACATTCAACCTTATTATCTGCATTTCCTACATATTCCATGACTGAATGGGGGAGTAAGGTGGTTGAAATTTTTCCTAAAAAACCTTTGAATATTAATTCCACCTTAACCCCTGAATAGGCAAAAAAGTTAATTTAAGCATCGAAAAAAATTTCAGACACTTTTGCTTGGGAATACATAGATATGAGAGGAATTCACCTGGACACATGCATTCATCATATTTATATAGAAGAGAAAGTCAGGCCTATGAGACAACCACAAAGGAGGATGAACCCCGCTTGAAGGGAAATTGTAAAAGATGACTTGCAGAAATTGTTAAATGCAGGGTTCATCTATCCTATCTTAGATATCCAGTCTGTATCTCCATTGGTTATTGTCCCCAAAAAGAATGGTAAATGGAGAGTGTTTGTAGATTACAGGGAACTAAGTAAGGCCACATTGAAATATCACTTTCCTTTGCCTTTCATAGACCAAGTGTTGGACACTTTGGTAGGAAAAAAAAGAATTCCTTCCTAGATGGGTTCAGCAGGTACAATCAAATTAGGATAGCTCTGGAAGACCAAGAAAAGACTACATTCACATGTCCCTGGGGCATCTATGCATATAGGGTACTTCCATTTGGTCTATGCAACGTACGAACCACATTCCAGCAGGCGGTACATGGTACTTTTTTCTAATCATTTGTATGATTGCGTAGAAGTTTATATGGATGACTTTACAGTAATGTGTGATACTTTCTAAGAAGCTTTATATAATCTTGAAATTTTTTTGCAGAGATGTAGAAAAACTAACCTCTCATTAAGTAAGGAAAAATGTTTTATGATTATGAATGAAGGTATTGTTTTGGGTGATCATGTTTCTGCTGCAGGAATTAAAGTTGATTCAACAAATATTGAAGTCATTGCAAAGCTACCGCAACCACCCAATCAGAAGGGAGTCCAAAGTTTTATTGGGCACGCAGGCTACTATAGAAGGTTTGTTGAAAATTTTACAAAAGAAGCCTCTCCGTTGTTTAAATTGTTGACTAAAGAAGCTGAATTTCATTCGGATGATGAGTGTCAAGCTGCATTTGATACACTAAAGGGAGAAAATTCTTCAGCATCGGTATTGAGAGGCCCAGATTGGAAATTACCTTTTCATATTTCCACTGATGCCTCTAATTCAACCATAGGAGCGATATTGGGACAAAAGGAAGATTTGGTAACTAATGATATTTATCATGTTAGTAAAAACTTAACTCCTGGAGAACTCGATTATATAGTAACTAAAAAAGAATTCCTTGTTTTGATTTATTCTATTAATAAGTTTAGACATTACATCATGGGCTATGAAGTTTTTGTACACAACAAGCACTCTGCCATTCGATATCTCATGAATAAACTAGTTAATTATGGCAGGATTACTAGATGGATTTTGTTGCTACACGAATCTGAAATCACGGTATTGGATAGGCCTGGAAAGGAAAATCCGGTAGCTGATTTCTTATCTAGACTTAACCATGCAGGTGAGGATGTTCCTGTTAATGATATATTTCCTCACGAAAATGTGTTTTCTATTTATGTTAAAACACCTTGGTTTGCAGACATGGCCAATTACCTTTATACAAGAAAGTTGGCTCCTTATTTTTCATCTAATCAGAAATAGAGAATTATTAGAAAAAATTGTTGATTACTCTTGGATTAGGGGAGAATTTTTTTTCACTGGACCTGATTTGATTATCCGCAGGGGTGTCATGATGAACCATGTGGAGGAAATTTTGCAGACAAGTGAACAACTTATAAAATCCTTCACTCATGTCATTATTGGCTAAGTCTTTTCAAAGATGCAAGGGAATATGTCTGGAATTGTGATAGCTGCTAGAGGATGGGGGGCTTGTACAATCAAATGAGATGCCTTTGTAGCCACAGGTTCTTATAGAACCTTTTTGAGAGATGGGATCTTGATTTTGTAGGTTCCGTCAACCTTATGTCCAAGGTAAGAAGTATATTTTAGTCTATACAAAATATGTTACGAAATAGTTGGAGGAAAGAGCATTATGTAGAGTAATAGAGAAAATAGTGGTAGATTTTCTTTTTTCTGATATTTTTGTAAGATTTGGGGTACCCAGATAAATAGTCACTAATCAAGGCACTCAGTTTGTATCAAATATTACGCAGGGAATTGTGCCAAAATACCAGATTACTCATCGAAAGTCCACCCGTTACCATCCACAGGCTAATGGGCAAGTAGAATCAACAAATAAGGTGTTGGAAACAACCCTTACCAAGACAGTGAATTACATAAGAAGGATTGGTCTGACAAACTTCGTGAACCATTGTGGGCCTACCGGATTACATGGAGGAATACCAACTCCTTTTCTCCATATGAATTGGTGTATGGAAAACAAGTTTTATTGCCCATTGAATTTTAGATCAAAACATTTAAAATGGCAGCAGATTTGGGAATAAACCTTGATGAAGCTCAGCAGCGAAGAATCCTATAGCTCAATGAGTTGGATGAAATTAGGCAGGATGGTTTTCAGCATAATGACTTCATTCAGCAACAACAAACTCAATGACATGACAAATACATTAAAAAGAAGCACTTCAAAGAGGGAGACTGGGCATTGTTGTATGATTCTAAATTTAAGAACTTTAAAGGAAAATTCAACACACATTGGCTAGGCCCCTATGAAATTGAGAAAGTCTTTGAGAATGGATTTCTTCGGGTTAAAACCATTGAGGATGCGAATGTTAACTTCTTGGTGAATGGGCATATACTCAAGTTATATCAGAAACCCCAATCTGAGGAGGAATTTGTGGAAGAAATTGTGAAGAAAAGAGAGTTGGAGATGGTGACAGAAGGGATCATTCCTTCCACTATTTCTTTTTGATTTCCTATTGACACAATGACCTCACTTTGTTGCTCCTCATGCTTGGTAAGAAATTAGAGGAATGCCTATTGGGTATAGGTTTATTCCCTTTTCTAGGCCCAATGGACTAATTACAGAAAAGGAACCCCATGGAGTCTTATTTTCTAAGTATTTCAGACTCTCTAGAAATGAAATCTAGCGAGCATGGACTTCCTTGGGCTCGTTAAAATTACAAATCAGTAGGTTCTCTCAATAAAATTACATTTTCAGTTAAATCTGGATTGCTCGTGTTGGACTAACGTGGGATTTCTTAAGGCCCCCATTCCAACAATCTTGGCCCATCGATGTCAGTAAGTTATCTGGGTGCAAGATTAGAGCCTTATGATGCCTTGAAGCTTGTAAGCCCCAATGACAGCTATCTCACTAGCAACAATGGGATAACACTATGGCTCCTTGACTGTTGGATCTTACAAGGGGGGTTTGAAATCATCACATTAATTCACACCCGATAGGATGCATCAAGGTACCTTGGTCCTCACTGTCATTAAAGGTGATGGGCCTCACTTTGGTTAACAGTTATCCTCAATGGATAGTAATTCATTGAGCTCATTGCACATTCGACATCAACACCTTTTATTCATGTGTAGTGAACTGTACAAAAGAGAGGGAAAAGTGTTAGTCATGGGTCGATTTCCTACAGAAGCTCTGCAAGTCATGGTCTGAATTCCTGCAGAAGTTTTGAAAGTTGTGGTTTGAATTTCTAGAAAATTCAGTAGTGTGGCTCCATTTCCTGTAGAAAAAGTTCAGTAGTCCTGGTTCCATTTCTTTCGGCGGCACCCTGGTTTTATGAAAAAAACAAAAAAGCATAGACAAAGCATTAATTTAAAATTACTTAAAAAGTAATGACAGATTTTTAATATTAGTTGAGGTCATGAATTGTAAAATCATATATCTGATTTAATTATTAGGTGGGTTATCATCTCAAGGACATGCATGCGTCATCCGAAGTACTAGATTGTTGGAAGGTATAAGGTAAAGCACAACTAACGATCGGACACTTGAGGCAAATGTAATTAACACTTTTTTTTTAATTATTTGTATGATTTTTAGGCTATGGTCACCCTTGCGGCAAAACGCAGCCGTAATCTGGTATATTATTACCCCAGCTCCTCGCCTGATCGTCATGATTCTGAAATGACCATTATACATATTTCCAATATCTTATTTCTGGTTGGGTCATGATGACAATCATGATCATGACCTATCTCTCGAAAATCCTGTGCTTTACGATCACTTTCTATAATAAGCCCTCCCTTGTCACTCGAGTCTGTTACAAATCTTAAGCTAATATTTCCAAGAATTGCATACGCCCAGTCTTCCAGTCTTTCACCATGTTGAAACTACGTGCCCCCATCCACTTTGAGCTGCAAAGGCCTGAGTTATTATAGGTCGACCCTCGTAGCAAGGTAAGATTGGAAAGAGCAAGGTGGCTGCAATTTTGCCAGCAATTTAGCGTCCATACTCCGACATGATAGAATATTTCACCCTTAACATCAATGATGATAAGGCTCCAGTCGAGGATGCTCAATTTAGGTTGACAGAGGGTTTGGTAGCACGAGCATGTAGTATTTCACAGTTGGGAGAATGTTGGTTCAAGAAACCGCATTTCAACAAGAGTTTATGCCCACCCTTCCTCTGCAGAGAGCATTCGGACCCCGACTAGACTAAGGGAATCTCGTACGAGTTCTTGAAGAGTAAGCACAAAAACTTGTTATTTTTCCTGTAGAAATACATCACATGTGAGGGTCACTTTGGGCTTGCATTCATATTTAGTATTCGGCCCATTGCGCATTTCCATGACAAGCAGTTAAATTTTCCTTATTACTTGAAGATGTCATTGATAAAGATGTTTATGACTACGAAGGAAAGGGGGGTCAATTTATAGGAAAACCTCTACCACCACGGGCTAGTGAAAATGATCTTGGTGGAGGTCTTGAAAGAGAAAATGTGGACATAGGAGGAGTTCTTGGTCGAAAACTATTTTGCAGAGAATGAGGATTTTGATACCTTAGATTCTATGGAGGAAGCACTGACAGATAAACTGAGGAAAAACTTACAAATGCTTGGGATAAAAATAAAAGTGAAAGAAGAGGAGGTAAACTCAGACCCTTCAGAGTCTATAACAGAAAAACCAATGGAAAAGGAAAAGAAAAAGTTATAGACTCAGAAGCCACTAGTAAAGAAGGGAAAGAGGGACAACCTCGGCTCTTTGAAGCCCACTGAGAAGAAACTTGTTATCACCTAGATTGAACCTCAGGCTGAAGGAAGGCAATTCCATGGTAACCACAAACCACACTTAGTCAAGTAGCTAGACCTACTAGGCCGGGAGAGGGTTCTCTCAGTAAGGATCTTAGCCAAGATGATTGGAACATGAAAATAATATTATGCTAGGTATAGTAGCACAAGGTTTGATTTGATTTTGAAGGGGTTTTGCTAGATCAGGAGGAGCCAGACAGTTAGAGCTAGGGAATTAGGTCAAAATTGCAGGGTGTTCGATGGGGCGAGGTGGGTATAAATATTAGCACTCTAGGGTTTGATGGGTGAGGTGGTTCAATACCGATGAGAATCTAGGAAGAGCATGTGATCACCATGGATCCTTCCTAAACTGCAGAAAACATAAACTGGTGAATATTTTTGCAAAGCAGAGTAGTGATGTTATGAATTATGCCTATCAACTTGAAAACATTCACTTAGAAGCAATGAAATGATTAATGAAGAACACAAAACATTCTAACATATGATCACAAGAGAAGAAACTGAACAAAACTTCATAGCACATGGATCCTAAAGAAATAGCTTCAATTTTTATTAATCTCTTGCTAAACTACTACAAAATGATGTACAATCAAGGCCTAAGCATCCAGTTGAGTCCAACCCTTTACAATGAGAAAGAAGAAGAAGATATAGGCATTGTTTCAACCTCCTCCCATCCTCAAGGATCAAATCCCTAATATGAGGAGCTAATCTGACCAACATTGAACAAGAAACTGGAATTTAGGCATCCTAACAACTTGCCTCCATAAGTGAGAAAACGGATTCATTTGTGCTCAAATTCACTTTTAATCTAATGAATCTACCCTCTACTACTAATTATCCATCATATTTATAAGCCAAATCATCATTTACATCAGTAAAACATCCTCCATGAGAGAAAATCCATGAACATAGTCAAAACACAGGAAAATGGTCATCCTGTGCAAAATTTGTCCTACGCACAGCGCCATTGGTCGAACGCACAGTGCCACTTTCAAGTACCTTTTGGACGCCTTCCTGGCATCCAAATTGACCTAATGATAGCTCATTGGAAATATATTCAATTCTACTTTCCAAAACACCTAGAATTTCTTCATTTGAAGCTCATTTGACATGTCAAACGTTGATTCTCCCAAGACTGTTTCTGTGTGTCGAAAAAGTGGCAGAAAGGTATTTTTAGGGTTTTTTTTTTTACTTTTTGGTGGACCAGTTCTGCCCCAAAACATAGAAACCATAGGGTGCATGTACTCATCTCTCTAAATCCAAAAATGCAAGCCATTTATCCATTGGGTGCCCCTAGGAAAAGCGCAACGCTAATGGCACTATGCGTTGAGCTAGATTTTCTGTGTTTAGAATTTTCAAAATTTGCAATAAACAAAAACTCCTCCAAACTTGACCAAAATTGGTGAGCAGCACCATAATAAAGTATCCTGATGAGCCAAGGAAGCTTTAACAAGGAACCTAAGCCTATCCTTCTCTTTCTTGCCTTTGAGACCATGTCTTAGCCTCGCCTTCATCTATCTGACCCTTATATTGCAAATTTTGTTTCGAGCCCTATAGTGGTAGGCCATGTGCCTAACGATCTGGTTGTCCCTATTGGCCATTTGCAGCAACTTTTCTGAGTGAAAATTTAATTTTTCAAGCCAAATTTCTCTTATGCAGAGGTCTACCTATTGAACTATCATTACCAGTGTTTTCCTCCTCCTCATTATCTTTGTCTCCTCTATCCATGTTTGCAACTTTTGAGGCCGTGCACTCCTAGAAAGGGATGAAGGGAGTGAGAAAGAGTGATTAGGAATAAGGGAATGGTATATGACCTTGTGAGGTATTTGGTGGGCTAGGAAATGAATGGGAGGGTATGAATCATGAAATGAGGGAGAGGGGCTTGTGTCCTTTTTGAAGTATAGTTTGTGGGATGAAGGACAAGGAATATAAAATGTTATGGAGTGATATAGGGGAGGGTTTCAGGGCTTTAGTGAGAGGTAATGGGAGAAATAATGGGGGTTAGGGTTTCTAGGGTATAATTAAGGAAGAATCTAGGGTTTCACTTTTGCCATTGTAAATTACCTTTAAAAACCTCAATTGCAAACCAATGATGAAGTACAGTGATGAAACTTACTTGCTTGAGGGAAGAGAGGGTGATTTTTGATGTTTTTAGATAGTTGGAGGATTCTTGGCCCTTTCTGGCTCAACATGCAATGCCTACTATAGGTGCGGCACCCTTCTAAATGCGCAACGCAGTTTTTTTTTACACTACCAAAACTGGCCTACGCACAACGCTTAGTCTCTACGGGCAATGCTCCAGCCTGAAGATGCAATGCCACTTCAAGACGAATTTTGACTACCTTCCCTGTGTCCAAATTATGCATGGGATAGCTTCTTGGAGCACTTGTCCTATCTAATTTCCATAACATTTTTAATTTTTCAATTTGGAGCTCATTTTCCTTGTCAAAAGCTTAATCTCCCAAGACTAGTCAAAATGTGCAAAATGAGGCTACCAAAATGCAGAGTGTTGTTGCAGTCAACTTTTGGAGGTCTTCCTAAACTCCAACTTGAGCTCATGATAGCTCATTGGAAATATCTTTATGTCTAGTTATTATTGGACTCAGCTAGAAAGTCATTTGGACACTCTAGCTAGGCTAAAACTTTGTTTTTCAAAGGTCACTCCAGAATTACAGCAACTCTCATGTGACACCTATAGTTTTGACATTTCTCCAAAACCGTGACACCTGTGTAAAAAATTAAGGAGGTTTTGCTTCTTGGTTCTATGATGGACAAAAACCTCTCTCACCATTTTCAAATTCATCTTTTCTTGCTCAGAAACATCATTTTAATAAAACCTATCCCGATGTGTGGAACAGGGGATTTGTAGAAATGAAGGGCAATGAAGGGGATGAGGGGCTTCCAAATTCTTGAGAAAATTTTTGGAGGTAGGGAGGGATGTTAGGAAGTACGGGAAAGTGGAATTTTAAGGATTGATTGAGGGGAAGAGGTCCAAAAGGGAAAAACACAAGCCTAACCTAGAAAAGTATCAAATTGTAGCAATATACTAGGGTCTGTGGGAAAATGATGAATTCGAGGGATATAAGTGATGGGAAGTGTTTAAGAAGGTATATTAAGGATAGGGGAAGGTGTATGAACATCACGATACAAGTTTTGTTGATGATTTTACCATCAGATTCATGAAACCATGAAAACTTTCATTCAAAACCCTAGGAGAGGGAAATGAGCCTCACCAAGCACAATTGAATCACAAACAAGGTGTAAAATGACCCATTGGAACCTGAAATAATGATGAAAACCCATTGAATGGTGGTACACTCAGCCGAACGTTGACATGGACCAGTACTTGGAAAACATTGGAAGGAGTGAAAACAGTCCTAGACCTAACACCCAGTGACCAAATTTTTACTTGAAGACTCACTGAAATGAAACAAAATTGACTTTGACACCCTAAGACCACTTTGTAAGAGCATGTTTGATCGTTGGTGGAAGGCTGCAAGTACTGACACTAACATTGGCCTTATTGGGGATGGCAGCTCCTTGGAGGTGTCAAGAACACCGTAGACCAAGTAGCCTTATCCATGTGGGCCAATACGGTCAAAAAATTAAATTAAAATGCATGACTAAACCCTGAAAACTTCAAATGACACGGACTGACTCAAAACTGACTTGAAATTGACTAAAAAATCAAGACTTAATTGAAACAAGTACTTACAAAACTTATTAATGGAAGTTGATTATCGAGATTTGAGGGCCTCAAATACTGATGACAACCACCTGCCTACTGAAGAAATATGTACAATCATGTGAAGTGAACCTTTCGATGTAACCAATCCAGTAGATGGCTACTCACTGAAATTTTTCTCTCACTTTCCTCGAGTAGGCAGAACAATGTACATGTAGGCAACTCACAATAACAATTGAAACTAAGGCTTATGCTAACAAACCAGACAACATTCATCTTCTCCAATGCTTGCAAAAGAATGCTGAAGGGATCTTGAAAATCCTGAAGCACTAGCTTGTCTTGAGATCCAGCAGAAAAAATACAAGTACTCCCTTCATTCTGATCTAAAAGAATAGTTGGTTGTTGATTGATAGGAAGGAATAGAGAAGTATAAGCTTCTGCTATCTGAGTGTTGGCTGTAAATTCCTCGAGCATGAGAAATTCTGACTCGATTTCTGGCATATTGTCTCTCTCAGGCTCATACTCCTCAATTTCATAGTTTAAGTCATTCTTCAACCAAAGACATTGTTCAAGATCCAACATGACAACCCTATCATCTTCATGAAAGAAAACAATATATGTTCACTGATCCAAAAATCTAATTTCAAGACTGTCCTCATTTTCAAAAGTGGAAGAAGCTTCACTAACAGCTTCTTGACGATGTGAACACTGCAAACCTGCATTAGCTTGGGTTGTAACATGACCTTTCAGGAGTTGATATATGTCATCTTCAGATAGAGGAGATAATACTTTTTTCTTTCTTTTTCTAAAATGATTATTGTCTTCTTAAAATAACGATTCAAAACATGAAATATGAGAAGAAAAATCTGAATGAAAGTCGCCAATTCCCTGGTCTTCTGCAATTTGAATACACTGTTGATCATCATCATATGGCATGGCAACCGGATTTTCATGTTTCTTATCGCACTCATCAGTCCTACGAGGGAAAACTTCATATAGTTCTTGATACTGAAAAGTAACACTTCTATCATTTACCACTGAGTTATTCAAAGAAGATTTTTCAATTACTTGAACAAATATCTCATCTTGTTTTTCATAAAAGGACTGGATTACCTCCTTGTCACATGGAATAAGTCGATCTTGCGGACAAGATAGACCTTCCTAGAATCTAAAGAAGACCTAATGACAAGCAAACCAACCAGACACTATCTTTCTCTAAATATGGTTTGATTTACAATAGCAAACAAGTGTTTTTAGGGCCTACCTTAGGTCCAACGCAAGCTTGTGGATGCCCTCGCTCCTTCGATCCAAATGAGCCCCTTTGTCGCGAATCTGCAAACACAAACAAGGCAAAAAAATTAAATAGCACCTGAAAATCCAATTGCATAAAACATATTTAACATGAAAGTCAAGGAGTCCATGAAACAAATAACATGAGATACTTGTTGAGAAAAATGAGTTTGATTGTATTAATTCAAAAGAAGAAGAAATTTACAAACTTTGCCTTGACGCTATACAAGCTCCTCCCAGGGTCTAGCAAGAAGTCTCCTCTACTTTGACAAGTTTAACTCACTCCCCAATGAAGCCAAAAAGGTATGTGATCTCTCCTCTTAAGCTCAACTAGGAAGTCTTGATTTCACCAGCATTTACCCTCAAAAATGTTCAGCTTCTAACCTCTTCAGCAACCAGCCCAATGCCTCTATTTATAGTGAAATGGAGGGAGGTTACTAGGTCCTCGTTCAAAGGGATAAAGCCCTCCTTCAAAGGGATAGCTCCTCTCATCGAGGGATTAGCTCCTTCTCTTTTGGGATGCATGAACCACCTCAAAGCGAACAATCCACGTCAAAATTCCTTCTAGAAACCTCTAGAATTAACCCAAAGTGAGTTTTTTAAGATAAAACTTGCGCCTTTTGACTTTCACAAGGGTCCGCACCTACACCGTTAGGGACAGAACGGGCAGGTCCGCAGATTTTTTACACAGAAGGTGCGAGACCACAGGTGACAGTGAGAGAAAGTACGGAACCAGAGTTACATTGATTTTTAATGTCTTTCTCCCATTTCCAAAGCTTGATTTGAAGAGATGAGGTCTGAGACTTGCTTAGGAGGATAGTACAAGTGATGATAGACCCATATTGACTGCAAATAATCATGGTGACTATATTTTTGTGTAACAGATTGCCCCCTAAAGTGCGAAGTCTATAGTAGATGAGGATTTCTTATCATTTAGGAAGAGTGAAGTACTTTATCATTTTGAGGATCATTTTGTGGAGAGCCCGGTTGGAACCTGTAAAAACATTCAATGCAAGATATATATATGAGATCATATCATCGATGAGGTAGGCATTCCCATACTCAGATCAAAACTGACTAGAAAAACTAACTACTGCTCTGATATAGGAATGATCTTGTAAAACATCACAAGTAAAGACTCATGTGGACACAGTATGGACGCAGCCATCTGTTTATGAATAGTCCATTATATAATGAATACAAAATTCCTTGCAACCTGGATTGTGGAAACTAGATCCAAGGTCTTCATTTCTACTTCCCGAAACAGTACGATTCTATCCATGCGAATGAATGTGTTGATGTCGAACATGGTAGAAACCACTTGATTACCAGTCAATGATGTAAATTGTTAACAAGTGTGAGAGAAACCACCAGTGATGTCAATGGCTCTCAAAGTACCCAATACAATCCATGAGATGCAAATAAATGTGTTGATGTCGAACATGTCACGGAATCCTTTGATCGAAAGTCAATGATGTAAACTGTTGTCAAAGGCGAGAAACCTGCCATTGAGGCATGCAGATCTCAAGGTACTGACGATTCCTAGATCATATTTCTAGATAATGAGCTGATGTCGATAGAAAGCGATCCGTCGTAGGCAAGCCCACAACACGAAATCATAGATCAAGTTGAAGAAATTTAGTTGCAAGGACTGACTCAGGGATGGTCAAGATGGATGACAGATATTTTGTAGTTGAATGGCTTATTGCCAGTGATCTCTTGAACACATAACGACACAACAGATGGCTTGGTGAAAATTGACCCAAAGTTAATACCCAGAAACCGGCTGAAGACTTTCAATGTGGTTTGATCAACTGTTAGGCAAAGGATTTCCCAACCCAGGTGAATAAAAGTGTTGTGTTCAAGAGTGGTTACAAAGTATGACAAACATGCTCATTTTTCTCTCTTTTCCCCCACCATTTCTAGCAAGTACCTCTTTATTTTTGACAAGCTTGAAGAGGATAACATTTGCTTGATTATAAGCTCATCCTTCGGATGAGTCCAACTTACTTTAAATTCGAACCCTAAGAAGGAGTGGTCCGTTCCAGTTTGTAATTGAACAAGTCCTTTACTGTGAAATTTTAACGAGTCTAGTACAGGAGAAACTTGGCATTTTTCAATTTTAGAGAGTCTAAAAAAACTTAAGAAGACTCCAGGGTTGACCTTTTTCGTAAATTTGTGTCTCCCAAGCCCGAAAAAGTATAAAATAATACTTGAGAGAACCGCTTGATCTTTTACGACCAAGGAGTACTTTTTTTCATTAGTGCCTTTGACCCGAAAAAGTAAAAAAGCGATCAACGACACGTCGTTTTATGACCGATATCGAATTCGAAACAACAAAAATCCAGCAATCTTTTCATGTTTTTTACGATCGGAAAAGAGCTGTAAGTGGACCGTCTTTTAGTTCCATTTTAACGAGTTTAAAAGAAACACTCGGCAATATTTTCATGTTTTAGGAGTCAAAAAAGAGCTTAAAGATGACTCTACATTTTTTTCGTTGAAAATGATAGATTTCGCCTGAATAATCCTTTATTTTGCACAAAAACACAAACATTACTCATACCTATTTGAAATAGAAAAAAATGTCGCAAAAATACCTTTTCAAAGTGAAACATAAACAAATTTGCAATTTATTTACTCAAAAAACTTATAAAAAGGGTCTTTGTCAATTCATTTTTACCAATTGAGTTTGGGTGAGAAAATAGTGCTTTTTCTTAGAAAACTTCCCGTGAAGATTGCGGAAAATCGAACTGTTGGAATCGAATGCCGTCTTCTCCAGGTAATCCACATCATCCCACTCTTCATTTTTAACCATTTAATTTCTTGTTTTAGTCATTTATTTCATTTTTGGGAGGGTGTTTAGGCACAAAACCCGCATGGGGGCCCGCAGGTTTACCATTGCGGGCTTGCGGACCCTGACTTTTTCTCCATTGGGAAAAAGCTCGGGGTCCGCACCTTCCATGTAGACAAAGTGTGGTCCCACACACTGTGTCTAACCCGGAGGGTGCGGTCCCCGTCGCAAGGGTTTTTAACCCAAAAATTCTCAAAAGTGGACCACACAAAATAATTTCTAGCATTTTAATTTGTCTTTATACTTGATGCAGAGAGTACATCATGCTAGATTGGCGTGAACGAGAGCATGAGGACGTGGATGCTGCCGCATGGAATCATCAGCCTTCACTTGATGCTTTGAGGGTTTGTGGTTTGTACAAATATTGGGCCATTCCTGGCATGAGGGCTCAGGTGGATTTCCTAAAGTGGTTGGTTGACAGATGGAGCATACAGGACCAGTGCTTCTTCATTGGTGGCCACCAGCTCGAAATCGAGTCGGCAGACATATATTTCTTGACTGGTTTGCCTAAGAGAGGCGAATACTTGACTCTGTTTGGGGCTAGGCCAGGTGGCCAGTCTGTCGATAGCCTCAGGCTAGAGTACTGCAACAGCCAGGCTAGAGACAAAGGGATAGACATAAAGACCATATCCCATCCTGAGCTCATGGTGATTGCGTTCAATGTCACCAGACTTTGTGGAGCTGCCGCATTACATATTGCCATCGGATCCCAGATGCGTATGGCAGTTGATTACTTTCGAGGCACCATCTTCAACTGGTGCGATGCCATGTTGGCCAATCTGAAAGGCCAACTGACCAGGGCCAAAAACAGACAACTAAAGACCTTTGGTTATGGGGCTTTGGTTGTGAGTTTTGGCCTGGAGAGGGTTCCTATGCTGATCCCACAGCACCTTACTGTTGGAGCTGGGCTTCCTCGAGAGCCCAAACTGACGCGATGGGTCGCAGTTATGGCCCGTCACCCGGATGAGAGGACAGAGGTTGCTCGATTCAAACCTGAGTATTTCCAATGGCTGGAAAACCAAGTCTTTTCCATTCAGGACTTCCCTTACGCTGGGATAGATTTTCGTGGTGACCCAGACATGGTTCTTCCACCAGGAGACCAGTGGGATGAGTCAGGTAAAATTCTTTTCAACATTTTTCCTATTTTAATTTTTTGTTATTTTTTCATCGTCTCAAAACTGATAGTAAAAATTTCAAATGCAGATGTGGGTCCACAGTGACGAGCCACTCTCCGGCCTTACGAGAGGAAGCAACCAGTTGCACCCGCGCCAGCCCCACAGGACGAATCAGCAGAGGTTTTGGCCGAGTTGGAGGGTCATCTCGAGCGTTTGACAGGAGATATTCCTGAGACCACTATAGACGACATTCCTCGTCGACTTCAGCGCTATGTGATTGGGGTCCCGGGACCTTTTAGGAGGTTCCTTTACAAGCTGGCCCGTGCAGTGGTTTCTTATAGAGATCATCACCAGTGATAGGATGATCGCCTATTGTGGGCACATGTGACATTTTTGTTTTTTGTACTTATCATTTTTGCCGATCATAAGATGTTTTTCAACCTATGATCGAGGACGATGTATTTTTTGACACACTCCTATATATATATATATATATATATATATATATATATATATATATATATATATATATATATATATATATATATATATATATATATATCACTATTACCAGCTTATCTTGTAAATCATGTTATGGAATGGTTTTAAATTTACATGTATGATTATTGCAAATGTCTATTTAACATTCGAGAAGAAATCGCATCTGCTAATGTATTTAAAGAACTCGGAATATGCTGATTTTCAATATAATCAAATTCACGTTCCAAGAGACGCACTCTCAAAAATAATCTCAATAACACTGGATTTCTAATGGCATACACTCTATTAAGATGTAATACAACGAGTTCAGAATCTAACCTCACTATCAAACTCTGAATCCCAAATGAAATAGATTCAGATAATAACTCAATCACTGCACTATACTCGGCAATGTTGTTCGTTGTTTGACCGAGGCTTACCCCATGCATAGATACTAACTTGTCACAGGGCGAATAGATAACCCAAGCTGCGGAAGAGATGTTCCATGTATTACGACAAGCACCATCAGCGAAACCAATGTATGTTTGGAGAGGCATCGACATCTGCAATATCAAGAGTAAAACCAAGATAAGTAGGAATAATGACGAAAAACACTCTCTAAGCTAAGCACCTTGTTTAAACTAAAACACACTAGCTAGAAAGAAAAATCTATCGTAACTAAAGATCTCCATACCCATTCTTTTAAGCATAATACCTCTTCAAGTAAAGGCCATTTCTTGGTTTACCCAAAGAGTCCCCGTCAAAGTCTACCAATTCATAGGCCCCTTTGGCTAGCTTTTGCTTGACAACATAGGGACCATGCCACATAGGAACGAATTTTCCAGCGCCTAATTTATCATTAGCTTGATCATAAACTAAGACTAGATCTCCTTCCGAAAAATTTTGAGGGGTCACATTTCGATCATACTGAGATTTCATTCGTTTTGCATGAGTCTCGATTGCCAATGCAGCATCACGTTGATTCTCATCTAATTGAGCAAAGTATAACAAATGCATTTCCTCTTCAGAAGTGGCTGGAAGTAACTAGATGGCCATTTGCAGTGACGGGATTTCGCATTCAATGGGTAACACAGCTTCCAAACCGTAGACTAGTTGGAAAGGAGCGAACCCTGTTCATGTTTTTACTGAAGTTCGGTATGCCCAAAGCACTGAAAATAGCATGTTGTGCCAATTCGACCGATGAATCCCAATGATTCGTCGGATCATGATGACTAAAACTTTGTTGATGGATTCAACCAGACCATTCGCTTGTGGATAATAAGGGGTTGAACTATCGTGACGTAAACAAAGCTGGCCTGTAAGTTCAGTCATCATAAAGTTTTGAAAATGACGCCCATGACCAGTGATTATCGCTTGTGGGACACCAAACCTAGCAATTATATGATTGAATATGAAAATTGCAATTGTCTTGCCGTCTGCCTCAAATGTAGGCATCGCCTCGGCCCACTTAGTAAAATAATCTACCGCAAGGATGATATATGCATGCCCCCCGGCCGAGTGAGGGTTACATGTAATAAAATCGACACCCCATTTGGCAAAAGGACCAATGGCAATTATAGGGTGGAGAGGAGCACGTGGAGCGTGCATCTTACGATAAAAAATCTGGCAATTGTGGCATTTTCGGACCGCCGTAATACAATCTTTAAATAAATACGGCCAGAAGTAGCGAGTGCGCAATATCTTTTGGGCTGTGGCAAACCCAGACATATGACCACCACATGCTCCAGAGTGACATTCATTTAGAACCCTTTCAACTTCCTCGTGAGTTAAGCAACGTCGAAAAACAGAATCCGCCCCACAGCGATAAAGAGTATCTCCAATAATCCTGAATTGTTGGGACTGGAAACAAATCTTTCGACGTTCTGACCGTGAAATTTCTGGCCAAAAGGATTGGGTTTGGAGATAAACGATGATATCCCCATACCACGGATCTAAAGTGCTGATTAGAAACAAGGATTCGTCCGCAATCGGCTCCTCTGCCACAGTTTCCGTGTCAGCACGCGGGAAGTCACACATTAACTCCACAAAAACTAAAGATTTCTTAGACTTAGATTTCTCAAATTCCAAGTCGAACTTCTGCAGGATAACGATCCATTTAGAGTACTTTCCCCCTAGCAATTTCTTGGTCAAAATGTAGATCATAGGTTTGCAATCCGAAATTACCGTAGTTTTACGTAGTAGAATGTAGTGACGAAAACGTTGGACAGCTTGAACAACTGCCAATGCCAATTTCTCTACATGTGAGTATTTTAGCTTAGTTGGATTTAAAGTTCGACTAAGGTAATATATCACATGTTCAGTTCCGAATTCATCTTCCTGAACTAAAACCATTCCAATGGTGGAATGAAAGGCGGCGAGATACAAGAAGTAATCTTGGTTGTAGTTGGGAGGATGCAACAACGGTGCATGGGTCAACGCGTGTTTGAGTGCATCAAAAGATTTCTGAGCTATCTCATCCCAATAGAATGGAGTATTTTTCTTCAACAACCGAGTAAAACCCTTTGTGACATCGGCGTAGTTAGGAATGAATTGTCGTAAAAAGTTTGCTTTCCCTTGCAAACTTTGGAGTTGGCGAAGACTCGAAGGAGGAGGCAATTTGATGATAGCTTCGACCTTCGAGGGATCAACGCGAATGTCGGCTTTCAAAACTACAAACCCCAGCAATCAACCCATTTCTATACAAAAGACACATTTTTGTGGGTTCAACCGAATATGATAATGCCTACACCACATAAAGATTGCTCGTAAATGGACGAGGTGATCAGCTCGATATAATGGATGAGCAGGCAAGTCATCGAGATAGGGTTGCACAATGTGCTTGATGTCATGAAACGCATAAGACATCGCCCTTTGAAAAGTTGCTCTGGCATTCTTAAGCCCAAAAGGTAACTTGCAATAAGCAAATGTCCCCCATGGACAAATGAAAGCTGTTTTTGGTTGATCGGCAGGTAGAATATTGATTTGATTGTATCCGGAATAACCGTCCATGAAGGAGAATATTTCGTTGTCGGCACAATCATCAATGATTTGATCGATATAGGGAGTTGGGTAATTGTCCTTTGGACAGGCTAAATTAATATCCTTATAGTCGATGCATATTCTTATTTTTCCCTACCTTTCCTTAACCAGAACAATATTCCATACCCAATCCGTTAACGGGATCAGATAAATGAAACCTGCTTTCAATAATTTTTCAACTTCTGCTTTAATTGCAGCAGCTTTTCGTGGGTGAATCTGACGCAAACGTTGCTGGATGGGTTTAGCAGCTGGGTAAGTCTTGATCTCATGAACAACAATCGCGGGATCAATTCCTGGCATTTCCTCATAGGACCAGGAAAACACGTCGCAGAATTCTTGAAATAGGGCCTTATATAATTGAATTTCCTCACTTGTACACGAGGCACCTATATGAATGTTCTCAACAATTCCGGGCTTAACCGAAATGTCAATAGGAATAGTTCGAGAGATGTTTCCCAAATTTAACTCTGAATCGGGATGTTTCATTGGATTTTGAGGTTCCTTGACATATTCAGTTGTAAAAATTGATGAGAAATCATTTTCAAAATGATCATCCTCAGGTAAAAACGAAGATCTGTGATGGAGATCTTCCCATGGTAGATCATCTACACATAGGATTTCACGAATTTGCTCATTAGAGTGAACAAGTTCAGAAAATGTAGTTAAATCCGAGGTTGATTTGAAAAGTGATTCCTCACGGACCACATTCATTAAGTCATTTTCGGTTGAACATGGGTCGGAAAATGACTGCACAGCTTCATAGGCAATTTCATATGGATTCAAAGGCATGGCATTACCAAATAAGTCTATCTCAGATTCAGAAGGGACAATCCAAGGATCATCATAAATAATGGTGTCTGATGTAATCATATGAATGGTTGCAAATGAAGATGATGCATTGATTGGAGGAAAAGGAAAAGTTCCCAGTAAACCGGCATCTTTAACTAATCCTACTCCAACATCCTTATATGGGATAGTCGTTTTACCGACATGCTGAATACTCTCCGAAGAGGCTGGGTCGGATGAAAAGTAAGCCAGCTGGTCTATTGTTACGATCTTTCCATTATGTGGAAACTTTTTTACTCGAAAGACTGATGAAACGACCGTTGTCATAGCGTAAGACCAACTTCGACCCAAGAGAAGGTTGTAATCTAGAGGGGCATCAACCACCTCCACATCTAGAGTAACGATTTTTCCTTCAACCCCTATAGGCAAATCTTGTAGAATGCCAAAAGGATGAAACCCACGGCCATCAAAGGCCTTTATAATCGTCGGGGATTGATTTAGCAAAGGAGAACCAAGTGATCTCCAACACTGTATCGACATAATACACGTTGAGGCTCCCTCATCAATTACAGTTCAATGAATAGGCCTGTTTTTTACTATCACTGGTATCTGGAAAGCCATTTGATGAGGCAAACATGGTGTACTATTTTCTAGATCAAAAATTATTAGGTTCGGGTCCTGAACGTCAACAGCTCTTATAGCCGGCAAAAGTAATTTACGTTGTGCTGGACATGATTGCAGCACTTCCAAAGCCGACATTGTTGAGGGTGAAACAACTAAATCCTCAACAATGTTATAATTCTGAGCCGCTCTCGCATGTGGATTGAAAGTTGACTTTCGAAGTATACCCTTGGCTGGCCGTTTGATTACCAAGTCTGGATTAGGTTTCTCGATCTGTAGTGGATCGGAACCGAGAGCTGAGGTTGATGGATTAGAATGAGAAGATTCTGCTTCTTTACCATCAAAAGGACTTTTACTACCATAATCTTGTGATCGAGTTGCAATCCTAACATGGGACATCATCAGTATGGGTTCTTCATTGGCATTCGAGGATGAACCTATCATCTTACTGTCTTGAGCCGGAAAAGGATCCTTCAAAACAGCAGGAGTTTGGGAACCCTTGACAATTTTTGCAATCTCTGCACGATGAGGGCAGTCTCTTGTAAAATGTTCATCCTCACAAATGAGACAAGGATCACGAGGTTTGCGCTTTTCATCATTGGATTCCGCCTTTTTAGGTTTCTCCTTTGAACTTTTGTCCGTTTTATTCTTCTTCTTTCCTTTCTTCTTCCCACCGGATTTTGATTTGGCTGTAGATGACTCTACAATGTGAATATTGGTGGAGATCTCTGCAGAAGAATCTCCTGTTGGGGAATCAGGCAAGGTTATGATAGGGGAAGAATTCTTGGAAGACTTCTTCTTACTTTTAGTGTTAACCGTGCCAATCATACCATCGGCGGCATTAGATCCCGAAGGAGCTGCAGTGATTTGATTTTGCTTGGGGAGATCAGGGATTTTCTCGTGTAACGTGCCCGACTGAGTATAGACGAAGTCAAGGTGTTGTGCTTAAGCAATTACTTGCTCCTCAGTAACAACTTCAACTTTAGAAACATCTTCAGTGATCTTTGGCAACAAAGATTTTACAAACCACTCAGCCAAGATCTGATCTGGAATAAATACCTTCACTAAACGTCCTCGACATCTCCACTCATGAATATGATCTAAAATGTAAGTGGATGTTGATTGTTTTAGCGAAGTTAACAATTCCGTGCCATTGTCATATCGGACTGGCAACTGAAAATGAGTTAAAAATGAGGTAGCTAATTGACTAAAATTATAAAAAGTGCCTCGCGATAACTCAATGTACCACTTGGCCGCGAGACCAATTAGAGTGCACTGGAAAAGCCTAAGACGGATTGAATCATCTGTAATGGAGTTAGATGCACACCAGAGGTCGTAAGTCATCACATGGTTTGACGGGTCCTCTCCTGATTTACCTTCGAACTTGGGAATGTCACTGGGCAACTTATTCGGCATTGGCGGCCAAAACAGAAGATAATTAATGGGATCGTTCGTTAGGCGCGACAAGTCAGGTAAGTCCAAAGTTGTGATAAACGGTAACTGCCGATTAGGATCCCTAAAACTTTGGGTCATGAGACCAGCCCCAGGAGGAGGATATCCAGGATAACTAGGAATAGGAATCGCGTTCGGGATATTGTATCCTCCCAGAAAACCAGGATTAGCCGGACTGTACTGGGTTTGCTGAGGTTGTTGATAAGTGTATCTAGGGTACGGTTGATACTGATAGACTGGCTGCTGCACAGTAGGACCGAATTGGTACTGTCCCTGGTACGGTTGATAAGTGAATTGTGGTTGACTTGTGACAACCATACTTAAACTAGGTTTTCCTACAGGCATTTGAACCAAAGTTTGAATCGTAGATACAGACGGTGGTAAATATTTCTGAGTAGAGACAGGAACAGTAGAAACTGGAGCTGTCGATACTCCAGAAGTAGGTGGGGTAGATTGAACATATGTTGCGGCAGTTGTAGCAGTCGTTTGAGGCGGAGTATGAGGTGTACTAGGCCCAGGCTGAGAAACTACCGAAGGTACAGAAGTTTGAATGTTACACTGGACTGGTTGATGGGGTGAACCAGAAACTAAGGGTTGTCCAGTTTGAGATGGCAGTTGTACACTTGGCTGCAATACCTATTGAGCTTGCGATGGATCCCACACTATATTCATTCCAGGGTACTGACCCATAACAGGTTGAGAATACTGAGGACCATAACCGGATTGAGGGTAGGATTGATAATTGAAAGGTATATTTCCCATTCCTTGAACATACGTTTCACCGGAGGGTGGTTGGAAACCTTGGTTCGAGTATTGGCCTTGGGGTTGATACCCTTGAGGCACATACTGATACTGGGGTTGACCTTGAGGTATAAATTGATACTGGGGTTGACCTTGGGGTACATATTGAGTCTGGGGTTGACCTTGAGGAACGTACTGTCCCATAGGTATGTACTGTCCTTGAGGTTGCCCCCAAGATGCAAATTGTGTACCTTGAGGTTGCCCCCCAGGCGTTAATTGAGGCTGCCCCCCAAGCGGTAACTGACCACCTTGAGGTTGAGGATTGGGAATAGAACCTGACATCATGAGAATGTCTTCTACGCTCAATGGCTTAGTACCATTGTTTCCAGTTAATAACCCTTGCTCAATGGGTTGAGGAGATGCTCCCGAAAATGTACCAGAAAGTGACTGATACCCGGAGGGAACATAAGGACTGCCGTACAAAAAAGATACGGACGATTGAATAAACATGGATGATTGTCCTGCCATATTGACGGGAGTATAAAAACCTCTAGGTGTTGGGTGATAAGGAGCACAAGGTGGTGAAAAACTTAACCCTGAGTTTTCTAGAAAATTAGTTAAAGAAAGATACCAAGAACTACTCCTAGGTGGACTGTAAAAAATTGATTCACGCTCCCTTAGTTCAATAACAGGTTGATTTTCAGGGATAGGGATGCCTACTTCTTCTTCTGGAGCAAGTTCTTCAATAGAAATAAGTCCAAAAGGAAGATCTTGGGTGATTACTCTTTCTACCCTAGGTGAACCAGGACCACTAGAAGTTGGAGAAACAAACCCTGATGTTGGAGTAGCAGCAAATTCAATTTCAGGCTCGGATATTTCAGGTTCCTCACCTATATCACTAGTAGATGAAAAGCTACCAGCAATTTCGGAAACAGACATTGACTGTGGATTATACTCTACTACTAACGGTTGAAAATCAGGATGTACTATCAAAGAAGACTCTCCTTCTTCAGGTGACCCAACTCTACTGTCTCTAGGAGTTACGAGGACTTTCAAGCCTTCAAGCTAGCTCGGTACTTCCTCAGGAGGTTGGCCCCGAAGTCTACGGGACTTCCTTAGTAACTTAGCCACGTTTACAAACTCAGGAGACTGGCCCCGAAGTCTACGGGACTGTCTTGGTAATTCAGCCACAGTTGAAAACTTTTAACTACTTCACACGCAAACAAAGTAAAATCTCAATGAAAAGCACCTAAAGTCTCTAAAGAACCAAACAAATTTGAATCACACGCCTAAAGAATCTAGGAGATCAAACACACACGAACAATAACTTTCTGGACTGAAAACACTAGTTGGTGATGAAATCCAATGTCGCAGAGTTCAATACAGAAATGGCGGTTGGAACAGTTACCCCAGCAACCTGCTTAATGAATAGACTGGCACAAGTTCCTCCACTTAACCATCTCGAGTGAAGAGAAACCCCAGAAAATCCAAGTGAGTATAGCCGACGTCTGCTCCAGGTGCAGTGGGATCTTCCCACCACTGTCACCTCAGGAAGAGTCCTAAAGAATATGGCCACTAAGGTTACCAACTGAGACAAATATACCTGGGGGAACAGTCTATGATCCGATACGCATGCAAGGGTAGAGTAGCAAGCTCAATCCCCTTGAAGGCTCCTTGACATAATCCAAGGTTGACCAACAAGTGACCCCAGGCTCCTCGACAATGGTTAATCTGAGGTTTACCATTTTTAATACGTGAATATCTGGTGTCGTTCCCAATGAGGAAGGATTGATTCCCACATTGGTTCGGACACGATCTCGTGCTTCTCCTTTAAGAGGAGCTTTCCCAGAGCATAAATGCAACAATTGGATTTCTTCCCTACCACAAGATACAACTACTTGTTTGTTTTTACTGTCTTGGAGAGTTAATTACTCTCCTACTCCAAGACACTAGCCTAAGCTAAGTTGGTGTATCAGAGCCCTAAAAATAAAAATGTTACTAGGTGAATTTTACTTTAAGCGTTAATTTTTGTGGTTTTTGTTTGAGTCCAAAGGTGCGGAGATGAAACTCGTGGTATGAAGAATCGACTCAAAATCACTAAAAATGCACCTAAGATGATCTAAACAATCTTTTTCTCTTCGATGAACTTCTAACTAAGAAAGAGTTTGAGAATGCAAATACTTTGTAAACACAAATCTTTCTCAATTCAACAAATGAAAAGAAGAGTTTTTTCCTTTCCAAAGTACTCAAAACGAGACAACTAGTTATTTCACAAAAATTTCCCTTTTTCGTTTCAAAGCACTCAACCACTACAAAACAAACTTTTTCCAAAAGAGATTTTTATATTTTTTTAAATAAAACACTCAAAACTATGAAAATGACTAACTTTGAGATCTACAAATTATAAAAACCTATTTGAAGTGAAAGCCTACTAAAAGTCTTTTTTAAGGATGTTTTACTTAGCTAGATGTAAGCTAAGGACCAATTTATGTAGAATCAAAAATAAGTCAAGAACAACCAATTTTGTTTTCTTTTTGAAAATGAAAATACAAACTCTCAAACACAAGCTTTTCGAAGTTTTGTAAAGAGAAAAATCAAAGCGGATTCCTCAAACAAGGGGAGATTTCATAAATGGTCAGACTCATAAGAAGGCTGGTAGACACTAATGTTGTGTGTGGAGCATGATTGTTCAGAGGTCTTTGTTTCAGCCGGATGTATACCCCAGGAAGTTTGTACACCCCTCCACGCGGGGGGGGGGGGCTACGGGGGGGACTTGTCCCCCCACAAGGGTCTGGGGGACCGATCCCCCTGGATGGGGGGTCCGGGGGCCACCGATCCCCCGGCGAGGGCTCGGGGGCAGCGCCCCTGAAGCTAAAAACAAATCTAAAATTGCCTTGTAAAAGTATAGTAATTTCTAGTCAATCTGGGCCGTTCATTAGGCAGATGATCTGACGGTAGAACTTATGTTTAGTTTAGGGTTTTTTTGCCCTAGAAGGCAACCCCCTCTCTTTGTATGAGGGCATTGTATTTGAGGCTGAGATATATATGTGTATTCTATGAGCGAGAAACAGAGAGGTGAGACTGTGAGAGAAAACAGAGGATATTACAGCAGATTTGTTTTAGGTTGTGTCTCTTCATCTTGCTGGATAATAGAAAGGAAGGACTGGCTGTTCGGGGTGGACGTAGCCCAAACTGGGTGAACCACGTATATCTGTGTCTCTCTTGTTTTGTGCGTTTTTTTGTTTATATATCTGCAATATTTTATGTGTTCCATTGTTCCATAATATATAATTTTCTAACAACTAAGGTGATCTGAAGTCCCTACAGCTTCTAAGCTCAGAGCCACTACACAACCAAAATGAGAAACAAACCCAACAAGAAAAACTCCTAGGAATTTCACTTAAAACCCTAACACTAACGAAATCAATCTAAGGAAAGCTTTTGACAAGTTATATGCAGGTCTGGGCAGTGGATAACAATTTCTAAACAAACACTAAGCTGACTAATAGAGGAAATCTTAGGGTTTTTCAAAATTTTGACAGGGTCTGCAGGCCCACAGTTGACACAGGTGCGGTCTCGCTCTGTGCTAAAAGACAAGCTGTGGGTAGGTACGCACTGTGTCAAACGGCTAGGGTGCGGTCCTCTCCCAAAGCTATGAAAAACAAAAAATAACACTGGATCTATAAACTCTACCCAATTTTACACACAACAAGCCAAAAACAGAAACAAAAACACAGTTTCTCAGGTCAAAGTAAACACAAGGAAAACAATCAATTCCCCAGTGGAGTCGCCATTTTGTCACATGGAATAAGTCGATCTTGCAGACAAGGTAGACCTTCCTAGAATCTAAATAAGACCTAATGACAAGCAAACCAACCAGACACTATCTTTCTCTAAATATGCTTTGATTTACAATAGCAAATAAGTGTTTTTAGCGCCTACCTTAGGTCCAACGCAAGCTTGTGGATGCCCTCACTCCTTCGATCCAAATGAGCTCCTTTGTCGTGAATCTGCAAACACAAACAAGGCAAACAAATTAAATAGCACCTGAAAAGCCAATTACATAAAACATATTTAACATGAAAGTCAAGGAGTCCATGAAACAAATAACATGAGATACTTTTTTAGAAAAATGATTTTGATTGTATTAATTCAAAAGAAGAAGAACTTTACAACCTTTGCCTTGACATTGTACAAGCTCCTCCGAGGGTCCAGCAAGAAGTCGCCTCTACTTTGACAAGTTTCCCTCACTCCCCAATGAAGCCAAAAAGGTATGTGATATCTCCTCTTAAGCTCAACTAGGAAGTCTTGATTTCACCAGCATTTACCCTAAAAAATGTTTAGCTTCTAACCTCTTCAGTAACCAACCAAATGTTTGTATTTATAGTGCAATGGAGGGAGGTTACTAGGTCCTCCTTCAAAGGGATAAAGCCCTCCTTCAAAGGGATAGCTCCTCTCATCAACGGATTAGCTCCTTCTCTTTTGGGATGCATGAACCACCTCAGAGCGAACAATCCACGTCAAAATTCCTTCTAGAAACCTCTAGAATTAACCCAAAGTTTTTTAAGATAAAACTTGCGCCTTTTGACTTTCATAGGGGTCCGCACCTACACTGTTAGGGACAGAGCGGGCAGGTCCGCAGCTTTTGTACACAGAAGGTGCAAGACCACAGGTGACAGTGAGAGAAAGTGCGGAACCAGAGTTACATTGGTTTTTAATGTCTTTCTCCGATTTCCAAAGCTTGATTTGAAGAGCTGAGGTCTGAGACTTTCTTACGAGGACAGTATAAGTGATGATAGACCCATACTGACTGCAAATAATCATGGTGACTATATTTTTGTGTAACACTCCTCGTGAAGGCTTTGTTCTAATGAAATGAGAACACTTGGGTCAATAACTTTGTTTTCTTCATTTCAAATGATCTCAACAACAGAGCTCTCCTTCATGGGATTCAGAACAAGGTACTCTTCATCATCACAATTTGAATCTAGATCTGAAATAACCAACTTGACTTTATCACAATCTGAAATTGGAACTTCATTTTCCTGCATAGTGTCTTCCACTATGAGCATATACGAAATAAGACCTTGTTTTCCATCATTTTCAATTGTACTAAGATCTTGAACTTAGTGGAAATTTTCCTCAGCATCTTGATAAGTATCCTCTAAGCTCCCTTTATGCGGTTGACATGGATTTTCATACAGGGCTTCCATGATCTCATCATCCATGAAGTCATCATGTTCATAAACATTCTCAAGATTTTCAATAAAACTATAAACATGTTTACAACACTTCTGAACTAATATTAAAGATGGATAAGATTCTTTATACCTTTCAAAGAACATGGTATGAAAATCCTTTAAACAGTAAATACAAGCAGGTGGCAAAATTTCATACCAATATTAGGCTTCACCTTCTAGAGTGGCCATAAATATCTTCATCGAGTAGTCTTCAGGAAAATCAGCCTTCAACTTGCGAGTATGTATGTGAAATCTAACCAGATTTAAATCAACATCATTCCTATCATCATCTTTAAACATAGGAAAATTCCTTTGCCAATCTACCTTAGGAATTTTATTCGGGAAACCTCGAATATGGTCTCGGCTCATGGGAGCATACCTTCAAGCAAGCAAGTCCGTTTTGATAACAATGAATTCACCAAGAAATTCTTCAGGCTACTAGGTCTTGAAGAGTGGAGTTGCCATAAAAACTCTAAACCTTGGGATTTTTCGACACTAGAGTCGCCAGGTGAATGATTTCAGCCTTCGCAT
The DNA here is from genome assembly GCA_031772625.1 of Pinus tabuliformis. Classification (NCBI taxonomy): domain Eukaryota; kingdom Viridiplantae; phylum Streptophyta; class Pinopsida; order Pinales; family Pinaceae; genus Pinus; species Pinus tabuliformis. Next base: position 894,161,497 of record CM062819.1, on the reverse strand, counting down.
GCATCTGACCAATATTCACCATCAGCAATTAGATCTGAACTTTGATGATATTTCCCAGGGAATATGAAACCTTTCACTCATTCTGTAGTATGGTCACCACCATGTTATCACCTGGATTGAACCTCAGGCTAAAGGAGGGCAATGCCAGGGTAACCAAAAACCATGCTTAGCCAAGTAGCTAGCCCTAATAGGCCGGGAGAGGGCTCCCTCTGTAAGGATCTTAGCCAAGATGACTGGATCTAGAAATGGATATTAGGCTAGGTATAGTAGCACAAGGTTTGATTTGATTTTGAAGGGGTTTTGTTGAATCAGAAGCCATACAGCTAAGGCTAGGGAATTAGGTCAAAATTGCAGGGTGTTCAATGGGAAAGGTAGGTATAAATATTAGTACTCTAGGGTTTGATGGGTGAGGTGGGTCAAGACCAATGAGAAGCTAGGAAGAGTATGTGATCACCATGGATCCTTCATAAACTGTAGAAAACATAAACTGGTGAATATTTTCCCGAAGCAGAGCAGTGACGTTATCGATTATGCCTATCAACTTGAAAGCATTCAATTAGAAGCAATGTAATGATTAATGAAGAACACAAAACATTCTAACATATGATCACAAGACAAGAAACTGAACTAAACTTCATACCACATGGATCTCAAAGAAATAGCTGCAATTTTTATTAATCTCCTACTAAACTGCTACAAAATGATGTACAATGAAGGCCTAAGCATCCAACTGAGTCCAACCCTTTACAATGAGAAATAAGAAGAATATATACACATTTTTTCAACCTCGTCCCATCCTTAGGGGTCGAATCCCTAAGATGAGGAACTAATATAACCAACATTGAACAAGAAACTGGCATTTAGGCATCCTAACAACTTGCCTCTAAAAGTGAGAAAATTGATTCATTTGTACTCAAATTGACTTTTAATCTAATGAATCTACCCTCTACTACTAATTATCCATCATATTTACAAGCCAAGTCATAATTTAAGTCAGTAAAACATCCTCCATGAGAGAAAATCCATGAACACAGTCAAAACACAGAAAAATGGCCACCCTCTACAAAATTTGTCCTACGCGCATTTCCACTGGTCCAACAAGTAGCGCCACTTTCAGGTCCCTTTTGGAGTCCTTCCCGACATCCAAATTGATCTCCTAATTCCTCATTGGAAACAAATTCAAGTCTGGTTTCCAAAACACCTAGAATTTCTTCATTTGAAGTTCATTTGACACCTTAAAAGTTGATTCTCCCAAGACTGCTTCTGTGTGTCCAAAAAGTGGTAGAAAGGTCATTTTTAGGGTGTTTTTTGAATTTTTCGTGGACAAGTTCTGCTCCAAAAACTTAGAAAATCCATAGGGTGCATGTACTTATGGCTCAGAATAAAAAAATTCAAGCCATTTTTCCATTGGGTGCCTCTAGAAAAGCGCAGCGACAGTGGCGTTGCGCGTTGAGCTAGATTTTCTGTGTTTAGAATTTTCAAAATTTGCAAAAAACAAAAACTACTCCAAACTTGACCAAAATTGGTGAGCAGCACCATCATAAAGTATCCTGATGAGCCAAGGAAGCTTCAACAAGCAAATTAAGACTATCAACCTCTTTTTTTCCTTTTAGAGCCCGTCTTAGCCTTTCTTTCATCTGTTTGACCCTTATATTGCAAATTTTGTTTTGGGTCCCATAGGGGTAGGCCATGTGCTTGATGATCTGGTTGTCCCTATTGGCCTTTTGTAGCAGCTTTTCTAAGTGAAAATTTACTCTTTCAAGCCAAATTTCTCTGATGCCGAGGTCTACCTGTTGAACTATCATTGTATTGTTTTCCTCCTCCTCATAATCTCTGTCTCCTCTGTCCATGTTTGCAAATTTAGAGGTTGTGCACTCCTAGAAAGGGATGAAGGGAGTGAACAAGAGTGATTAGGAATAATGGAATGGGAGATGACCTTGTGAGGTATTTGGTGGGCCAGGAAATGAATGGGAGGGTATGAATCATGAAAATGAGGGAGAGGGGCTTGAGTCCTTTTTGAAATATAGCTTTTGGGATGAAGGACAAAGGAATATAAAATCTTATGGAGTGATATAAGGGAGGGGTTTAGGGCTTTAGTGATAGGTGATGGGAGAAGTAATGCGGGTTAGGATTTCTAGGGTATAATTAAGGAAGAATCTATGGTTTCACTTTTGCCATTGTAAATTACCTTTAAAAAGTTCAATTGCAAACTAAAGATGAAGTATAGTGAGGAAACTTGCTTGAGGGAAGAGAGGGTTATTTTTGATGTTTTTAGGTAGTTGGAGGCTTTTCGGCCCTTTTTGGCTCAAACACAGTGCGCTATAGGTGAGCAGTACCCTTTTGAATGTGCAATGCAGGTTTTTTTACACTGCCAAAACTGGCCTACACGCAGCGCTCAGTCTCTACGCACAACTCTCTGACTTGAACAGGCAATGCCACTTCACGATGACTTTGTACTACCTTACTAGTGTCTAAATTAGGTCTGGGATAGCTCGTTGCAAATCTTGTCTTGTCTACCTTCCAGAACATTTTGAATTTTTCAATTTTGATCTCATTTCCCCTATCAAAAGCTCAATCTCCCAAGATTGGTGAAAATGTGCAGAATGAGGCTATCAAAATGCAGAGTGTTGTTGTAGTCATATTTTGGAGCTCTTCCTCAACTCAAAATTGAGCTCATGATAGTCCATTGGAAATATATATATGTTTAGTTATAATTTGACTCATCAAGAAAGTCATTTTGACACTCCAACTAGGATACAACTTGATTTTCCGAAGGTCACTCTAGAAGTGCAACAACTCTCCTGTGATATCTGTAGTTTTGACATTTCTCCAAATCCGTGACACCTGTATAAACAATGAAGGAGGTTTTTCTTCTTGGGTATATGATGTACAAGAACCTCTCTCACATTTTTCAAATTCATCGTTTCTTTCTTAGAAATATCATTTTAATAAAACCTATCCCGATGTGTGGAATAGGGGATTTGTAGAAATGAAGGGAAATGAAGGGGATGAGGGCCTTCTAAATTCTAGAGAAAATTTTGGGAAGTAGGGAGGGATGTTAGGAAGCATGAATAGTGGAATTTTAAGGACTGAGTGAGGGGAAGGGGTCCAAAAAGAAAAGTCACAGGCGTAACCTAGAAAAGTGTCAAAATGTAGCAATATGCTAGGGTACGTGGGAAAATGATGAATTTGAGGGATATAAGTGATGGGAAGTGTTTAAGAAGGTATATTAAGGATACTGGAAGGTGTATGAGTATCAGTATATAAGTTTTTTTGATGATTTGACCATCAGATTCATGAAACCAAGAAAATTTCCTTCAAAACCCTATGAGAGGAAAATGAGCCTCACCAAGCACAACTGAAGCATAAACAAGGTGTAAAATGACCCATTGGAACTTGAAATAATGATCACAACTATTTGAATGGTGGTACACTCAGCCGAATGGTTACATGGACCAGTACTTGGAAAGCTTTTGAAGGTGTGAAAACATTCCAAGACCTAATACCCAGTGACCAAATTTTTACTCAAAGACTCACTGAAATGAAAAAAATTTGACCTTGACACCCTAAGACCACTTGGTAAGAGCATATTTGATCACTGGTGGAAGGCTGTAAGTATTGACACTAACAAAACCCAAAGAAAAAACAAAGAAGAATAAGAAGCCTTAGACCCTCAGGCTACAGACAGAGGAATGAGAAAAAGATGAGGAGGTGGTAGTGACAGGGGAGATAGTGAGCCAAAAGCCCAAGTGTATGAATGGTACTGCCACCTAAGCGAAAAGATTTACCATAAACCAGGTTGTTCAGCTAGAAATAAAAGATACTTCGGATGCAGAAGTGCTGCCCAAGACACTGGTTAAGAAGAAGGAGAAACACCACAGCCCACCAAAAGGTAAAGAGAAGATTGAGTCAGTTGAGTTCACTGGTGAGATAGCAATGTCTTCTTAGGACTCCCCGCTGCATGGAAGTGGGAATAAAACATCAGAGGAACACAAAGCAAAGGAGTACCTCCGGTCCTCTAAATCTCTCCAAGGAAATCAGGGAGGGGAGGTAACCCCTCAGAAGCGACGGTCTCTGCAAGAATTAGAGGAAATCATTACTGAGATCACCATTTCATTGAGAGTTTTGAGAAAGGAAAATGAGACCCTGAAGGATAACAACCTGCGTACCTAGAAGGAGCATGAAGAGTGGGTCCAGAAAATAGCCCGAATTATGAAAAGGAAGTAGGCTAATACAATCATTTGAAAAAGAAGAACGAAATGTACAAGGCTCAAATTCCTACAGAACCTAGCGGTAATCAGTTGAACAAGTTAGTGGAGGTAGCAAATCAGTTGGCTCCAGTAGATGCAACTCAGGATAAGGAACGATTTCCTTTTTATTTTTGGGGAGACACAACAATTTTTCTTGCATAAGGGTCATGCAAGGACTTAAGTGTTCGGGAGATGATGGGTCTTGGTTTTGCCCAATTTTGATACCTTTTTCTATACTTTCCCTCTCCCATTTTGACTATTTTTTAACCCCTACTATGCCTATCTCGGTTGTAATACTTTTGTTTTTTCCAAAAGGGTGCCGTATGCTAAAGGTATGCAAATTAATACTAAAAAGCATCTTTTACACTAAATTTGACTATTCCTTAGCTATTTTTTCGTTATTTTATTACCATGCCAACTAATCTTGAGTTCCTGTGCATATTTTCTTTGAATCAGAGACATACCCATAATTCCTGTAGATATTTGTGTGATCTTATTTTCTACAATTACTCTGAATTTCTTGCAGCCGCGGATTTCTTGTACCTGCGTGGATTTCATGTAGCAACATCAGCGGTTAGCCATGTTCCATGAATATCTAAGTCTAAAGGTAACATGGGTTTTGCGGGGAATATATCACATATGATGATTATCCTATTGGACTTCTCAGATCTGCCAACAACACCGCCTAGATTCAGAAGCTTTATCTTGTTGGCTGTTTGGAGGAGCAACTATAACCATGTAACGAGTTTTTTTCTAATCCATGATGTGAGTCATGGATTAGACCCAGTATGGCTAAAAGTGATATATTGTAATAGATCTGTGAGCCTAAGGCTTAGATTAGCAGTCTCCTTTCTTTGGATCCATCTATGGGCTTTGTACATGTATAGATTTTGTCCTAGTTTCAATGATAGGGTGCTGTGAGAGTGCTGGGTTGGTTTCAGCACTAACTTTGTATTAGACTATACTTTGTTGTATTTTCAGATTAGTATAAAGATATATGTTCTATCCATTACAGTGAGCAAGCTCCTCTAATTTGAAGGGGTTGTGAGTAAGGGAGGGCCCCCTTTTCTCACAGCTCTGATAGTGTAGTTTTCATGTATTTATTTATGTTATGTAGAAATAATTCATTTTTATAGGTAATTTACCCTTTTGTATATATATCAGAAGCACTGGATTAATTGAATTAATTTTTTATTCATGTGTGGGGTTCAGTTAATGAAGATTTGATTCCTTATTTTGATTGAATTTATGAATTTTTTGTAAGTTTTTTTTATATATTTTCTTAATCATCATCGGAAATCTTAAGAGCTATAGAGGGAAGTTTGATCCACTCTAACTGTCTTTGCTACTAAGTGATTGATGCAGGAAAGAGTCATTGTTTTTGTATGATTGGTTAATTAGATTAATCACCACTTATATTAGTAGGCCTGAATATGCTTTGCATTCATCTCACAAGCTTACCTTCCTGAGTTGATAATTTATGTTTAATCAAATTATAATGCTATAATTTGACTCAAGAGAGACCCACTTTACATCTATGACATATTTTCCTTGTGGAATACTCACTAATTCTCATGTATCATTCTTTTCTATATCATTTATTTCTTCATCAATTGTTGCTACCCATTTTTCTTCCTTAATTGCATCTTCAAAATTAAATGGATTGTTTAGATGTGAATATAAATCAAAGACAAAATTCAGACCTACACTACTTTCACCTTCATTTTTCTCATAAATATCTATCAAAATTGTGAATTTGTCTTCTCAAGCTTGCTGAAGTTGAATTTGATGTGTCATTTCATGTTGAACTTGTAGAATGTGGAGTTATTATCCCTACATCAAGAATCCCTAGCGTTGGTGTTCATTGTTTCGTTTCTTGAATACACAAGGTCATTCTTTTGTTTATTAGAGGTGTCAGCTGAGGTATACATTATTGAGCTTGAACAGGTGTGAAAGGAGTCAAAATTGAAGAGGTACATGTTTCTATTAATTCATCTTTATATTCTTGTGGTAAAATTGATGCTACACTAATATCTTTCCAAACATCCATCCCATGCTTCCTCTTTCTTATGCACTTGACCTGCAAGAATAACACAATGCGAGGAATACGAAACAATATTTCCATAAATATAGAAATATCATATGAATTCAGATAAGCTACAAAGATATTTTATTATTCAGAAGCATAATAGAATGTACACTTTCCTCTTTGAGGGGGAAAACTCCAATATTTTAGAGATAAATTTACAATAAAACTCGATGATTTTTCCCTTGCTATTTGATGAGGCTCGGTATTGCAACACGAATGATGCAACTCCCAATGCTACCAACTTTAATTATCAACCTAGGGTTCGTATAAAATTAAAAGGTCTCGACACTATATGTGCAACATGCAACTTTTCCTTCGTTTGATCTCATGATGTAATGGAGTGAATGTAATTACATCAGATACTAAGCTAATTGCAGAAAATGAAATGCTCAAAACGGAAACCTTAACATATTGCAAGAAAGAAAATAGAAGGAAAGAAACCAATTCTAATTGAATAATTAAATCTCAGGAAGTAAATGTTAATAATTACGTTTAAAAGAGCTTAGGTCCATTAACAGAGTTCAATGGATGTGGCAATCATCATTGTATTATCCATTTCATAAATATGTCCCTTAGCCCAAATCATTGAAGTGTTTTGCATGGGTAAACAAGTAGGTCCTAAGTGGTCTTTAGTCTTCCCTAATCATTGACTTAGAGCCTATGGGCATTGATTGAACCCTAAGTGACAATAACCACTATTCTTGAGTGAATCTAGGCAAGTATATACATGTTGGAAGGTTTCTACAGGAGATCATGTAGTTACTACAGGAAACTATAATTCACCAGATCACTAAGAGAATCAAAAAAAATTGGATGGGAAATTTATTTTATTTACTAGAATGTTTTAGGTCCTAATTCCAAGTATAATCACTCAAAAATACCTTTGTTAACTGATGCTAAAAAATACTAGAAAATTACTAGTCTAAAATCTAGAAATTCGAGAACTGGTGAGCTAGTAAATCTATCAAATGCCTAACCTAATCAAGTGAAAATGAAATGAGGTAATTTTTGTTAGGATTTTTTTTTTTATATATTTCAAGTAGAATCAACTCGATTGAAGTTCATTAGCATGCTATAAAAAAAACAGAAATTTACTACTATTTACCACAAAGGACTTCAGAAATCTAGATTTTGGAATAAGAAAATTAATCTAAGTAACTCGATGATTACTATGACCTTCCAAAGTTGTTCCAATGATGAAATGATGATTATGATCCTGGAAAAGAAGTTACTTCAACCATTTAACCCAATACTACACCAATAAATCATGAAAAAATAGAAAAAAACAAGAACTTGTGATGCATGTGAATAAGAAATGAAAGGAAGAAAAGTAAATGATACAAAAGGTCTTTGAGGCTCCTAGGATGGCCAAAACAAAGGAATCCCAAAGTAAAATGGAGGATACCAAGATTTAGAAGCTGAACATGGAAACAATCTTCATTATTTCCATCAATAAAATTACATCCCTGAAAGAAATGACAATGGAGCTGCAGAAATACGAGTTCTCTCCACAAGAATACTAAGAAAAATCCACCCCTAGATGAAAATTCAACTTGGTATTTATAAAAAGTGATTAGGAAGCATTCCCCATGAAAGGAGGAATCTTGCCCCACAGAAATCCCTTAATGAGTGGATCTGGTTCCCAATACTAGGAATTTGCATTAAAGGACATGGAACACATTTCTATATTTTCTCAATCATTGGAGCTCCAGAGCCTGTGCAATTATTTAAGAATATATTCTTGATTTATTATTTATTATCGATCCTCTTATAGCAGGGAGAAAGTCCCTAAATTATCTCCTCCTCCAAATCTTCATAATCTACCTAATATTCTCACAATATTCCACAAAAATAAATAATACTAGGCACAAATATGCAATTGTCCATAAACCTTCGTGATGAACATATTAAAGTTAAAAGTAGATTATCTAATGCAAAAAGAAATGTTTAATGTGTTGAAGGGTGGTCAGATCAACCTTAATTTATGCCTAATTTAGAGGCCCATCATACCCCCCTACTAAAAGTATTGCTCGTCCTCTGAGAAATGTAGTGACCTCATTGTACCTCATTCATGGCCCTAGTGGCCTCTCTCTTGTGCATTCCTCAGTCCTTTCTCTTAAGAATCTTGGTTGTAAGTTCTTCAAGGACAAGCACAAAAATGTAGTTGTTATTTTCATGATTGTTTGAAAGTCTTTCAAGCAAAAAAACACAACTTTCCTCTCTGCAAAGTAAACTCTATTGGCTTGTAGATCCATTTAATTCATATCCTCTCCCTTAAAACCTTCATTCCATTTTCACTCATTTTTCCAAAATTGTTTTTGCATAGAAAAATCACAATGTTTCTTGAGACCATTAGCCTACCTTCTTCCCCTTATTCAATATGGTTTCTTTAATAGTTTTTGGTTTGGTAAGGTCTTCCACATCCTTTTCCAACCTGATACTACTTTCTCCCACCATTTGGACACCTCTGAAACCTTCAAAACATGTATAGATTAGAACTAGGACATCATGTAGTAACTCATATGGTAACTATAGGAAACCCTATAGTAATTCATGTAGTAATTATAGGAAACCCTGTAGCAGCTTGTTTAAACATGGTTTGAGGATAAATGATATTCTGAGCCTAGGGGAGGTCCTCAGCTTGACTTCCATGCGTTTCTCCCATTTCTATAACATCTTTTAGGCCTTGGAAAAAAGCTAGAAACACATTAGAGACCTCTTGGAAAGCCTCTTTTCATCGTCGTAGTTTGAGTTCTATTTTGATGGTGAATGCCTTCTTGACTTTTGTTTCCTTCTTCTCTGTTGTGGCCTAGATGATTTCCTAATGGCCTTGGAGTTCTTTGTTTTGATTAGGTCTCTCTTAGTCACTTCCATTTTGGGTTTTAGCACAATTTGTTGCTTTCTTCCTTCTTGTAGCAACATTCTGCCTTTGTTGTAGCAGTCATTCCTTCTATTTTAGGGTCTTCTAACTGTGTGGGAGTGATGAGAAATGATGTAGAGGGTTTGAAGGGTGAGGTTGGGGCTTAGAGGGACTAGTGTAGGTTTGCGAAAATGCAGAGGATGTGTTATGTGTGATTTGTTTTCAAGAAATTTTCAGGGTGAGACAGAGTGTAGGGTATGTTCTTGAAAAATATATTATTTTTTTTCTTATGGAAAGGGATGGATGAATGATGGATAGATAGTGGATATGAAGTGGATGGATGGCTTGGAGTGCTATGCTGACTTAGCCTTTGCACAAATTTTCTCTTTTAACTGTTGTTCCCATTCCTCGAAATCATCACCTTTCCTAATCTGTTTTTCAACATTTCGTGAGTGAAGGGGTTAGCTATATTAACTAGTTGAAGGTGTCCATGACTGTTGACCCATCCTTAGCTTATAAAACCTCATATCTCATGCATTGACAACAAATTTCTAACTATAATATGCTCAAGATAAGAGGTCAAGAACATTGCATACTTATACATCCCTGATGGTTGTTGGAGAGGCACGCATGTTGCTTCTGAGTTGATTCTCAACGCATGGTCCTCTTGAGGTGATAATTTCCTTTTTCTTCTTCTACACGGGTCTTCATAGCTTGGTGATTCTAAACCTATATCTTGCAATTACTGTGAGCAAACTATCTTGGTGAAATCTAACCTTCCTGGAGTGTTGGGCTGTGCCATGGGCAATTTTCACCTTCCCCGCACTCTTCAAAAATGTCATACCCCTTACCAACACTTCATTTCACCTTCCCTACCTTCCTATAGCCTTGAGCTAGATTCTTATAGAAAACCAGGACATTCTATAGTAACTATAAGAAACCCTATAGCAGCGTGTTTAAACCCATATATCCCAAATGGTATACTCGATTGACTTGAAATTTTATAAGCATGTTTCCATCATCCTTATTCACCTCCACATAAAATAAAATTTTCTAACAGATGCACAAATCTCGAGAAAAAAATGTCTGTAGGGGATGGAGATCGATTTCTTGAGAATTGTACACTGGATTTGGAAGAAATTTATTTGGAATTTTACCATTATCCATATGAATTTCCCCATGAAAGAAATTTACAAATAGATGCACGTGTATTGAGAAAATTGAGAAATGGTTGTAGGTGATGGAGGTCAATTTCTCAAAAATTGTGCACTAGAAATTTTTGAAATTTCTTGGGCATGTTACCATAATCCATATGCATCTCCCCATGAAACAACTTTGCAAATTTATGCAAGAATATCGAGAAAATTAAAAAATGGATGTAGGTAATGGAGGTCGATTCCTTGAAAGATGTGCACTGGAATTTGCTGAAATTGTTTGGGAATGTTACTATCATCCATATGCATCTCCCCATGAAACATCTTGGCAAACAGATGCATGGTTTTCAAGATATGAAAAAAATGTTTTTCTTCTCTATTTATTTTTGTTTCCTGTAGTAATTATAATATCTTCTTGTAGCATTTCAGGACAATAAGTAAAATGAGTGGTAATATATTAGGAATGATGAGAGGATGGTGGAAATAGATGAGGGTGATGGATTGGCATGGCCTTGGTCTTTTCGAAGCATTTGAGCAAAGGAGGAGAAAGTCCAAGTTTGAATTGCTTTGACTAGGATTTTGACCAACTTTTCTTTTGGTGACTAAATTGTTTGTGTTGCTTGCATAGGTTGGAGAACACCTGCGTTAATGAGAGAGAGATACATGGAGAAAAGTTTTTTATTTTTTTCTTCTTTTTTTCTTCTAGGCCTACTAGCCACCTCAATGAGGTTTTCAACTAGTAGGTCTACCTAGGTGCCTCAAAGGAGGTTTTCACCTAAGATATTTTATTTTTCTCCATTTTCTCCCTTTTTCCAACCCATTGACTACATAATGGAGGTTTTGAATCAATCGTCCAATCTCAGGCACCTCAAAGGAGGTTTTCACGTGAGATTTTATTTTTTCCTCTTATTTTTCATTTTTAAAATTTTTCTACCCTACTCTTCCTGGAAAACAAAATCTCTTTCAAGTATAAGAATACTTCCAATGGAGCCACTTGGATAACTCAATGGTAGATAAAATCATGTGTAGGCTAAAAACATATTCTTTGACATGTACCTTAGTGTAAGAGACCAAATGATTTCACATTGATGATATCAAGAAGAAGTGAAGAAGAGAGTATTGTTGCAACTTAGTGATTGTATGGAACCATATTTCAATATAGTTGTGATGCCCCTACTCCACTTGCTAATTTGGATCATCTTGGATGTCTTCTTCTTCCATGAAATTCATATCTTTTATTATTATTATTATTCTCTTGAACACATAGAGGATCTGATGGTAAACATGATGGCACTTTCCAAATCTCTGATTCTGATGTTTACTCTTTGTAACATGCAACCCATGATTCTTTGGTCTTCTCATTTCAATCTTCTTTTTTTGAATGTTGTCCTTCAATGATATTAATATAATATCTCTTTTGTGATAATCTTCCTAAGGTTAGATGAATACTATTTAGATCAATAGGAGATGTTTGGAACTGTTGTAACTCATCATTGTAAGTGGGTTTAGCTACTTCATTGTGTGGGTTCACAAATTGTGGTACATGTAGTTGAGTGGGAATGGATATTTGAGATGGATGTGGTTGTGGTTGTGGTTGTGGTTGTGGAGGAGGTGAATGGTAGGGATAACATGAAGTTGGGTATGGAGGATATTGAGGAAATTATTGAGGATATGTGGATGGCTCCCATGAGTTCCTTGCCAAAGTTGTTTCCAAGATTGGTTTTGGGGTTGAGATGGCCAAGGTTTCCAAGGAAAGGGTGTGTTTTGATTATTTTGAGATGGATGTTCATAAGCTTGAAATTGTGAATTAAGCCCTTGCATCATATTAGGTTGAATAGGCTTCCATGGTCCTCTTGGAGCTACATAACATAGTTGCATTGGAAACTGACTTTCTCCATTGCCCTCTTGGTAAACTTCCTTCAACCTTGGTAATGAGGGGAAATATTTAATAGCATGTGATTATGCATCGACAACACAAATATCAACATCTTATTTTTTCTCAACTTTCACTATTAACATTTCTACTTGTTTGGTTAGATTTCTAATAATTTATGTTTCAAAGTTATTAAGCAAATTTCCAAGTTTAGCTTTACTTATCTTGATGTAGATTGACTTACTCTTTCCCTTCCTCCTAATATGTGTTTGCATGTTTCGCAAATTTCTTCAAATGATAATTAGTATACATCACCTCTACTCATCATATCAATAATATCAATCCACTCATCCATAATTGTTTTAAGTAAGAGGTTTTTAAGTGTGTTAGATCCTAAATGATGTAATTTTTCCCTCTTAATATTATAGATGAACCTCTCTATTATATTCTCAAGGCTCTCATCTTATTTTTAATTCATTCTAAAGAATTATTCCTTAAGATCATGATCTTTATATTTTTCTAGTAATATATTTTGCATATCATTCCATGATCTTATTGAATTAGTACTTAAACTCATGAGCCATTTAAGAGATCTATCCTTCAATGTTGCCAAAACAAATCTCAACTTGTGAGTGTTTAGTAAGTAACAATAATATCTACAAAGGATTTCAAATTCAAAGAGAAAGGTTTTTGGATCCTCTCACCTTAGACCATGAAATTTTGGAAGAAAAGATGGAGGGATGTTCTTCATCTACACACTAACATTCGTATCTTGAATGATAAGTCCATGAGGATATTCTTCATTATCATCATTTCAATCCATTTCTCCTTCCTTCTCTGCGACCTCTTCTTCTTCTACGTACAAAAATGAATGGTGATGTGGCTCTTACTACACTACGTGATCAAATGGGGGGGTTGGTGTTGGAATTTTTTTTAATAAGAATGCTAATGCAATGCAATTTTCTGTTTTTGAAATCAAATATGCCTAATGATTGTTTTTTTTTATTATGCTGAAATTAAGAGAAATGAATCAACTCGTGAAGAAAACAATGCATACTTTGACACCTCCTAGACAATGGGACCAAAAAGTGACGAGGTTCAGTATTGCAACAAGAATGCTACAACTCCCAAGGCTACCAACATTAATTATCAACCCATGCTTCACACAAACCTAAGAGGCATCAAAACTCTATGTGCATCATACAATTTATCATTCCTTTGATTTTGTGATGTAATGGAGTGAATGTAATAAAATCATATCCTAAAATAATTGTAAAAAATGAAATGCTCGAAATGGAAACCTTAACCTATTGCAAGAAAGAAAATACAAGGAAAGAAACCTATTATAATTGCATAAAGTAAATCTCATGAAGTAAATTTCAATAAATACATTTCAAAGTGTTTAGGTCCATTAACATAGTTCATTGGATGTGGCAATCATCATTGTATTATCAATTTCATAAATCTGTCCATTAGCCCAAACCACTGAAATGTTTTGCATGGGTAAATAGGCAAGTCCTAAGTGGTCTTTAGCATTGCATAATAATTGATTTAGAGCCTAGGGGTCTTGATTCAACTCTAAGGAATGATAACTATGATTCTTGAGTGAGTCTGGCTAAGTATATACATGTTGGAAGGTTGCTACAAGAGATCCTATAGTTACTACGGGAAACTGTAGATTTACTATGGGAAGCTATAATTCACCAAATGACCAAGCGAATAAAATCAAAGTTGCATGGGAAATTTTTTTTTATTGATTAGGATGTATTAGCTATTCATTCCAAGTGGAATCACTCAACAATACCTCTGTTAACCCATGTTAAAAAAAATAGAAAACTACTAGTCTAAAATCTACAAATTCGAGAACTAGTGAGATAGTAAATATGTCAAATGCGTAACCTAATCAAGTGAAAATGAAATGGGGTGTTTTTTTTTATAAAATGTATTTTTATTTTTATCTAATGAAATTAGAATCAACTCGATTGAAGCTCATTACCATGATCTAGAAAATATCATAAATTTACTGTTATTTGCCACAAACAACTTCTAGAAATCTAGATTTGGGAATAAGAAAAGAAATCCAAGTAACTCAATCATTATTATGACCATCAAAAGATGTTCCAATGATGAAGTGATGCTTGTGATTCTACAAAATATCTTACCTCATCATTTGACCTAATCCTACAAGAATAAATCATTAATAGTAAATGCAGAAATAGAAAACACAAAAGCAAAGGATGCATGTGAATAAGAAGTGAAAGGAAGAAAAGTAAATTATACAAAAGGTATTTTAGGCACCTGGGATGGCCAAGCCTCAGGAAAATTAGAGTGATATGGAGGATATCAAGATATGTAAGCTAAACATGGCACCAATCTTCCTTATTTCCATCAATAAAATTACATCCCTGCAAGAAATGACAATGGAGCTACAAAAATACGAGTTCTCTCCACAAGAAGAATAAGAAAGATCCATCCCTAGAGGAAAATTCGACTTTCTACTTATACAAAATGATTAGCAAGCATTCCCCATGAAATGAGGAATCTCTCCCCACCAAAATATCTTAATTTGTGAATCTAGTTCCTAATACTAGGAGTTTGCATTAAATGACAAGGAACACATTCCTAGATTTTCTCCATCATTGGAGCTCCAGAATCTGTGCAATTATTTAAAAATATCTTCTTGATTTATTATTTAATATTGATCCTCCTATTATAGGGAGCAAGTCCCTAAATTATGTCCTCGTCTGAATCTTCATAATATAGCCAATATTCTCACAATATTCCACAAAAATAAATCAGATTGGGCACAAATAAGCAATTATCCATAAACCTTACCAATGAACATATTAAAGTCAAAAATACATTATCTAATGTAAAGGAGAGGTATAATGTGCTGAACAATGGTCATATGATCCTTAATTTATGTCTAATTTAGAGGCCCATCACTATTTAAGACTATTTATAGCTTCATGGCATCCAAAACCCTAACTACTAGTGGTCCCTTGAATAATGTCCGTTAACCACTTCATTTATTAACTATGGGCCATTTATAACTAATTATGGTCCCTTTTCTATAATTTGGATCAAACACTTACAATTATTATTAATGCGGATAACCTCTTATGGTATTTATTAACTCAACTAACTAACTATGACTCTGAGAATGCCCCTTGGGATTACTACATATATAAAGAGGTTAGGGTTGGAACCTAACATTCCCACCCCCATCAAACAAAACCTTGTCCTTAAGGTTGAGTATGTGGAAACTATTGAAGAATATTGGCTGGTTCCCATCTTGCATCTTCTAGAGTGGTGTCTTTACACTTGGTGAGAACTTCCTCAATTATTTGGTAACTGATATGTATTTCATGAGTATCAAGGACCTGTATAGTTCAAAGCCAAATTGAAACTTCCTCATCTAATTCTAGAAGACTTGTTTGAACCCTGAAATTATTCCCCACAACATTCTTGAAGTAGGATGCATGGAAGAATGGGTGGATTTTTTGAAGTTGTCAGAAAGGCCAAATTGTAAGCGACTAGTCCAATATTCTGAAGTACCTGATAAGGCCCATATAGTTTTGGGGCTAGCTTCTAGCACCCATTTTCGTTGAGATGTCTCTTCTTATAAGGTTGAAGTTGTAGGAACACTTGGTTGCCTACTTGAGGTGACCTCTCGAAACTATGTTGGTCATCCCTTTACTTCATTAGATTTTGAGATTGATGTAGATTATCTTTGAGATGAGTTATAATGGCAACACAGTTCTGCAGGAGCTTATGAACTGCCTATACCTTTGAATATCCAGTGATATAAGAAGCTAGTGACGGTGGTTGTTTTCCATACACTACCTCATATGGCATCATCTTGTTGGATTAATGATATTCATTATAAAACCACCATTTAGCAAAAGGCATCAATTTTACCCATTAATGTTGCTTGTCTGAAGTTAAACATCGCAAATAGGTCTCCAAACATTTGTTGACTACTTCTGTTTGACCATCGATTTGGGGGTGAGAAGTTGTACTCAGTTGCAGTTGCATGCCTTGTAGATTGAAATGTTCCTACCAAAAATTGCTGGTGAAACTTGGGTATAGATCAAATACAATGGAAGTTGGCATGAAATATATCTTGAATATTTGGTCCATGAAAAACTAAGCCACCAATTTTGGGGTAAATGGGTGTCGTAAATCACAAAAATGAGCATATTTGGAAAGTTTTTCAACAACCACCATGATGAATATTTTTTTTCCTCACTTTGGGAGACCTATAACTAAATCCATGTAAACATCTATCCACATGGAAGCAAGAAGTGGCAAGGGTTGTAAGTTTCCCAATATGTTGATTATTTCCCCTTTGTTCTGTTGACATACTCCAAATTCAGTTACAAGAGTAAGAATGTCGTGATTCATATCAGTCCAAAAGAAAGAGTTATATTCTTGTGCATAAGTCATCTAAAATCTTTAATGTCTTTTAACTGGAGAGGAGTGCAACTCTTCCAAAATGTGGGCTTTGAGGGAGGAGGTCAGGGATAACACTACCTGATCCTTATAGTGAAGAACCTCATCCTTCCAAGAGTAATCCTATGAGGAATTAGGATATTCTCGTAATTTTTTAATGCGTTGGGATAGAGAGGGGTGGGAGAATAGGTGTTTCTTAAATCCAATCTAGTATGGGTCGAGAGAGGGATAATAGGGTGCCCTCTTCCTCAAATTGGCATGATAAGGCATCCACCATAGCATTGTCATACCCCTTCTTGTAGATTATCTAATAATCATATCCTAGCATTTTTATGAGCCATTTATTTTTTGGAAGTGATGATACACGTTGATCTAGGAAATATTTTAGGCTATGATGGTCGGTGCAAATTTTGACAATGAAACCCCAATAAGTATGGTTGCCAGGTGTCTAGTGCATATAATATGGCCATCATTTCATTCTCATATATAGATTAAACTAGATGTTTTCCACTGAGTTTGTGACTGGTAAAATCCAATGGTCTAACTTCCTGCATTAACCTGAAGCATCACACTCAATCACAAAAGGTTTTGCGAAGTCTAATAAGGCGAATACTAGAGTGGAGCACATGGCCTGTTTGAGATCCTGGAAGGTTTTCTGAGCTGCATCAGTCGAGACAAATTATTTTTTCTTGAGAATATTAGTGAGGGTTCAGGGAATGCAGCCATAGTTATTGAAAAAGTTGCAATAATAGCACGTCAAACCTAAGAATCCCCTCAAACTCTTCAAGTATTTTTTGTTGGGTACAATATTTCATTGCCTAAATCTTTTTTGGATCAACCCTCGCCCCTTAATGACCCACAATGTGTCCCAAATACTCTACCTTTTCCATGCCAAAGGAAAAATTGAATAATTTGACAAAAAAATTGTGATCTTAGAGCAGTTGCAATACCTGGTCAACTTGTTAAAGGTGTCTGTCCCATGATATGCTATAGATGAGAATTCCATCAAAAAATAATAGGACGATTTTTCTGAGAAATGGTTTTAGAAATGTTGGAAATAATACTGAGAGGGGGGTGAATCAATATTATCGAATCAATATAACTTTTTCATTTCCATATTAAGATACATATATGCTACTCTAGTTAAGGCAAACCACGTGTATACGCAACTGTGTGTAATGCAACAAGCGTATATCCAGTAAAATTATGATTCAGTTAGTTGATCCTTAATGAGTGCATCAGAACATTATTAACCATATGAACAGTAAACAAGAGCAGTAAAACAGAACAGATCATCACACATAAGCAACACGCATGAACACCTAGATGTAAGGTGGAAACCCAATGTGGGTGAAAACCACCTGCTGCAATTTGTCTCTATCTTCTTTTAATAAGAAACTTCTTTTTACAATATTTTTGTATTGGTGCAGTCTTATACCAGTACGCAGGTTTCTACCTGTAGAAAGCTACAACCTTCTCTCGTTATCCAGCTTCTCCTAGAAGGGAGCTGCAACCCCCTTAGCTCTTATACTAGCGGATCCTTTTACTAGTACATAGGTGCTGGCTTACTGAATGCTCCAACCTTCACTCGTTTTCTAGCTGCTACTAGAAGGGAGCTACCACCCCCTTAGCTCTTGCACTGGCTGATATACTAGTACCTAGGTGCCGACCAACAGAAGGCTACAACCTTCTCTTTCTTCCTCCAGGTACCACGTTTCATAAATTTTCAGACTGGATACTCCTGAAGCACAACACCATAATCTGAAGGCCACGTTTCATCCAATTTTCATACTGGACCCATCAATATCATTGAGGCACACAATCAATCTACACTAGCATCATCAACCCAATACTGAATCACTGAAACCCTATCAACAAACTGCAGTCACCAGAACACAGAGTAGAACACAAAACTCTGCAACAACATTCAGATCTAACTTTATCATAAAAAATCATGCATCACAGTGCATACGCTACTTGGGAGAGCCAAACCAGTGTGTATATGCAACTTCACCAAAGCAAACCAGCATATATTTCATTAATTACTTATAACTTCCTGCACTTCCTTACTTCAGACATACCTAGATTATTACATATACAAGGATAATATGTGTGTTAACAACCAGATCTAGTCCATCAAATCACATAAATATAAGTGATTATGAGCCTGATCCATTATTAGATCTCAACCATCAACACTGAAGCTAAACACAATCAACCAAACTGAATATGCAGAATACTGACACTAGTAAACTGTCATTATAATTCATCAACAACCAGAACCACTTGTAACTTCAAACATCATAGCTCATATGGTATACGCTACTTAGATGTATCTACCCTACGTATGTATGTGCTTTTATCATAGTCAACCAGCGTATACATCTGTAAATATTCATTCATGATTTGCAGCTATTCCAAACTTGAGTTATACCCAGATCATAATATTTACAAAACATTACATGCGTCAGTATATAGATCTAGAGTTAACAAGATCAAATCATATAGAGATGATTAATTCCAAGCCCTTAGATCCCGATCTATCCTTAGATATTGTTCTCCATCAACCGCTGAGATTCCTCCTTAGCTTAGATAAAGAAAGGCATCATGAACCCATAACCTGCATACTAGATCTCATATCCCATCAGATATTTAAGATTTTCTGAATGCCTTTGCCTAATGATCTTCTTCTCCTTTTATAGTCTTAGGCCTTACTCAATACCATGGTCCAAAACCATTTAGAACCAATACTAGGGACCCAATACCTGGGTTCAACACTTCAGACACAATACCAAGGACCAAATACGAAAATACCATGGACCAAATACCACGGACCCAAAACTTAGTTTTCTGACATGTACGCGCCTTTCCTTGCGTGAAAGTGCGTGTGTATGATATACGTGCCTTTGTATATAGTGAAACTACATGTATACACTACTTGGTATATAGCGAACTTGCGTATATACGCAACTTGGTGTATAGTGAACCTGCATGTTTACACGACTTGGTATATAGTGAACCTACGTATGTATGCGGCTTTGTATATAGTGAACCTACGTATATACTTGTCTTTCTTAATTCTTTGTAGTCTGATCATCAATTCTTTGCTACTGACCTATTGCACTATGATCTATCATTTGTGTGAGTTGCCATCAAGGACAACACTTGTATCATAATGCCAACAATCTCCCCCTTTGGACTTGATGGCAAAGCTAGCTTGTCATACTGAGAACTATCATCTTAATGAGTTGTCATTGTTCATTACATCTGAACTGATTCCTTTGACCTGTCTTGCATCCCATCTATTCTGTCACATATGATATCTCTTCTGTAGATTCATCTAGTTATATATAAGTGAGTTGTTCTTCTACGAGTGGGTTGCCATCAAGTAAAACACATGCATCATAATGCCAACAATCTCCCCCTTTGGACTTGATGGCAACAACACCAAATCACTCTCCCCCTTTGACATCAAGGGTAAAGGGCAGACCAAGATATTCTCTTTCCTTGATAAACATTCTGCTATCCATTCTCCCCTTGAGTACCTACTAAAATCTTTGAATGAGCTCCCCATTTATATATTCCAAGGTGTACCAATCTGTCCATACTACCTCTGAGTACATGCTGAAATCTCTGCTCTACTGAAGTGTGTTGTTTATGCTCACCCTGACTGTAAGCAAGGTCTGCAAAAAGATGTTCTACAAGAAGAACATGACTCTATCATAAATGACCTTCCTATCACCAAAGACTCATACATACATCCATCTCCCAACCCAATGGGGATATACCAATATTGACTCATTCACCCAACCAAGTGGGGATACGTCAGATACCAAATGTTTGTACATGACTGAAATATTACATCATCCTTCCCATGCATAGTGGGGGTGTTAGACTCCATCTTGTCAGTCCACTGCAGCGAAATTTACCAAGCAGCTTCAGCAGCTCCTGTCCCTGCAAAAGCACAAACAGAAAGAACATCATTAGAAATTAGAGACAAAGCGAAATCAAACAAAAACAGAGAGGATTTGCAGAATGTTCAATAATGCCAAAGGCGCGTAGAGAGGATTGAAATAAGTCTTCACGGTTTCATCAGCTCCAACACCTGCAGGAAATCAAATTAAAAAAAACCATCATTTCAAGGCCAAAAGTCAGAGGAAACGAGAAATCAGAGTTTGTGTCCAAGTTGTCAAAGTGCCAACACTCTATAGCTTTACAAAGTGAATTTGCCAAAATCAAAGTCATCAAGATATTTTGTTGATTGAAGGGTCGTTTGCATCCAAAAGATCTAATTAAAGGTTGAAGGACGAACTTTTTGTTTTGAGGCCGAAATTGTGGTGACAGTCAACGCGCGGCGCATACAAAGAACACGTAGCGCACTGGGCATCATTTGTCAGTGCATTTTTTTGTGTGCGCGGTGCACTGGGAGGACGCGCGGTGCGTTAAGCCTTTCACCCTGTATTCATCATGGTTTTGTGATTTTTCAGTTCAAATCATCTTTTCGACAGTGCTATCATAGCAGCTAACAAAATCCAAGGATAGGATCATTCCTCAGCTCGCCGGAACCTACAGCAGCAGTATGCATCTGTACAGGGAACACCGAGTGCTTGGAATTCTTGAACTTCGTTTTAATCAAATTCAGAAACCATGTGTCGTGTCAGTATCCGCTTGATCTATTTGAACGTCTGTGGGCCGTTGATACTGTCGAAAGTTTAGGGATCGATCCCCATTTCAAAAGGGCAACATCAATCCTCCGCGTCTCTGTGGAACCCACATAGGAACGATTCCATCACAGACAATGATTCAGGGAGGACCCCTTTTGCGATTGGAGATGCTAGTCTGGTTGAAACAAACATGAAAACTTCTACATGTTCTCTGTCAGACTAGTAGCCATCACATTCCTATCATTTTGCGGGAGACGCAGCTACTTTTGACGAGAATTTTTCATATTTAAACGAGTTATCCTCTCCCCACTGGAATCTACCTTTGTCTCCATCGTACTAATCAACAAATTTTTTATTAGAAAATTTCTAGGCCACAGAGATTAATGAGTCTGAAAACACGTTTTGATTGAAGCAACACTGAGCCTATATAGAGTTTTGGACTACTCTACTTATATAGCCAATATATCCAAAAACGAGCCCGTCCTACAGCTGCACAAGCAGATGGGTGTGAAAATCGTTTTCAAAATAGGTCTGGCACTCCTCAAGTACTGTCACGATGATTTGGTGAAACTACCTTTTGAGAAGTTAGTATATGCTTTGCGCAACTTTCCGAAGGATGCTTTGAATCCTGACACATTACTGCCAATGGCCTATTCAATCAAGGTTACAAAAAGGTTGGAGTATCTTAAGTTGGAATATTTGTGAATGAACGGGCTGCAGTCACATTCTCCAAAGTCTGGGAAAGAGGAGTGGCAACTTTCAGTTTCTACACAAAAACAGAGTTCTTTGAGGCATTGAGGATTGATGGTTTTTGGAGTGCAAATCGAAAACATAAATAATTATTTTCCTAAGGTCCAAGTTAATGTTTATTTACTTGTTATGTCAGATTTGAAGTGTGACCAGGCTGGGCGAAATCCCTGACTTGCAGGGCCTACTCAGTGGTCTGTTTCACTGTCAAGTTGGTCTTTGAATATGGGTGTTTTTCTATTAATAGATACAATAAGCACGACAAAATTAGAACGCAAAATATATAGGAATGAATTTGCCTATTTTTATCCTCAGTATATACGTTTTGGTCCTCAACAAGAGGCATATTCTGGAGAATCCGAAGTTGCAAATATGACTGTAATTAGGAAGACAGGGAAATGTGAAGCATTTCTTGCTAATATCGATAGTCATTCTTCAGCTACTGTACATTTTAATGGAAAGGAGTTTCATCTGCCACTGGTTGACTTCTTCCAACTGCTACAGATGGTTTCATTTGGAAGACTGGAACTGGCGGACTCATCTTCAACCATCCCTTGTAACGTTAAGGCGTTCCTGGGTGAGACAATCATCAGGCCAAGGAAACTACCATAAAAAGAGTCTTATATCTCAAGCTATTGGAAACAGAAATATGACCTCTTCCAGAAGCCATCCCATGGAACCTCTACTCACTCCACTTTTACAACCTTCTTTTCAGCCAGGATATGTATCTTCTAATATAGAATTAAATGGACACATAAGAATAAAGGAGGATTCTAAGCATGAAGGGACAAATGACTTGTGATGATTTAAAGTATTTATCCGGGGACACTGATGACTTTGAGGGCTATGCCATATCTAAAGATGAAGCAGAGAAACATCCTCCTAAAAGTGAACATAAAAATTCTGACTATAATCAGGTTTTTGGTGGAGGAGTAATGTACTGGAACACGGCCGATTATGCTGGCACTAGTTAATCAAAGCCTCCTTCATTGAGTTCTGAGGACAGCTCATGGGCCCGACACGAAGATGATCTAAAATTGGTTTTTATTTAAAATAGCAAATGAAAAATGCCAAGTCAAAATAGGCCTAAAACAAAACGAAAGATATCCATCACAGCAGAAGAAATAGGATTCGATCTCCTATTAAGGGCTTCAGTTAAATCTCCAAGTGGATCTGCACTTCAGTTTGTTGGCCATAAGAGGATTTTAAGGGGAATGATCTTCTGTTTTAGAATAAAGAAATGACTCTATCTCTATTTTTGTAACTTCAGGTGAAACTGTGCCCCTGTATTGGGTCGATCTGTTTTGTCCTAGAATAGTCTATTTAACGTATTAAAAAATCACTTGTAAAAGGCAGTAGAGGAGAGATTTCTTAGAGGTATGCGTGGAGAAAAACAGAGCTTCTATTGTACAATTTTGACAGGGATTTTAATAAAAAATGCAGCTCTGACCCCTGAGATTCCTGTGGTATGAAATTTAACATTTGTTTCATCCTTTGTTTCATATGTAGCCTGTTGTGTTTCCATTTCATTTCATTTCTAAATGAATACTTTTAAGTGAGAAAGGCATAATTCAATTTATTTGCTCTGTCTTGAGGAAGTGTTCATATTTAATGTTTTCTTCTGTTTGACAAGGATCCATCTTCTATGCCCTTGTCAACCTCTCAAACAGCTCACCCACTCCACATTATTTCAAAATTGATGTTAAAATTTCTTGCCTATCTTGCCTCAGGAGATAATCTGTGTTTTTGATTATATTTCTCTGTTCAAGCTATTCTTTGCCCCACGCAGCCCAGAAAATCCAATCATTTATTAAAAACCCCTTTCCATATCAATTTACTAGCCTAAGATCATCATTCACTATAGGTCATCTCAACCCCTTTGAAGATCTTTTGCCGAGATAGACCCGGAGAGAGCCCTCTCTTGTCCTCGTAGGGCGAGCTACGAGGCTGAGCGTGGTATAATGTTGCCTCGAGTTTTTCCTTCCTCAGCCTGAGGCAAATTCGAGCGCTAACAGGGGGTACAAATTACATCATATGACCAAAAGGGATTCATCAAATGACTACAATAGATAGAGACAAACTATTACATCATGAGTCTTGATATGACCTTTACATGACATTTAAACAGAGACCAAACATCTAAATAAGATCATGATAGTCACCAGAAACTAGCATACACAATGTATGATCTACTCCATAAGCATCTATCAACAACATCTAGACCAACAACCTGTATATGTTCATTAGTGTATAAGTCATCAACCTATAACAAGGTATGTCTACATCAACTCATCCTTTTGAACAAAATTCTGCATATGACATACAGAATCATTCACATTATATCATATGTGAAAAACACCATAGCCATCTCATCAACATAAAGATCTGCATGATCCAAGTATCATCACTTGGGAACATCTGCATTAATCAACATATGTAAGTATCAACCTATCATCATGCAACTTTGAGTAACCATCCATGTATCCAACACTATGTATCTTGAGCTCAAGATCATTTGTCAAGACTTCTTGATATCATCAACAACAACAATCCTCATCCACATGAGCACCAAGAACTATAGGAATCCTGCATCATAACTATATTATACGATCTTTATGCATATGACGACAGTAGCATATGAGTGACTCATCATCAAGTAATGAAGTTGTGTATTTGAGCTTTGTACTTCTCCTTATCCTTATGAATATCACCATGTAAGCACCATATATGCATCATCAGAGAATCAACCACAAATCTAATTTGAACATGAACTATGTAACCCCAAGAATCATATGAGATTTTGTCATGGACAACTCATAACTATATCATAGCAAGATATATCATTTAGCCATATAAGCATCATCACCAAGGACTACTAACCATAATGCCAACAATGCATTATTAAAAGCAAATGCTCCCCCTGAACCTATGCCATCTTGCTTACTGTGAGATCTGATCATGCATATATCAGCAAGAAGTATCAAGGCATCATCATCATTAATTTAGGATCAAAACACTTTTAAACATCTTACAAGTGTCAAGACATTTCCACACATCATCAACATATTGTAACCATTATCAAATAGAGCAAATAATGGACTGAATCATATCAGACTCTTTTTCCTGAGCCTGTCCCTACTGTTTTTCCTCAAACTAACATATACATGACTGTGTAGTAACTAACTCGCGTATGTATGCGACTTCCCTTTATGAAACTTGCATATGAGATTTAGGACACTGAAGTTTTGCACTTTCAGTTCCCTCTGAGTCTGTTATGTCTGTATATTGTGTTGTGCCACATCTTTCTGACTCTATTTCCTTCTTCTTCCATATCTTCAAGTGTGATGATGTTTTCTCCTTTTGGTATGGTGCATGTACTTTGTTCCTTCATTCCTTTGCTATATGTCCAAGCTTGTTACATGCATAACATCCTACGTGTTTCATATTCCTTCTGTAGCAATCAACAGCTCTGTGACCAAACATATTGCAAGCAAAGCAATATCCCTTAAAGTACCTGGAACATGATGATCTTTATGTGTGATGGTCTTGAACCATTCTTCTTCTGCATCTAGCTGCAACATGTCCAAGATTATGACATACATAACATTCAACATTATTCATCGGAGGAGTAAAAGGTTTTCTTTGAAGAATTTATTTCCTTGGTTGTTGATGGTGTTGTCCTTTCATCTCCTTATTGATTATTTTAGATTTCTCGTTAGAGTTCCTTACCTCTCCTTGTGAGCTAGATTCATCTTCAACAGATTCATAAAAACCAAGGCTGGTTTTGATAGTAGGAGACCTTTGACTACTAAGAATATCATCCAAGATCTTAGTACTATCTTGAAATCGTAAGAGCTTATCCTTTTCTTCTAAGTTATCTTTTAGAATATTTACCTCAACCTGATGTTGCTCCTCCTTTTCATGATACTACTACTTCATGTTTTCTTCAGCTATTCTTCCTTCTTCCAACTGATGTCTTAGTTCAAGAACTTCGTTTTCTTGTTTTTCAAGAGCATGGAGTAGTTCTTTATTCTACTTATTTGATTCTTCAAGATCTTCTTTTAGCGAGAGGACCGTAGCTTCAAGACTTTCATAGTAACTAGATCTATCTCTGAGTTTCTTGATTGTTTTGCTCCTTTCATTAACTTCATTTCTTAATGATGTCACTTCATCCTGCAACTTTTGACATTGATCTTCCTTGTTCTTGAATAACTTCCTTACCTTGTTTCGTTCCTGTAATTGAGCTTTTAGTTTGGTATCTTCTTCTTTGAAGGCACATTCCCTTCTGTTCAATAGATCTTGTTGATCTCTAATTTTGTCTGTAAGCCTTTTAAATTCTACCTCTATTTGATATCTTTCTTGCTCACCCATAAGAGCAAATTCAGTTGTTTCGCTATCACTTTCATCATCTTTAAATGGATGGATAAATGTATCACCAGAGGATAACAAATTCATACCTGATAGTTCTTTTGCTTGTTCATCTTCATTCTGAAGTGATTCTAAATCTGACATGCTTCTTCCACATATTCCCCAATCGATTCTCCCACTGTCATAGCTCTTCTGAGATGTCTTCTTCTTCTTAGGCACTTTCTTCCTAAGCTTCTTTCCCATTGTTTTATGGATCTCCTTCAACCGATCAAGCTTCTACCAAAGGACCTGCTCTGATACCAATTGTTGGAAATAATACTGAGAAGGGGGGTGAATCAGTATTATCAAATCAATATAACTTTTTCATTTCCATATTAAGATTCATATATGATACTTTAGTTAAGGCAAACTGTGTGTATATGCAACTGTGTGTAATGCAACAATCGTATATCCAGTAAACTTCTGATTCAGTTAGTTGATCCTTAGTGAGTGCATCAGAACATTATTAACCATATGAACAGTAAACAAGAGCAGTAAAACAGAATATATCATCACACATAAGCAACACACATGAACACCGAGATGTAAGGTGGAAACCAAATGTGGGTGAAAACCACCTACTGCAATTTGTCTTTATCTTCTCTTAATAAGAAACTTCTTTTTACAATATTTCAGTACTGGTGTAGTCTTATACTAGTACGCAGGTTTCTACCTGTAGAAAGCTACAACATTCTCTCGTTCTCCAGCTTCTCCTGGATGCGAGCTGCAACCCCCTTAGCTCTTGTACTAGACGATCCTTTTACTAGTACATAGGTGTCGGGCTACTGAATGCTCCAACCTTCACTCATTTTCCAGCTGGTACTGGAAGGGAGATACCACCCCCTTATCTCTTGTACTAGCTGATGTACTAGTACGTAGGTGCCAACCTATAGAAGGCTACAACCTTCTCTTTCTTCCTCTAGGTACCACGTTTCATAAATTTTTAGACTGGATACTCTTGAAGCACAACACCATAATCTGAAGGCCATGTTTCATCCAATTTTCATACAGGACCCATCAATATCATTGAGGCACACAATCAATCTACACTAGCATCGTCAACCCAATAATGAATCACTGAAACCCTGTCAACAAACTGCACTCACCAGAACACAGAGAAGAACACAGAACTCTGCAACAACATTCAGATCTAACTGTATCATCAAAAAGCATGCATCATAGTGAATACGCTACTTGGAACGGCCGAACCAGCATGTATATGCAACTTCACCAAATTGAACCAACGTATATGTCATTAATTACTTACTTATAACTTGCTGCACTTCCTGACTTCATACATGCCCAGATTATTACATATACAAGGATAATATGTGTGTTAGCAACCAGATCTAGTCCATCAGATCACATAAATATAATTCATTATGATCCTGATCCATTATTAGATCTCATCCATCAACACTGAAGCTAAACACAATCAACCAAACTGAATATGCAGAATACTGACACCAGTAAACTGTCATCAGAATTCATCAACAACCAGAACCAATTGTAACTTCAAACATCATAGCTCATATGGTATACGCTACTTAGATGTATCTAACCTGTGTATGTATGCGTTTTTATCATAGTCAACCATTGTATACATCTGTAAATATTCATTCATGATTTGCAACTATTCCAAACTTGAGTTATACCTAGATCATAATATTTACAGAACATTACATGCGTCAGTATACAGATCTAGACTTAACAATATCAAGCCGTATAGAGATGATTCATTCCAGTACATTAGATCCTGATCTATCCTTATATCTTGTTCTCCATCAACCGCTGAGATTCCTCCTTAGCTCAGATCAAGCAAGGCATCATGAACCCATAAGCTACATACTGGATCTCATACTTCTTCAGATATTCAATATTTTCTGAATGTCTTTGCCTAATGAACTTCTTCTCCTTTTATAGTCTTAGGCCTTACTCAATACCATGGTCCAAAACCATTTAGAACTAGTATTAGGGACCCAATACCTGGGTTCAACACTTCAGAGGCAATACCAAGGACCAAATACCACAGACCGAAAACATAGTTTTCGGACATGTACGCACCTTTCCTTGCATGAAAGTGAGTGTGTATGATATATGTGCCTTTGTATATAGTGAAACTGCGTGTATACACTACTTGGTATATAGCAAACCTGCGTATATATGCGACTTGGTATATAGTGAACCTGCCTATGTACACGACTTGGTATATAGTGAACCTGCGTATATACTTTTCTTTTGTCATTCTTTCTAGTCTGATCATCAATTCTTTGCTACTGACTTGTTGCACTATGATCTGTCATCTGTGTGAGTTGCCATCAAGGACAATACTTGTATCATAATGTCAAAAATCTCCCCCTTTGGACTTTATGGCAAAGCTAAGTTGTCATGCTGAGAATTGTCATCTTAATGAGTTGTCATTGTTCATTACATCTAAATTGATTCCTTTGAGTTGTCTTGCATCCCATGTATTCTGTCACATCTGATATCTCTTTTGTAGATTCATCTAGTTATATATCAACGATTTGTTCTTCTACGAGTGGGTTTCCATCAAGTACAACACATGCATCATAATTCTAATCATATCCTAGCATTTTTGTGAGCCATTTATTTTTTTGTGGTGATGATACACATTGATCTAGGAAATATTTTAGGTTATGATGGTTGGTGCAAATTTTGGAAATGAAACCCCAATAAGTATGGTTGCCAGGTGTCTAGTGCATATAATATGGCCATCATTTCATTCTCATATATAGATTAACCTAGATGTTTTCCAGTGAGCTTGTGACTGGTAAAATCCAATGGTCTAACTTCGTACATTAACCTGAAGCATCACACTCAATCGCAAAAGGTTTTGCAAAGTCTGGTAAGGCCAATACTAGAGTGGAGCACATGGCCTGTTTGAGATCCTGGAAGGTCTGCTGAGCTGCGTCAATCGAGACAAATTATTTTTTCTTGAGAATATTAGTGAGGGGTTGGGGAATGCAGCCATAGTTTTTGAAAAAGTTGCAATAGTAGCACGTCAAACCTAATAATCCCCTCAAACTCTTCAATTATTTTTTGTTGGGTACAATATTTCATTGCCTAAATCTTTTTTGGATCAACCCTCACCCCTTAACGACCCACAACATGTCCCAAATACTCTACCTTTTCCATGCCCAAGGAAAAATTGAATAATTTGACAAAAAAATTGTGATCTTAGAGTAGTTGCAATACCTGGTCAACTTGTTAAAGGTGTCTATCCCATGATACGCTATAGATGAGAATTCTATCAAAAAATACTAGGACGAGTTTTCTGAGAAATGGTTTAAGAACATGGTTCATGAGGCTACAAAAAGTAGATGGGGCATTACAAAGACCAAATGACATGACTAGGAATTCATAATGGCCTTCATGAGTTTGGAAGGCTTTCTCTCAACTTCCTTCATCTGTATTTGGTGATAACCCGAGCGAAGGTCCAGTTTGGTAAAACATTTGACACCATGCAGTTCATCAAGAAGATCATCAACTGTTGGAATAAAAAATTTATCCTTGATAGTGATCTTGTTAAGGGCCCCAAATCCGGGACACATGTGCCATTCACTGTCTTTCATTAAAACCATGTCCACTGGATATGAATAAGGGCCATTGTTGGGACAAATAACATTGAATTGAAGGAGTTCCTTCACGAATTTTTCAATATCATTCTTTTCTGCAAATCGATATTGGTAGGGACAAAGATTTAGCCACTCGGTACTCGGGAGCAAAGTGATGCTATGATCAAGTTCACCACTAGAGGGTGGGAGTTCCTTAGGTTTTTCAAAGACCAGTTTATTGCAATCCAATACTTGTTTGATATATGGATGAATGTTATGAGGAGTGGATTCAATGGCATGGATGACATTAAATTGTGCTATTATCCAACGATGGTCCTTTCTTAAAAGCTTCTCCTTTCAATGTGAGTTCATGATAGTAGGATCACTTGCCTAAAGTCCCTGAATGTATGAGTGTGGCTGTTCTGGTTAAAGCTCATATATAAATCCTAGAAGTACACTGTGGTAGGGCCTAGCATGCAGAGCAATTTAAAACCAAGGATGATGTCACAACCTCCCGTTTCAATGGAAAACATGTGTGTTTTGACGTGATAATCCTCCATTTGAAGCTTAATATTTTCACACTTGTCCTTCACATTTCATGGTCCCCCCATCAACGATAAGGAAATGGAAATTAGATACTACCCTAACAAAATAGTGGAGGCCTTCTTCTACTCTCCTATGGAAAAAGTAATGTGTGCTACCACTATCAATCAACACCATTACTGGATGATGTTTAATAAAACCTCTAATTTTGAGAGTTTCTGGAGAAGAAACAATTGCCAACACATGGAGTGAGATAACTAAATCATATGGCATAGTTGTAGTATCAGTGTTCAGGGTTGTTTGGGATTCACCCTCTTCCTCCTCAAGCACTTCAATGGATGGAGCTTCCTTAGCGAAGTTGTTTTTAGTAGAATCGATTTGAAATAATTTTGGTTCCTTGCATTTATGTCCTGCAAAGTATTTGTCATCACAGTAGTAGCAAAGTCCTTGTTTCCTTCTTTCAGCCATTTCTTCCAGTGACACAATTTGAACCT
The DNA here is from genome assembly GCA_031772625.1 of Pinus tabuliformis. Lineage (NCBI taxonomy): Eukaryota > Viridiplantae > Streptophyta > Pinopsida > Pinales > Pinaceae > Pinus > Pinus tabuliformis. The sequence goes on along the minus strand of CM062819.1, from coordinate 894,130,386 downwards.
TAAGTGTTTGGGTGGGGCCCATATCTGAGGTGGGACATTCCTGTGTGATGAAATCTAGTTGATTGGATTAGGAATTTAGAGTTACTTCTACCTGTAAAGTGTTGTTGCATGCTTCCAACAAAGTAGCTAGGTGATGTATTTGGACATGGGCTTTGATGGCTTCCTTCAGGCCACTGATGAAACATTCCAAGTAAAAGGTGTCTACTAGTCCTTTAGTCCAAATAGCCAATTGTTTAAACATTTCAATGTGGTCCCATACTGTACCCATTTACATTAGCTTGTGATCTTCCTGATAAAAATTGTCACAAACGGATTCTGAGAACATGTTCTAAGTTGGCCTCCGTTGATAACATTTATGATGCCACTACTACCATTTCTATTCTTCTGGTCCAAGTAAAGAGCTCCCACATGTATTTTAGTCTCATCATCCAAGATATTATTAAGGTGCAAATATTGTTCCATTTGTGCCACCCATACTGTTAGGTTAGAGCTATCAAATTTGTACATGTCCAACTTTGGTGTTCAGTGGCTCGAATATTGGTGACCTCCATGGAAATGAATCTGATGTATGGATTCTCCTTCTACGTGTGCATCAAAACTGTGTTCTTCCCCCATGGGTTCGTGAGAATTTCTTAGGGCATACAATAATGTTGTGATTTTTTCTTCAAAGGTCGCCTAAACTTCAATGAATATTCTCTCAAGGGCTTCAATTTTATCTCCCGTCATAACTTGAGACCTCGTACCATACACACACTGGATTTTATCAAAGTTTGAGCTTACTTAAGACTAGTACCGATGGAAAGAGAGAAATCTTAGGAGTCTAGTGATGTGGGTCATTTGAAGTTGCTTCAGGAAAAAAAAGGGGACCGCATGAACATTGGCGACTTATAGGTGAATGGTACCAGTATGATCATCTCTCCATCCTAAATATTATCAGATAGGTCTCTTGTAAGCATCCAATGATGGCCCTGTTAGCACTCAAGATTGTACCTCAAGGCTAAGAAAAGGTAATCACGAGGTAACCATAGACCAAGCTTTCAATCTGGCATCTAGCCTTGCTAGACCAGAGAGGGCTCTCTGTTTTCCAACAAAATGTGGCTGCACTAAGTGAATCTCAGGCTAGCTATCAAGTACTAGGATTTGACTGAAAGTTTTGGGTCGAAAAAACAAGAGAAAGGACCATTGGGCTATAGAGCCGAGGCTGGTTTCTACCGGCAAACTTGGGGCAAAGTAAGCACAATGCTCAGCCAAATAAAAAATGTAAATGAGAGATGAAAAGAGGAGAAATCTTGTTCCCCTACAGGCATTATTCAAGGGATGAATCTTCAGTGGCAGCTTTAGAAGAAAGAGAAACACATGGTTACTCAGTAGAGCATCTAACAGAGGATGGATTCTACAAAGATAACCACTAAATTTAAGAACAAAATCATTGTGAAAGGAGCATCGTGAGAGGATGGATTCCTAACACTTCCCTTAGATAATGTTGTAACAAGAATTAGCAGGAAAAACAAAGTATGTAAGTGATCTTACAAGGAACACATGCTGGACATTAAACACCATGATGGATCCCAAATCTAAAGGGCAAAAACTGCTCCATTAAAAATAATATTCTGAAAAATGTTTACACAGTCCAAAGAAGCCTCACTTTGCTACAAAATAGAACCCTTACATCTTTCAAAATAATCCTATATATACCCTATTACATATTTATTGTGATTTCCTAAACATAGGAATCAAAATAAATAAAAATAAATAAATAAATAAAAACAAACAACCACATATGTTTATGCAATGAAATAAAATAAAATAAAATTTAAGAATTCAAAAAAAATTATTAAAAGAAAATTTGAGCACCCGAATGCCAAGCTCAGCTCGAATCTTCATGTGTTAGAAAATTATATATTACAGAGCAATGGAACACATAGAATATTGCAGAAATATAAACACAAAAAATGCATAAAACCAGAGAGACACAGATATACGTGGTTCACCCAGTTTGGGCTACGTCCACCCCGAACAGGTAGTCCTTCCTTTGTATTATCTAGCAAAATGAAGAGACACAACCTACATTGATGTTTTCTATGATCTGCGTAGATCTGTGGAAGCTTAATGATTCTTGTGTTAACGATCCATTTCCAACACCCTTTACATATGAGGTACTAGAAAATGTGGGCAAGTAGGAAGCCTACTCCTTCATGGATGGATTCTTCGAGTACCATCAGATCAAGATCATGCCAGAGGATCGAAGCAAGACAACGTTCGCTATCGAATGGGGTTGTTTTCAATATACGGTAATGCCCTTTGTGCTGAAGAATGCGCCGGCGATATTTTCCCATATTGAGGTAGCTGCATTCAAATAATTTATCCACAAGTTCTTAGAAGTCTACTTGGATGACTGGATCGTATTTGTCTTGGTTAAGAAGCATCTCGCGAGTTCACGATTGATGTTGAATATCTACCAACGACATCAGATTGCGCTCAACCTAAAGAAGTGTACTTTCCTCATCCCTTTCGGGAGCTTGCTAGGCCATGTGGTTTGTAAGCAAGGATTGATAGTGGATCCGAAAAAAATCATTGTCATACTAAATTTGCAAGCACCGCGAAGTGTAAAGAAGCTATGCACTACATTGGGACACATGGGCTACTACCAAAAGTTTATAAAAAACCGCGCCTAGATCACAGCTCCAATGGAACAATTAATTAAGAAGGATGCTACGTATTGCTGGAATGAGGAATGTAACAAAAACCTCAAAACGCTTAATGAAAATATGACATTTGCACCTATCTTAGTCTTTCCAAAGTGGGATGTTGAATTTCATGTACATGTCGACACGTTGTGTATTGCGTTGGGTGCAGTACTCACTCAAGAAGGCGTAGAAGGAATTGACCACCCGATTGCGTTCACAAGTCATAGATTGTCCAACGTAGAAAATAATTACTCTACTAATGAGGGAGAAGGATTGGCGATGGTATACACGCTCCAAAAGTTTCGTCACTATCTGCTCAATGCACATTTTAAGATTTATACTAATTACTATGCGCTCAAATACCTAGTGAATAAGCCTGTGTTGGGGGGGTGCATCTGTTGATGGTTGCTACTGTTTCAAGAATATGACTTTGAGGCTGTTGTAAAGCCGGGATGTCTGAATGCAGGTTCAGATCACCTATCACGAATTGAGACTGGCAAAGAACCAACAAATCTAGAGGAGGGACTCCCAGATGCCTAGTTATATGTTGTGCACGTTGCAGATGGCCACTTTGAAGATATTTTCCACTTTTTAACTATGGGAACTACGCTGTAGGGGTATTCTGTCCAGCAAAAGAAGGAATTAGTGATACGCGTAGTAGATTTTACCGTAATTGTAGGCCACCTCTACAAGATGGGCAATGATGAAATATTGCGTCGATATGCACCAGAATTCGAGCACGGAAAGATCCTGGCTAAAGCACATGGAGGGATTTCTAGCAGAAATTATGTGGGTTGCGCCATAGCCCAGAAGATTCTTCGTGTCGGATTATGGTGTCCTACTCTACATCAAGATTCGAAAGCATACTATGGAGCCTATGATGTATGTCAACAAATAGGCAAGCCGTCGCGAAGGGATGAAATGCCACTTTAGCCATAGATAATGCTATAGCCATTTGAGAAATGGGCGATCAACTTTTTTGGGCCTACTGAACTGTAAGGAAAGATAGGCGCACATTATATCATTACTAGAGAGAATATTTGACCCGATGGGCTGAGGCGCAGCCAGCTAAGGATTGCACGGCTGCGACAGTAGCAAAATTTTTGTTCGAGAACGTCCTGACTAGGTTTGGCTGCCCCAAAACTCTCATGAGTGATAGGGGAACGCGTTTTCTGAATGAAATGATCAGCGCACTCACAAAGGAATTTCAGATATATCACCAAAAAAGTATGCCCTACCATCCGCAAGAAAATCGGACTGTCAAGGCTTTCAACAAAATTTTGGAGACCGTGTTGACTAAGGTCTATAATGCATGATGCAATGACTGGGACATGCACATCCCTACTATGCTATGGGCATACCAAACGACGTGAAAAGCTGACAGGCTAGACACTGTTTCGCTTAGTCTATGGCAAGGAGGTTCTTATGCCTACGGAATATATTGTGCCTAGTCTGCGGATCATGGCAATCACAGGTATGGCAGACTATGAGGCCTTGGAAGACAGGCTCGCATAGCTAGAATAATTGGAGGATGAACGATTTTTGGCTGGATTCCATCAGTAGGTATAGAAATAGTGTGAGAAAGCATGGCATGATCACCATATCAAGGTGTGCACCTTTAAGGAGAATGATCTAGTATTGTTTTATGATAGTAAGTTCGAAAAATTCCCAAGAAAACTCCGCATGCACTGGTTGGGACCCTATTTCATCAAAGAAGTCACTGATGGGGGCGTGGTTCACCTGGATAAACTCAATGGAGACCCCTTCCTAGGAAGAGTGAATGGCAGTCGCCTCAAGCTCTACACAGGCGGGCAGACTGTCTGACTAGTTGTTCAGAAGATAGTCTCACCACTCCACCCAGTTGAAAGAGAGCGAGGGATAATAAAGCAACCTATGGGATAGATGCGCGAGTACTACGGTGCGTGTACATTTGACCACACACAAGGGTCGCGGTCACACGAGAAGGCTCACGTGGACACTCTGATAAAAGGAATGATGACCGTTGATATCACTATTCATGACAAGATGTTTGCATCATGGCAAAAGGGTGCACGTGGTGGCAAATTAAGAGAAATAGTACGAACCAGATATGGAACGAGCTGCCACAGGTTTTACACAAAAATTTTACATGAACTGGAACAAACGGTAATCAGTGCATTCGAAATTCGCATGGCTTATAAATCGCTGAGGGGAATTCACTGTGTGGCCTACACTTCGGAAACAAAAATGGAGTTGTTCATTATCTCTACACATGGCATGCGCCCACGGGTAGTAATCTGGCCAATAGAGCTGCAGGACTTTCTAAGGAGTATGGGGGTGATAGCTATGGGCATCTCGTAGGCTGCAACATCACTAGTAGGGGATTTACTGGAAAAGAAGGAATATGAAATCGAATTGGTCTAGATGTCGTCGCCTTGCCCAGGGCCAGGACGACGAACTACAATAGAACAATGAAAGGATAGACAAACGGCAACCACGGGTGGATATGCGGTTAACAAATCATCTCTGATGTCCCTAGAAGATTGGGATCTTGCGGAAAACAGACAGGATCTTGCAAAATTGCAACACAAGCTACGATAGACAGTGTGAAGAAAGGATACGAAGGTCAGAAGTGGCTACGATGGTACCAAGAGGTCCCATATGTAGCTCCCCCGCTCGTGTTAAAATACTATGAGGGAGTGTTCTATGTTAACCAAGTAGAGCAGAATGAGCATGATCGGTTGCGAGACATGGTAGATACACTGAAGCAGGAGCTGGATGAAGTGTTGCAAGAAACAATGAACAAGCAACAATACGATGAGCGCCACTAACAGGGAGGCAAATCGCAAAACCAAGGCAAAGCATCTAGCCATGCTAGCAAGTGACTCAGGACAAGTCACAATGATTGTGTTGGGGGACTGCTGGGTAGCGGAGGTCCCACAAAATGGGTTTTGGGATAACAATCCCAAAAGGTAGGATTAAATTATTGTAAAAAATCCAAAGTATGAGGAGTGCGAATTATAGTAGGATTGAGTCAAAGGGTAGTCCACCAAAAAATAATGTAAAGAAATATAAATAGAGTCAGCCCATTGTTATAGACAATTTTGTGCCTTACAGCAACAAGCATGAATTGTCAATAATCCAAGGGATCCAAAGTTCCCTAAACATGATGTTCCTACCCCTAGAGGAACAAGGTCAGCAAACCAACAGCTCTCGGATCAGTTCTCCACCTGAAAACACTCAAAAACAAGCAATCCTGAAATCAAAGCAGGTGCTCCACTAGGCTTCTGCGCTGAAACTCAGATCCTCCATGGTGTACCTACGTTGCAAAGCAAGTGGAACAAAGGCCACCTGCGCTGAGCGAGATGGGACAAGTGGCACATTGAGTCATTACTCCAAAAATGACACTTGGATCAGGGATTTCGCCTTGTGATGAGTCAGAGGCTCTGTTTCTCCAAGTGGAAGCAAGGTTCTCCAAGTGGACTCAAGAACTGAAGATCAACTAAAGATTAACTGAAGAGAGAGAGGACACAAGGCAGCTACACATCAGTTGCAAGCTGACTCATCCTTTCTCAATTCATCTATATATTGAGCTCTCTCCTATGAGCTCAGGAGGCTGGAATTTTGTGCAAAGTAATGATATGTTGTTGGTTTCACTATAGAGCTATTGGGTGATTGTTTGAGAGAGGTGAAGAGGAGAAATTCTTTCTGCTGGGAGGTGTTGCTGGATTGGAGCCTTCAATGGTTGTAATACTCTCAGAACCTTTACTTCTTCATTAATAAAATCTATTGAGGTTCTTCTATGTGCTCTTGTTTCAATAATATATTGTGATAATTGCATGTTTGGTTTACACTGATCCTTGAACCAGTTATGATTGCATGCTTCTTGTAGTTTCCTTCTTTGTTATTTTGCAGGATCTCATTGTAGCTGGGCCAGCAAAAGAGCAAGGAGCTGGGAGCAAGCAGCCAAAGAGAAGAGTTTGGATTCGACATTAAGCGCAAGGCAACGGTTAGTGCATTTCTCCATTCTCTTTTGCTTTCATAAAGAAGTAAACCTTAAGTAGTTTGTTTTACAGTTGTTGCTAAGGTACTATCACCCTTAGAGTGGGATAGGGTCATCCGAGTCGGATACTTTTCCCTACAACAAACTGGCGACTCTGCTGGGGATCGTATCCGTTTGATTGTGTTTGTAGTATTTTGCTATTCATTTCCTGAACAAAAGAGTACCAAATCGAAAAGCTTTTGACTATATCAAAAGCGAAGTAGAGGGCAGCTACTCTAGCTCATTTCTGAGCAAGTTCATGATTTGAAGAGCTGATCTACAAGGATCCTTGTCAGCTCTTAGTGATAGCTTTTCACCTTCCTAATCATCCCTTTGAGTGTGCTTGACTGATTGCTTCTGATTTGAGCAAAAACTGTGCATTTTTGAGAAAATTATGACCCGGAAACTGTGAAAACGCAATTCTCGTTTTCCAAAGTAGGTAGTACACAGGCTACCTGCTTTGCAACGTAGGTCCCGAAGGGGCTACCTACGCTGAGAGCCAGATTGGCTGTACAGCACCTGCGTTGGCCCAAATTTGCCTAGTGCATTTGGGGTTTCCTCACTTTCTCTTGCCTGTTTTCACTTAGATTTTGCTGCTAGGTGTCAGACTTGTACCTGTTCTGAAACCAATATTACTTGCCATCATTCTACCTCTGTTATATAACGAAATTGTACTTGTTCTTTGTATTTCTTACTCATTTACAATTTCCCATAACGAAGAGTAAACTAGTCTTGCTTTTGGCCTCTTAGATCTGAACCTGTGTTAGGCATTTTGCTGGTCTAAAGAGTTAGCTTGTTTGTTGTCCATAGCTGATTAGTCATTTTTACTTTCGTCAGTATGGTTTGATTTCATGTATTTCCAGTGATTAAGCAAGTGAATCTTAAGGTGTCTTTTGATTTTGGACAAACTTGTTTGTTTTCGCTGTAAATCGAAATCAGAGTTAGATAACCACTTTCTTTTTGTAATCCATCAACATTAAGAAAAGGAAAAGAAAATACATGCATTGTGCATTTTGCATTTGAAAAAGTTTACATGATGATTTAGGAGAAAGTGCATTAGTTTGTGCTGTATGAACTGTGTGAAAAGAATTTGCCTTTCTTCTCCCTCAGTAGTTAAGATTTTCATCAGTCAAAAAGATTTGAAAAAAGCTTGCTTCTCATCTTAGGCTGCATTTAGGAATTTGTCATATACATCTCGTGGTGAACCTTGAAAGGCAAACTTTAAAAAGATCAACTTAAAATATACTGAATGAACCTAACAACACATTGTAACATAACACAAACATCTAGAGGTCTAGGTAGAGACGTGTTCCGGCGTCGTTAAACATAGTGACTGTCGATCTCTACGAAGGTGGGTGATTCCTCCTGAGAGTCGGTGGCACTAATACGGAGTTGTGCTCCCACGTACCGTCGCGTATATATTGGGAGACCCCTATAGGCAATTATCCTTTATCCATAGGAAGCCGTGTCGGCCGCCCTACTGATCGCGATGCAGTGAACACAGCATTCACGAAGATCGACCACCCGTACCGTAAAACGTATTCTGTGGTTTCGCGAAAGGTTTGGCACACCCTCTACCTAGATCTCCAGAGTAGTTTCTTTTGGCTCTTTTCAAACTCTATAACTGAAAAGGTCCAACCGAGCATTTGTCACTTCGGGCTCGTTAATACATCGAAGGAGACTAGAGTCATCTTTAGCTTTTTCTCGACTCTTAAAACATGAAAAAGCAAAGTTATGTTTAAAAGCGTCTAATAAAATTCATTCAAATCGGAAACACAAATTTTCCCCTTTATATTTTGGTTGATCGAGTAATCCGCAATCGTGGAAGAAATTCAATTGAATATCCGTCGTTCTCGGAGGCTTGCGAGTCAACCGTCTTTGTCTCAGGAATCGAAAATAGTCCGGACAAAGCGAGCTCGTCAAACCAGTTCAAAATCTCCTTTAAAAGTTAGAACAAGTGTTCCAACAACATCTGAGATTCTGGTTACTCCACACATTTCCGGAAACCCTGCCTCCATAGAAGAAGTTCAACCGCCACAGAAGGACGGTAATACTGATCCTAGTCCGGGGGAAAATACTTGTATAACTGAACCAGTTCCATCTGTAACTGGTCCAGAGAGTTTTGTTCCTCAAACATCTGTCGCTGTTGATACAACCCCTTCTTCGGCACCGGAAATCTATTACGGACTTGACGGTCTTCCTCTTCCACCTGGTCTGATTGCGATAGAGGAAATTATAGAGGAACCGCAAGTATCCACTCCAACTCATTTTGGAGTAGGGGTCACTCTATTTCCTGCTACGACAGAAGTTTGTCCATCACCAGTGGAAGTTCCTGTAGAATCACTAGGCAATCAATTGGATAGACTAAAAATGTCTGAACAACCGTCGACATCTAGGACTGTGTCAAATGACACGGCGACGGCAGAATTACCTGCTGCAAATCCAACAATGTTCGCCGGCATACCATCTGTCCCAACTAGCTCTCAGTCGCTAGAAGGAGTCCACCAAGAGACTATCTCGACAGTATGGTCTGTTCCTGTTTGTTCCGGAGTAATGTCTGGTAACTCTTATGGTGAGACTCATCAAATTGACCCTTTTGGGAATCTGATTAGGCCATCCAGTCCTCCAGGACAATCAATTGCCTTGAGCTCCGGATTACCACCGTATGGGGGGCAGTATGCCCTTTCATTGCCCCCTCCGGGAGGATACCCATACGGGAGTTCTCAACCTTATTCAAGTTATGGTGGAATTGCAACGAGTAGTTGGGTACCTATGCTATCCCAGCCACCAAGAGTTGTATATTCTATGCAACAGTGTGTACCTGTGACGAACATCCCACCTACACCGGCTATTGTAACCGTGTCACAAGTTCAAACAATGCCTGTTGTATGTCAACCTCAGATTCCTCAGGTTCTCATGCCACAGCCCCTTGACCCGGCGACCCAACCACAATCGCCTACTGGTGGGGCAACACAAGTACAATCGGGTACAACTACCCCACATCTTGGTCCAATGGTTAGTGTAGCGCAACAACCCATGGTATCACAACCGTGGATAGTGCAATACCAACAGCCACAATTCCAACAAGTGTACCAAGGTTCTGAACAGCAAATCTTTGCGAATACTGGACAACCATATATCCAAAATGGTCAAAATCAACCACTTTATAGTGGTCAAGTCCATCAACCGTATCAATCATACCAGCATCAACTCCATTATGCTGGTATGAAAAGACCGACTGTTCAGGCGATCCCATCGTATCCTGGTTATGCTTCACCTAACTTGAATCAACAGTTACCATTCGTGGCGACTTTAGAGTCGCCTGATTTACATCGGTTAACTAATGATCCAATTGCTTACGCCCCATGGTGGCCAGTGATTCCGCACAAACTTCCATCTGACATTCCTAAATTCAATGGAAATCTAGGTGAAGACCCGTCGAATCATGTGATGACATTTCATCTATGGTGTTCGTCGAACACTTTAAATGAGGATTCGATACGGCTTCACCTCTTTCAGAGGACATTGACAGGTCCAGCGGCAAAATGGTATATAGAATTGCCAAGAGCTTCGTTCGACAATTTTAGCTCACTTGCCACGACATTCTTAACCCACTTTCAATTACCAATAAGGTACGAAACGGGAACAGAGATATTGACCAATTTCAAACAGACAACCACAACTCATATATCAGATCATATACATGAGTGGCGACGTCGACGAAGAATGGTTAAAACATACGTCCCTGATCAACTTTTAGCTGAGTGGTTTATAAAGTCGTTACTTCCGGCCATAACGGAAGATGTGGCAAAGGGGGGAGTCGTAACAGAAGAGCAGGTTATCGCTCGTGCACAATATTTGGACTTAGTATATACTTAGTCCGGCACGCTCTATGACAAAATACCAGACGCCCCTAGACCAGAGTTTTCAATCCCTCCTCCTCCTAAATCAAATAGTGACTCTCATGCCGGCGATGGCGTGATTGGCACGGCAAACACGAATCCGAAAAGGACCAAGCAAAAGAAGGCCCATAAGGATTCGAATAAAAATGCAGATGAAGAAGTTCTTGCTTCGGAAGTAAATGTCGTATCGACAGATAAGGGCAAAGAAACCAATCAACCAGGAAGCAAGAAGAACCAAAACAAAGGGAAGAAGAAGAAACAAGGAGAGTCATCTCCTCGGAAAACTTCTTCAAGCCCTCCTCGAGATAGGAAACCACCTTATGGGTGTCAGATATGTGATGAAGATCACTGGACAAGAGAATGTCCATACAAAGCTGATCTAAAAATATTCTTAAAGAGTTCGCAAACTCCAGCTGTGTTAACTGATCCGTTTCCTGATCGAGGAAAAAATCTGGTTGGTAGTGGAAATGCTTCCCCGTCGCAAGTGCTTATGTTATCGATATCAAAGCAACAAAATGATGCTTTGATTTCGAAAAGGAACAAAGATTACGGGAATCCACAGGTGTCGAACGATAAAGGTAAAGATCAACCTAGCAGTTCGACAACAACTTCGGCAGAAGTTGTACCCCCCATCACGCATGAATTAACAATAAAACCGCCAAAGGGAGTAGTACACAAGTCAACATTTAATCCTCGTGCCAGAGCGGCACAGCATTATAATATAGTGGAAGATTTGGCGCAATCGCCGTCCGCTATGTCGACTCTTGAAGTACTACAAAATTGCCCATCCCAAAGGCAGGCATTGTTATCGGCAATTGGTGGGGTGGATCCTAAAGATTCCAATCTTGTATCCTTTGATCACAAAGGATATGATCCTCAGTTACCAGCTCAACTAGCTTTCCTCGTCCAAATGAAAGCCCTCAATAAAACTGTTCATCGAACGATTATTGATGAGGGGGCATCGACATGTATTATGTCGATGAGTTGCTGGAAAACTTTAGGATCTCCAACCTTGTCGCGATCATCGACAACATTAAAAGCATTCGACGGAAGGACATATACCCCTTACGGTATCCTTAGTAACTTGAAAGTTGAACTAGGGGGAAAAACAGTAGAAATAGATGTTGAAGTCATCGATGGCAATCTTGACTATAACATCCTACTGGGAAGACCATGGATTTATGCCATGGAAGCTGTTGTGTCGACCTATTTTAGGAAAATCGCATTCCCCTTTCAAGGAGGGATTACGATCATTAACCAACAAAATTTCCTCCCTAATGGTTCACAAGTTACAGGAAGCGTTCCTCTGATCCATGGAAGCGACCATTCGTTTCAAAATATCGGAGTAGGCCTACTAAAAGATCCTACATTAATGGGAACTTTCACCCTTCCGCCAACGTTCATTGTGGGAGAAGTGGCGACAGTAGGAACCTGCAATATGATATCTTCCGCACAAAAGATGTCAGAAAACTATATCAGCATGGACCATGCAAAGGTTTTATCCCCAAGCCCAATGGAAGTATTGTAGCAATCAATTTTCTTGGCCTGGGAGGCAACCCCAAATCAACGCTCATCAAGCGTTTGGATAGATAGGTCTAGAGAATATGGCACCCCTTTAGGTCCTTGGTCGCGAGTGCATGGAACCGACAAAGGAATAGTCCAATCAATGGTAATTGACGGGGCACCATGGAATGATTCCCACCATCGTTCCCTTCTCCCAGGTTGTGGGGAAGATACTCAAGATAACCTTTATCATCCTTCAGTTTTCGATTTTCTATCGAGTATTGTAAATACAGTGGACTACGAGGATAGTTCTTATATTATGTCAACCTCGTTAAAAAATGAAATAAGGAGTCAAGAGGACAGTTCTTTACAAGGTCAACCTCATTAAAAAATGAAATGTTCCCTTAGGGATTAAGGGACATGTGCCTCGTCTGCATTATTATGCTGGGGGCATCTTTGAGCAGTTTTAGCAATGTTCATGCTCGTTAAAAAATAAACGCAAGAACTGAGCAGTTTTTGTGTAGAGTTCATGCTCGTTAAAAAATAAACATAAGTTGTGAGCAATCTTTCCCTAGCAGTTCAAGCTCATCCAGAAAAAATGAACCGGTAAATAACCTGGAGAAATGTAACCTTTGAAAGCCGTATTAAAAGCCCTTGGTCGTGTTTATATGCCATCACCTCCATCCGTTCATTTTGGCCAATCGTTCATCTCCATATGTGTGTTTACCCATTTTGAGGAACAGCTGCGAAGAGTGATTTCACTTAGCCATCCTTGTGACACTGCCGTGATTGGAAAATTCCAACCTGTACCTGGAATCTGCTGCTATCCCTGTTTATCACTCGTTCCTCAAAAGACGAGTCTTCTTTGAGCTCTTTTCACTGACTCGTAAAATATGAAAAGTTTGCCGAGTTTTGGCCTTCCAGCTCGTTAAAAGGACCGGAAGAGCTATCCCTCCTCTAGATTTTAATCTTTTTGGACCTGAGGGATTATTGCACAAAAAGATCGAGCGCTTGTTTTGTTCGGCTCGTTAAAGAAATCGAAAATTCATCCCTTCTGTATGGTTTTATACTTTTTCGGACTTAAGGGATTAGAAGACGAAAAAGGAATTTTGGAGTTAACTTTCCGTACCTTTTCAGACTCTCTAAAAATGAAAAGGACCGAGTTTTCCTTGTCGTTAGACTCGTTAAAATGATTAAATAGCGACAAACTTGTCTTTAGACGAGAACGAGTTTCCCTATCGCTAGGCTCGTTAAAACATAGCGATGGGCTTGCCCGAAGGGCAGGTTATAGAACAAGCATATGTTATCCTCCTCAAGCTTGACAAAAATAAAGAGGTACTGGTCAGCAATGACTGGGGAAAAATTGGGAGAACCTCATAGCATTAATGGTAGCAAGTCACTCTTGAACATGACACTTTGTCCTCCGTATCACATCGGGTTGGTTTGTTTCATTCACCAGTCTCATAACCATGGTCCTCGCCACACCATCCACAATTGGGGTAATGCTACCAATCCATCACATCAGTGTCGTTATATGTTCAAGAGATGTGGTTCTGCAAAGAGTCAACCGCGTCCCATCCACTGCCATACATTATCCTTCATCCACTTCATGACCGCCACCCTGAATCATACATCACAGTTTGTTTTCACCTCATCACAATCATTAGCTCCGTTCTGTGTCACTGATGTGGGATTCATTAAGGCCCTCCTTTGACGGATCGCTCCTTGTCGACATCAGCTCATTATCCAAGGAGTTGATCTAGGAACACCCCCTTCAGTACTTTGAAGCTTGCATGCCTCAATGGCAAGTTTCTCACTTCCGGCGATAGGTATACATCAATGACCTTCGACCAGAAGATTTTGCATGGTGGTCGACGCCAAGTCCTTTATTCCCACCATGTGAATTGTACTGCCGTACCTTGAGGGTCATCATCCTTATCGGTGATTCCTCTCGCGCTTGTTAACGGTTTACATCATTGACCGGCAATCAAGCGATGTCTTTCCATGTTCGACTTCAAAAAATTCTCACATGGATCGACTTGTACATCGAGTGAAGATCGGAAGAGATTGAAGACCCCGGATCTAGTTTCATCCATCCGGGCTGCGATATATATTCAGGACATAAAGACATTTGATATGTACATCATTACAGCAGACGATCATCCTTCTCAAAGGATGATAATTTCAGCAGAGAATTATCAGTCTACAATCAGACGATCGTCTGTTCTATGTACCAAAATGTATTTATAAAGCTGAGCATGGGAATGCCCGCCTCAGCATGATCATGAAAATGTATGAAAAATAGTGTATTGTATTGTATCTTATTACAGGACACTTCTCAGCAGATTGAATGAACTTCGGATCCTCTCAATAAAGCATTTCACCCGATAAACGACCTCATACTTTAGGGGGCATCTGTTATAGACAATTTTGTGCCTTACAGCAACAAGCATGAATTGTCAATAATCCAAGGGATCCAAAGTTCCCTAAACATGATGTTCCTACCCCTAGAGGAACAAGGTCAGCAAACCAACAGCTCTCGGATCAGTTCTCCACCTGAAAACACTCAAAAACAAGCAATCCTGAAATCAAAGCAGGTGCTCCACTAGGCTTCTGCGCTGAAACTCAGATCCTCCATGGTGTACCTGCGTTGCAAAGCAAGTGGAACAAAGGCCACCTGCGCTGAGCGAGATGGGACAAGTGGCACACTGAGTCATTACTCCAAAAATGACACTTGGATCAGGGATTTCGCCTTGTGATGAGTCAGAGGCTCTGTTTCTCCAAGTGGAAGCAAGGTTCTCCAAGTGGACTCAAGAACTGAAGATCAACTAAAGATTAACTGAAGAGAGAGAGGACACAAGGCAGCTACACATCAGTTGCAAGCTGACTCATCCTTTCTCAATTCATCTATATATTGAGCTCTCTCCTATGAGCTCAGGAGGCTGGAATTTTGTGCAAAGTAATGATATGCTGTTGGTTTCACTATAGAGCTATTGGGTGATTGTTTGAGAGAGGTGAAGAGGAGAAATTCTTTCTGCTGGGAGGTGTTGCTGGATTGGAGCCTTCAATGGTTGTAATACTCTCAGAACCTTTACTTCTTCATTAATAAAAGCTATTGAGGTTCTTCTATGTGCTCTTGTTTCAATAATATATTGTGATAATTGCATGTTTGGTTTACACTGATCCTTGAACCAGTTATGATTGCATGCTTCTTGTAGTTTCCTTCTTTGTTATTTTGCAGGATCTCATTGTAGCTGGGCCAGCAAAAGAGCAAGGAGCTGGGAGCAAGCAGCCAAAGAGAAGAGTTTGGATTCGACATTAAGCGCAAGGCAACGGTTAGTGCATTTCTCCATTCTCTTTTGCTTTCATAAAGAAGTAAACCTTAAGTAGTTTGTTTTACAGTTGTTGCTAAGGTACTATCACCCTTAGAGTGGGATACGGTCATCCGAGTCGGATACTTTTCCCTACAACACCCATGTAGGAATCATGGGCCAAGGAAGGGTATAAATAGAGCATGGCTCTATGAGGGAAAGGTAATTCTTTCCGGGGAATATGAAATGTAATGGGTTATTGAAATAGATATCCAGAAAGCGTCTGTAATTCCAACTCGAGGGATTGGGTTAGTAGGTAGAGGCTCTCCGGCTGAGTGTGCAGAGGTCTGGAATGTCCACAGCTATGTGTGCGAACTCCTGCAGCTAAGTGCGCAGGGTGGATCTGGATGTATTAAGGACAAAGTGGAAATAAGGATAAGTTTCTTTTAGAATTCTATGTTTCTTCTGAACTGTCATACTATTTGTTAAATCTTATCTTCTAATGCTCGGAATGAGTATAAATCTGGTTTATTTCAATACACAAATCAATTTTGTTGGTTAAATGTTTCCTTAAAGACCTTGGTAATTGATAACCACATCATCTCATAAAATAGTGCACTAATAAGAAAGATATACTCAAGTTGGATCTCTGCGAATACAGAGCAGCGCGAAGCTGTAAACCAGTGCGTGAAACCTCTAGACCACACCAAGACATCCCTAGGGTGCGGAAACCTGGTTCTAGCACCCCCCTCGACTACCTCGGGTGATACCTCAGTCTGCACTCCACGGGATATTGTCGAAAGGGCCGGTAGCTGCAGGATTTTTTTGGCTAAATAACTCTTCAAAACCTAGATCAAGCCCATATAATCCAACAATAATGAACTTGAGGACGCTTCAGAAATGCAATCCATGGTTCGCACATCATTGGCATTGTGCTCAACTATACGTGTGTGCCAAAGGTGATCAAACCCACGATGGACATTCAATCGGAGAGGAGAGCTATCGCCTGTGTAAGAGCCGTCTACAAGTATCCAAATTCTTCCTCTAGTATGTAAGTGTTCACCATGAAGAGAAACACTAAATGCACTGAGGAAGGAGGCCCATATTCTACAATGGTACATTGGGGGAAAAGCTCTACTGGGAGATTGTCCTCTCCCATTGATGATGCATAGTGCAAGGGGAAGTGATTACATTGGAAGCTCAAGGGGCAAAGTCATATCTTCGCCAACAAATCTGCTCTTGCGAAGTGGTTTGAGGTTGATCAGTAGTTTCTGCATCTCAAAGGGTTGTATGGTAACACCATTACTTCCAATTGCTTCAAAGTGTTTTGTTATGAATCTTCAACCTTGCGAGGCTGAGACATGTTTGTACATATGTGTTTCTCCAGGCACCAATGTTGAATCGCTTAAAAGTAAAAATTTGCAGAAGAATGTTGCGTTGGTCCCAGCAAGAGAGCACATAATTGCTACCAGTAATTGCCATCGGTGAACCAGGCAGTTTGAGTGTTTCAAACAAAAACTTCAACATGTGGCAGTATTCGACTTCTTCTGGAATAGATAGGTAGAGATTTTAGGTAATAAAAAAGGAGATCTCATGGGAAATTAAAGGACTTCTAGTAGCAAATTTAGTTTTGAAGGAGACGTGGCAATATTCAAATTTTTCTAGGAACAAATGGCAAGTGTTTCAACCATGAAATCAGCAGCAAATCGAGTTTTTTAAGGGATGTGGCATTATTCAAAATCATTCAATAAACAAATGGCAAAAATTTTGGGCATCCAAAGCATCTATAGGGCAGAGGTGGAAGAGGATCTATATGTATCCTTGAGTATCCCAGATTTCCAGTGATGACACCTTCAACAATTCAAGTGCCACTAAACCAATTATTCTATTTTAGTGTGATTTAATTTAATTCTTAAATTTTAATTTATTTTATTTGACCGCACAAACATATGTGGTTGTTTGTTTTTTATTTTTTATTTATTTTTATTTATTTTGATTCCTATGTTTAGGAAATCACAATTAATATGTAATAGGGTATATATAGGATGGAGCTTGGCCTTTGGGCACTAATTTTTTTTTTAAATAAAAATTGCAATTTGAAGATAGAAACGGCTTCAGAGTCATTTCAATTTTTTTTCCTACCAATTCTGTAATAATTTCCCCCCTACATAATAAGAACCTCCATATGAAAATCCAGGCTGAAGATATTGTGGATGCTGAGACTTAGGTTCTTGTTCCATTGCCATAGAAATTCTACAATAATCTCATTCTCTCTGCCTAGAACCAGATGGAATCCTTGCATAATTTTTTCTACTCTTTCTTAAAATTGTGTTATCTCGCTTTACCATGCCTTGTATATTTCTACAAGCATTTGCTACCACCCCAGGTTTATTCATTTAAGTTTCATCAAACTCCCTAATATTAGACTGTAAGAAGCCCCTGGAGGTTGGTAGTGATAGATTACCAAAGGGCATAGGAGACACAACATGCTCTACAGTTACCCATTCATTGGTTCCCTCTCACTTGATCAAGTGATCAAATTGGGGCAGTCCATCTTCAACAAGTCTTTTCAAGTCCCCAAGTTTTGAGGGCCCTTGTTCAAATCCCAAATGATCAAGATAGAACCACCCACGGCACCTTGGTTCTTCAAAATTGCAAATTTCTTCTGGTAAAGAATTTTGTTCACTAAAGTGAGCACTGTTGCTATCCTTTTGCAATTCATTTGGAAACCTTTCCAACTGTTCTAATGCAAGAGTTTGGGAAGGTGATATACTCGGTTGAGAATCCACGTCCTTGGACCTTGAGTCCTTTATGATGCTGGAAGAAGATGACCTGCTATGACCCCCAAAGTGACTCATAACACGTCTCTTATAGTCCTCAGAAAGGTGGTCACTCCGACCAGTATGAAATTGTCTATAGTTTGAATGTCAACAATTCTGTCTCCATCCAACATCCCTATGATAACGCCTACCTTCATGGGTGTGGTTGGAGTGGCTGGTGTGTCTAGTATGGAATTTTTTCTCCACCACTCTTCTTGAACCCATTCCTCTATTTATGATACCATTTACGATCATGAGAACTTCTTTCATGATAACCTTTGTCCACACTCCTGGACCTTCGTGGAAACCTGTCATGACTCCTAGAAGGTGGTAATTCAGAATGTCGTGAATAACTATTGTAGTAGTTCTGGAAGACTTGTGATGAATCAAATGTCGATCAAATGATATTCTTGGAAAAGTAGATTTGAAATGCCTCGATTGTGGGTGCACCTCATCCAAAATCCTCCTACTTTTCGAGCCACCTCGTGCATCCAACCTATCACTCTGATTCACAAGATGTACTTTTGCAGCATTTTTAAATGCTTCCATTCCCGATTCATCCTCTTGCAGAATGCCACTTACATGATGATATGAATACTTTTTAGATATGAATCCACCAGGGATCAGTTGTTGCACACCATATATATAGACAAAAAAAAAATAATGGTACCTGTCTCGCAACAACCCCATTTTAAACAATAGCTGGTTGGGACAGCAGTCGTCCCATCAAACAAGCAACAATCTTCATTCGATCACATCTCCTGATCTGGGAGCCGGTTTTGGGAATGTAATATACCGGTAGAAAGATCTTTCCGATCTGCTTTTGATGGTCACACTTATGACATGTTTGGCACTGAATATCATGTGCAAAACATCTAACAAAATAGACATAATAAGAGGCCCATTTTGATCACTAAAGGGAGGCCAAAGGACTGACTCTAAGAGGCCCTAGAAATTTTCTTTTTCTTTTTTCCTTTTTTTATTTTCTTTTAAATTTGGAAGGAGTTTTACTCCTATATGATCAATATTACAGTGGTTGAAATCCAAAATTCTCGATACTCCAAAATATCCAATGAAAATTAGGGTGGTACTGTAGTAGAAAAAACACAAATATCTCGCCACTGCAAAATGAGCTGCGACAATCTAATATGGAGTGTGGCGGCCAAAACCCTCACTAAAAAAGGAGTTTGATCTATGCTATCAAAACATAAAATATTTAATTTGATTTGTACAGTGGCAGGAGAACCCCAACTACTAGATTTGATCTGTGAAGCGATGGTAAAACCCCAACTGTTGGATCTCATTTGAATGAAATGGGAGGGTTATATTCAGATAGATGAGGGAACTATGATCACAAAGGAGTGTCAAGTGATACAGGTCACGATATACCCAAGGGTCCAACAATAGTACTCAACCCAATATTTGAGAGCACTAAATAAGTAGGATCGACCATAACACTTATCCAGACTACCCCACTACCCTATTATATGTGCGAGTAATCTCACTGAGTGATTTTTTAGTGTATTATAGCAACACAATGACCGAAGACTTGTATAAGGTTAGGTTTTAGGTTAATCTATGGTGAGCTTTCAATATACCCAAGGGTACATGGAAGTGCAGTCTATGTGTAGTTTTGAGTAATGTTATAGACATTTTTGTGCCTTACAGCATTGAGCATGAAATGTCCATAATCTAAGGGATCCAAAGTCCCTAAACATGTTGTTCCTACCCCTAGAGGAACAAGGCTAACAAACCACAACAATTCACAGAAGTTCTCCACCTGAAAACTGCTCAAAAACAAGTCAAATCAGGATCATTTCAGTGGCTACACTAGCTGTTTGCGCTGAATGTCAAAGCCAACACTGGCTACCTCCGTTGAATGTCAACTGGAACACTGGCTACCTGCGCTGAACGAGAATGGACAAGTGGCAAGCTCATTTCTCAAGGTGTCAAGACCCAAGAAGATTCCAAAATGATACTTGCCTCAGGGAATTCGACTGGTGATGAGTAAGAGGTTCCAAATCTCCAAGTGGAAGCAAGAACCTCCAAGTGGACTCAAGAACTGACAGAGGGAGAGGACACTAGTCACATCTCAAGCTGACTCATCCTCTCTCAAAACATCTATATATGGATCTCTCCTCCATGAGATCTAGAGACTGGAATTTTGTTATTGCAAAGAATTGCTGTTGGTTTGAGACTGGAACTATTGGGTGCTTATTGCTTTGAAGGGGGTGAAGATAGGAATTCCATTTGCTGGGAAGGAGATGCTGGATTGGAGCCCTTTGGGTTGTATCTCTTCCTGAACCTTGTTATTCATCAATAAAGCTATCTTGGTTTCTCATATATGCTGATGTATTCTTGATGTATGATTGCATTAGTATGTTTAGTTTATTTCTAATCCTGAACTAGTTATGAATATGAATCGATGTCTTGTGTAGTGTTCTCTTCTTGTGATCTTGCAGAAACCTCTTGAAGCTGGGCAAGTGAGAAGACAAGTAGCTGGGAACTCTCCAAGAGAAGAGAAGCTGGATCGAGGGACAAACGGAAGACATCGGTTAGTCCATCTATCTCTCTCTTCATTCTTAATTCATAAAGGAAAGAATACTAGAATAGCTGTCTCTGTTTGTTGCCAAGGCACTGTCACACCTTAGGTGGATAGGATTGTCCTGCATAGGCATTTTTCCCCACAACAAATTGGCGACTCCACTGGGGAGATCTGTTTAGTCATTTTATTTGTGTTTCTATCATTGTTTACTTCATAGACTTGACAACAACAATCGAACTGCATCTGCTTTTCCCGGATGCAAAGTAGACAGTTGCTGCTTTGATCCACTCACTGGACTTGTCTATGATCTGAACTATAGACTCACAAATGATTTGATTATCCTTTGTGATAGATCTTAGTACCCTTTCAAAGCATCCCTTTAGTTTTACCTTGCTTGTTGCTTTTATTTGGCCTCAAACAGTGAATTAAATAGCAATCTGTGACCCAGAACCTGTGGGAAACGAGAGTTTCTCCTTCAGCGCAGACCCAGTGAAGGGATTCTGCATTTCAACGCAGGTCCCGTGAAGGCTACCTGCGCTGAATGTCAAAACCCCTGTGTTGAGCTTGCGCTGAACCAGTTTGTCCTAGTGCAGTTGGGGTTCTCTGCTCTGTTTTGCATTGTTTTGATCTCTGATTTTTGCAGCATGTAACCAGCATAGGTACCTGTCTGATAACCCATTTTCTCTGCTTAGATTCCGCCTCCTTTTGTACAAAAAGATTGTGAGTGTTTTTATGTGTTTGTGGCATCATTTGCAGTCTTCCTTTGCATGAGTGAAGCAATCATCCTGTAGCCCTTGATTCAGATCTGTTGATTGTGATCTTAGGAGAGAGTTCATTCGCTGTTTACAGTTGATTATACATTTGCTTTTGCTTATTGGTTTGAGTTTGTCTCTTTTAAAGTGTCGAAACAAAAAGTTTATTTCGAAAATCGTTAAGTGTTGTAATCTCTTCTACCCTTCCTGATTTCGAAAAAGTAAACTTGTTTGTATTTGTCATTTAAAAGCAAATTCAAAGTTGTGCAAAAAGCTTTCTTTTGTAGGCATAAACACTAAGAAAGCAGAAAACAAACACCTGCATTGTGCATTTGCATTTTGATAGTTTGCATGTTGGATTTAGGAAAAGTGCATTAGAGTGTGCTGAATGCTCTTTGAGAAAAGATGGTGTCTTTCTTTTCCCTCAGTAGCTAGGATTTTCAAAGTTGAAAAGACAAAAGCTTGCTTATCATCTTTAGACTGCATTTAGGAAGTTGTATCATACATCTCGTGGTGAACCTTGAAAGGAAAACTTTAAAAAGATCAACCTAAAATAAACTGAATGAACTTAACAACGCTTTGTAACATAACGCACAACATAGAGGTCTAGGCTAGAGACGTGTTCCGGCGTCGTTAAGCCTGGTGACTGTCGATCTCGTGGAAGGTGGGTGATTCCTCCTGAGGGATGATAGCGCCAGTACGGATTGTGCTCCCACGTACCGTCACGTATATATTGGGAGACCCCTATAGGCATAAAACCTTTATCCTTAGGAAGCCGTGTCGGCCGCCCTACTAATCGCAATGCACTGAACACAACATTCAGGAAGATCGACTGCCCGTACCCTAAAAAGTATTCTGCGGTTTTGCGAAAAGTTTGGCACACCCTCTGCCTAGAACTCCAGAGCAGTTCCTTTTGGCCTTTTTCAGACTCTATAACAGAAAAAGTCCATCCGAGCATTTGTCACTTCGGGCTCGTTAAAACATCGAAGGAGACTAGAGTCATCTTTAGCTTTTTCTCGACTCTTTAAAAGTGAAAAAGCAAGTTGTGTCTAAAGCATCGTTAAAATTTATTTTAAACGAAACAATCACCCCTTATTCCTGCATTGATCTTTAGGTTGAAAAAATGGAGCACACCAACCAAGGAATTCCCCTTGGTGGAAATCCTAGTCCCTTCTCCTCTTGGGGAGATGTTGGTGTGCCCCACATGGCCACATTGTCGCTTCCAGCACTGACAATTGGCCCGCCAGTCTGGCTCTTTTCAACCAATGTCATTCAGAACACCACCAATCCTGAACAGTCGAGTCAACAGTTAGACCAGACCAGAGTTGCCAACCAGCCTTCCACTTCATCTAACTCTTCCTCTCCTCCTTCCTCTTCACTTGACGGAACTGGTAAAACAAAAAACAAAATTCCTAAGGAGAAAAAGGAAAACAAGAAGAAAGAGAAGAAGAAGAAGGAGCCAAAAGCGACTGGGGGCAAACAAGTGTCGTCTGACAAAAATCCACACACAGCACTGACAAGGCCTAAATCGCCATGTGTCATATGCAAGGGAGACCACTTCCATAGAGATTGTCCCTGCATCCCTCGGATACTAAGGGACTGGTCTCCCCGTTTGCACAATTCGGTAGCATCAACCTCTGATAGCCATGTTGACTGCTCACCGTCGACTAGTGAAAGTGAAGTCCCAGGACAGAGAGGGAAAGCTAGATTTCCCTGCAAACTGTGTGAAGGCGACCACGCCATCCACCGTTGTCCCTTCTTAGATGAGGCTAAACGAGTTTTGGAAGATCTCCTGATTTTACGAGCGCAACTTCCTCCTGGATATCAAAAACTCCTGCCAAGTCCTTCACTAGTTGAGAACCTGGCTGGCCTGTCCAGGTGGTCAGCCGAAGCACCTATCATTGAAGATGAACCATCTGGATCCATGCCTGACGAAAGTCAAAATGTTGAGACGGCAGTTGACCCGGTTTTGCCTTCAGAGGCTCTATCTTCGAATGATACCATCACAGAGGAGAATAAAGATGACACCGTCCAAATTCTCTTCATCAACACAGACTCCGACGAACAAGGGGGAAATTTTCCCATTCCTTTGTCGCAGGAAGGAACTTCGTCAGAGTCATATCCGACCGTCTATTCGGTCCCATCACCAAGCAACCTAGTTGTCTCGTTCGATTGGAACCAACTAGGCAGACCCCGGCTGCCAGCCAGCATACCATTCAGAATTATCGTTCAAATATACAGAATGGTAATGGCTGGCACTATCATTGATGAAGGGGCATCTGTGAGTATCCTTTCCTCTATTTCTTGGAAAGTGCTTGGTTCGCCAGCGCTTTTGCTTGAAATGAGAAATCTATCAGGCTTTGATAAAGGAACCAGTCGACCTTTAGGGATCCTCCCAATGTGCCCATTACATTGAAAGGGAAGACCATTGAACTGAACGTGATGGTCGTTCAAGGACCCTTGGATTATAACCTACTCCTTGGACGAGACTATATATATTGCATGGGGGCCCTCGTCTCCTCACTCTTTAGAGTAATGTGTTTTCTGCATGAAGGAAGAGTGGTCAAGCTCATGGACCAGCTTTCATTTCCTGGATCACGCATCGCAAATAGTCATGTACCATCCCTAAATGGTCTATTCACGCAAGAAGTGTCTCAACCCACAGTCCGTCCTCCTGATGAGCGCGAGTAATCCGGGAGGATATGACTGGAACCCAGGGGGCATGCGTCCTGGTCTGCTTCGGCAGGAAAACTTTGGGTATAGAGTAGGTTTCTACAGGAGAATATGACTAGTCTGTACCCCGCCCTTGCTGGAGAGGGGTTATTCTAGAATAAGATTCTCTTGTCAAAGCTATGTGTTTGGCACTAAGGTCATTCACCTTTGTCTATCTCGGTAGATATCACTGAAGAAGTGTTTTGTTTGAAAGATTAACAAGACAATCTTTGGGTAGCCTGAAAGAGGTAGGCCTTTCCTGCTTAAACAAATGTTTTGGTGGACAAAGTAAGGGTAACCTTGAAATCATATTTTATGCCTGGGGGCATGCAAACCTTTTGGAGTGTAAGCAAGGGGCGGCTATTTATTTTTTAAATTATTAGGTCCTCCCTTTAAACCTGTAGGTCTAACCCTTTAAACTCGTAGGATTAGTCGTTTCCGAACTTGCATAACGA
Organism: Pinus tabuliformis; assembly: GCA_031772625.1. NCBI lineage: Eukaryota > Viridiplantae > Streptophyta > Pinopsida > Pinales > Pinaceae > Pinus > Pinus tabuliformis. Next base: position 894,105,679 of record CM062819.1, on the reverse strand, counting down.
AAGGATGCGGGGCATAGCTTTGTAAGATGAAGCTCCATAAAAAATAGCATCTTCAATGAGACATTCTTATCATATGACTAGGTTATCGAGCAGTTTTAGCACACAGTTCATGCTCGTTAAAAAATAAACGCAAGATCCGAGCAGTTTTAGCACATAGTTCATGCTCGTTAAAAAATAAACATAAGACCAAGCAAATGTTTCCACCCGCGTTTAAGCTCGTTAAAAAATGAACTATCCCGGTAAATAACCACTGTGAATGTTATATCATCAGCCATTAAAGCCTTGGTCGTGTTTGCACCGTCACCTCCACTTTTCATTGGCCGATCATTCACCTCCATATGATTGTTTACCCCTTTTGAGGAACAGCTGTGAAGAGTGATTTCACCTAGCCATCCTTGTGACACTGCCGTGATTGGAAAATTCCAACCTATACCTGGAATCAGCGGCTAACCCTGTTTATCACTTGTTCCTCAAAAGACGAGTCTTCTTTAAGCTCTTTTCATCTGACTCGTAAAATATGAAAAGATTGCCGAGTTTTGGCCTTCCAGCTCGTTAAAGCGACCGGAAGAGCTATCCCTCTTCTAGATTTTAATCTTTTTGGACCTGAGGGATTATTGCACAAAAAGATCGAGTGCTTGTTTTATTCGGCTCGTTAAAACTATCGAAAACTCATCCCTTCTGTATTGTTTTATACTTTTTCGGACTTAAGGGATTAGATGACGAAAAAGGACTTTTGGAGTTAACTTTATGTACCTTTTCAGACTCTCTAAAAATGAAAAGGACCGAGTTATCCTTGTCGTTAGACTCGTTAAAATCATTAAATAGTGACAAACTTGTCTTTAGACGAGAACGCGTTTCACTATCGCTAGGCTCGTTAAAACATAGCGATGGGCTTTCCCAAAGGGCAGGTTATAGAACAAGCATATGTTATCCTCCTCAAGCTTGACAAAAATAAAGAGTTACTGGTCAGCAATGACTGGGGAAAAATTGGGAGAAACTAAAGAAAACTTTGATGGTAGCAAGTCACTCTTGAACATGACACTTTTCCTCCTTACCACAATCGGGTTGGGTTGTTTCATTCGCTGGTCACATCCATGGTCTCGCCATACCATCCATATTTGGGGTAATGCTACCAATCCATCGCATCAGTGTCGCCACATGTTCAAGAGAAGTCGTTCAGAAAAGTCAACCGTGTCCCATCCACTGCCATACATTATCCTTCATCCTTTCATGACCGCCACCCTGAATCATATGTCACAGATCGTTTTCACCTCCATTAAAATCATTAGCTCCATTCTGTGTCACTGATGTGGGATTCATTAAGGCCCTCCTTTGACGGATTGCTTCTTGTCGACATCAGCTCATTATCCAAGAAGTTGATCTAGGAACAACCCCTTCAGTACTTTGAAGCTTGCATGCCTCAATGGCAAGTTTCTCACTTCCGGCGATAGGTATACATCAATGACCTTCGACTGAAAGATTTTGCGTGGTGTTCGACACCAAGTCCTTTATTCACACCACATGAATTGTACTGCAGTACCTTGAGGGTCATTTTCATTATCGGCGATTCCTCTCGCGCTTGTTAACGGTTTACATCATTGACCGGTAATCAAGCGACGTCTTTCCATGTTCGACTTCAGAACAATTCTCACATGGATCGACTTGTACTTAGAGTGAAGATCGAACGAGTTTGAAGACCCCGGATCTAGTTTCATCCATCCGGGCTGCGATATATATTCAGGAAAGATAAAGGCATTGACATGTACATCATTGCAGCAGATAATCATCCTACTCAAAGGATGATAATTCCATCAAAATTATCAGTCTACCATCAGACGATTGTCTGTTCTATGTACAGAAAAATGAATTTATAAAGCTGAGCATGGGAATGCCCGCCTCAGCTAGATCATGAAAGCAGTATGAAAAATAATGTATTGTATTGTATCTTATTACAGGTCTCCTCCCAGCATTGGATGAACTTCGGATCCCCCTGATAAAGCATTTCACCCGATAAACAGCCTCATACTTTAGGGGGCAACTGTTATAGACATTTTTGTGCCTTACAACATTGAGCATGAAATGTCCATAATCTAAGGGATCCAAAGTCCCTAAACATGTTGTTCCTACCCCTAGAGGAACAAGGCTAACAAACCACAACAATTCACAGAAGTTCTCCACCTGAAAACTGCTCAAAAACAAGTCAAATCAGGATCATTTCAGTGGCTACACTAGCTATTTGCGCTGAATGTCAAAGCCAACACTGGCTACTTGCGTTGAATGTCAACTGGAACACTGGCTACCTACGCTGAACGAGAATGGACAAGTGGCAAGCTCATTTCTCAAGGTGTCAAGACCCAGGAAGATTCCAAATTGACACTTGCCTCAGGGAATTCGACTGGTGATGAGTAAGAGGTTCCAAATCTCCAAGTGGAAGTAAGAGCCTTCAAGTGGACTGAAGAACTGACAGAGGGAGAGGACACTAGTCACATCTCAAGCTGACTCATCCTCTCTCCAAACATCTATATATGGATCTCTCCTCCATGAGATCTAGAGACTGGAATTTTGTTATTGCAAAGAATTGCTGTTGGTTTGAGACTGGAACTATTGGGTGCTTATTGCTTTGAAGGGGGTGAAGATAGGAATTCCATTTGCTGGGAAGGAGATGCTGGATTGGAGCCCTTTGGGTTGTATCTCTTCCTGAACCTTGTTATTCATCAATAAAGCTATCTTGGTTTCTCCTATATGCTGATGTATTCTTGATGTATGATTGCATTAGTATGTTTAGTTTATTTCTAATCCTGAACTAGTTATGAATATGAATCCATGTCTTGTGTAGTGTTCTCTTCTTGTGATCTTGCAGAAACCTCTTGAAGCTGGGCGAGTGAGAAGACAAGTAGCTAGGAACTCTCCAAGAGAAGAGAAGCCTGATCGAGGGACAAACGGAAGACACCGGTTAGTCCATCTATCTCTCTCTTCATTCTTAATTCATAATGGAAAGAATACTAGAATAGCTATCTCTGTTTGTTGCTAAGGCACTGTCACACCTTAGGTGGATAGGATCGTCCTGCATAGGCATTTTTTCCCACAACAAGTAATGCACTATTACTCAAAGGGATACCCACAAGGATTACAAGGGAGTTCAATAACCATGACCAACTCTTGTTGTTCCTACGTACATTATTCCCCAAATCGATAAGTTTATGCGCTTAATGACAGATCACGTGGTTTAAAGATGTTGAACAACTATTTAGCCCTTTTTTTTTTTGCAAAGTTGTAGGTACAACTAGCCTTGGAAAGTGATATGACACCACTTATTATGCACTTGACCTCCGAGAATTATAAAATGCAAGGAATATGAAACAATATTGCTAGAAACAAATAAATATCGCATGAATTAAGACAAGATACAAAGGTATTTTATTATTTAGAAGAAGAATACATTGTTCACTTGCCTCTTCAAGGAGGAAACCTCTAATAGAGAAGATATCAATTTACAATAAAAATTGACACTTCTTCCCTTATTAACTAAGAACATTTATACCTTTATGGCATCCAAAATCCTAACAACTAGTGCTCCCTTGAATAATATGGGTTATCCACTTTATTTTTTAACTATGGTCCATTTATAACTAATTTTGTTCCTTTTCTATAATGTGGGTGAGCCACTTACAATTATTATTAATGTACATAACCGCTTGTGGGCTTTATTGACTAAACTAACTAACTATGACTTTGACAAGGTCCCTTGGGATTATTACATAAATAAATGGGTTAGGGTTGGTACCTACCACTCTATTACTAATTGTACATCTCAGTTGATTATCAACTTTTTGGTTATTAGATTGTATACATTTTAATTCCTTTGATTCATCACTATAACCCACAAATATGCATCTCTCTCCTTTTTTCTTGAATTTGATTATGATCTCATCTAGGACTTTTACATATGCCACACATCCAAACACTCTCATGTGCGAAACACTATGTTTTCTCCCACTCTATGCTTCTCCGGAAATCATGTTATTTACACTTTTAGTTGGACATATATTTATAATATAGGTTACACATGATATGACTTCAACACCATATTCATGTGAAAATTCTTTGCTTTTGACATACTCCCTTCCATTTCCATAATTATTCTATGTTGCATTCCAGTGACACCATTTTGTTAGGGTGTGTAACTTGTTGTGAATTGTTTGTGAATTCAATAATCATTGAAAAAAATTAGTAGGTCATTTAAATATATTCACCACCTCTATCTCCTCTCCATGCTTTGATGTCATGTCCAATTTTGTTTAAAACAAGAGCCTTGAATTGTTAAAAAATCTCAAACACTTCATTCTTATTTCTTCGAAAATAGACCCATGTTTTTCTTGTGTAGTAATCTACGAATGTCAAAAAATAATATCTTCCATCAATTGAGGGTGTACACATTGGACCACACAAATATGAATGGATAATCTCCAAAGGTTCCTTTTCCCCTATTGGCTTTCTTACTAGAAATGTTTTCCTCTGTAATTTTCCAAAGATACACCATTCACATAATATTTGTGTTTTTCTATAAGTGGAAAACCCTTCACCATGCGTTTCTTATGAGGCAGATTTATACCTCCAAGGTTGAGATGTCCAAAAATTGGATGTCATAGCCAATTTTAATCTATTATTTTTGTTTGAAAGGTTATATGTGTAATTCATGCAATTTGTTTTTCATCCTCTTGTGGGTTCATTGAAGGTTTTGCTTGAGAAAGATCAACCTTCAATGTATAATTTTATCCTTTTTGGAAACATTCTATTACTTTCCATTTGGAATTTTGCAATGACCTTATTACACGGAGATTTATCTTGGATTGTATATTATCCATTTTTGAAAAAGGAATTACACCCCTTTTGAATTAGTTGTCTAATTCTTATTACATTGTGTTTTAAACCTGGAACAAATACAGATTTGAAAAATACCTTTCCCCTCTTCTTGGTTAGAATATTGATGCTTCTTTTACCCATGTCCGACACTTTCTTGTCATTCCCTAAAGTCACATCTAATTTTACAATATCATCCAAATTGGAAAACATTTCTACGTTCCCTATCATGTCATTGTTGAAACTTGAGTCTAAAAACCATGCATCCTTCTGATTATCATGTGATACATTTTAAGCTAAGAACATATTTCCTTCGTTTTGGTTTTCCCTCGTAAAATTTTCATTTTGTTTGTTAATACAATATTTCTTTTTAAATTCATATAATGCCCATACTCCTTGCAATAATGACATTATATTTGAGAATTGTCATACCTTTGACCTTGTGTTTTGATTTTGGCTTGGATATTGGGTGTTAACCCTTCTACTTGAACTTAAGGGGCTTCTTGTTCTACCTCTATAGGGATTTCTTCCTCTACTTCAAAAATTTGATCTTCCTCTGCCTCTAACATGACCAATCAAAGCTTGTTCTTTCAAAATATGTTCCAATAAAGATTTCTTTTGACCTAGTCAACCTATGCTCATGAGAAATGAATGATGCATGGAGCTCATTTATGAAACCAACTCACCAAAAATATAGAAAAGAGAGATAAACATCATAGAAATCAACCTCTTTGTGGGGGCAACCTCCTTTACATTACGCAAATGAACAATTCTTGGACGATACAAATGATAAAACCTCCTTTCTATATATAGGAGTCTAAGGGGTTAGAATATAATCAAATCCGACATAACAATGATAATATAAGGGCACAATAATAATAATAGTGGGTTACTATGGGGAACAATAATAACAATATGGGGACAATAGGGGCACAACAATAACAATAATGGATACAATGACAATAGTAATAGGAGAATCACTAGTATCATAGGGACCTAACATGAACCTCTCCTTAAAAAAAGTGTTGTCCTAAACCCTTGAGTAGTTATGGATGCTTATGTATAAAATTTTCATCCTCCCATGTGGAATCTTCCATGGGTAAGTTCTTCGAGTTGATAAGATACTTAAAAATTGATCGATTTCATAGCTGTCAAGTTCTTGTTTCTATGACTACTTCAGGTTCCAATATGATTTTTCCTTCCCCATCAAGTTCTAGCAATATTCTTTGAACTGGGAGCTTGTCACCAAGAACCTTCTTTCAGCATGAAACATGGAAAACTGGGTGCACTTGGGAAGCTAGAGGAAAGTCCAAATTGTATGCCATAGCACCAATCTTTTGAAACACCTTGTATGGACCATAATACTTTGGCAATAATTTATTATCCTTCTTAGCTTGCTTGGCGGACATTTTTTTATATGGTTGTAGCCATACAAATACCCAGTCACTTATATTAAATCTTCTTTCACTGCAATGTTGATCTGCCTATTGTTTCATTCTATTCTATGCCAAAGTTAGGTTATACTTTAAGAGTCAGAGAACTTGTTGTTGATGCTCGATGTGATGTTCCACTGCTTGAACCTTAGAATTTTATCTTAAATATGATGTGATGGATGGTGGGTGATATCCATAAAGTGCCATCAATGGGGTCATTTTTTCTGTAGTATGGAAGGAAGTGTTATACCACCATTCAGCCAAAGGCAACCATTTGACCCATTGTGTTTATCAAATATAAAGCAACGAAGATATGCTTCCAAACATTTGTTTACTATCGCATTTTTACCATCAAATTGAGGATGATAAGATGAACTATGAGCTGAGTACCAAGCCAAGAAAATAATTTTGTGCAAAAAATTCCAGTGAAAATGGGATCTCTGTCGCTTACAATAATCTTTGTGTTTCCATGTAGCTTTTTAATTGTTTCTATAAATGTAGTATAAATTGTACTACCTTTAAATGGATGAGATAATGCACAAAAGTGGGCATACTTGGTAAATATGTCAACTACCACCATGGACACTCTTTCCTTCGAACATGGGTAAACTTGTGATGAAATCCATTGAAACCTCTGCCCAAATTGACTTCGAATGGATAAAGGTTGTAATAGACTTGAGGTCTTAATTGTTTCAACTTTATTTTGTTGCCAAACCAAACATTCTGCCACAAAATTTTAAATATCAGATTTAAGGCCATCCAGAAAAAACTCCTTCTTAACCCTGTGGTAAGTTTTTACAAATACCGAGTTCCCTCCTAAGGGAGAGGCGTGCAATTCCATAAGAATATTTTGTTTGAGTTGGGAATTCTGACATAGGTATAAGCGATATTTGTACTGTAACGAATAATTTTTCCAGCTAAATGTATCAGATCTACTAGGATCTTGTTGTAACCTTTGAATGAGTGCACACAGTTCTTCATCATTATTCCATTCATCCCTTGCCTTGTTTATCAAATCTGGTTGGATAATAGAAATGGCACAAAGCAATTCTTCCACATCCTCATCCTTCCTTGAGATTGCATCTTCCACAAAATTTTGCTTCCCTTTTTTGTAGATTATTTCAAAGTGATAACCCAATGTCTTTGTGACCAATTTTTTCTCCTCTTCTGAAGATAATCTTTGTTCTAAAAGTTATATCAAACTATGATGATCTGTTTTTACCTTGAAGTGTCTTCCCATTAAGTAGGGTCACCATTTCTTAAGTGCATGTAGTATTGCCAACATTTCCTTCTCATAAATAGATTTGTGTAAATACTTTCCTTTCATTGGATAGCTTTCAAAATCATTGGGTCTTTCTTCTCGCATTAAAATAACACCAATTCCATTTCCTGGGGCATCAAATACCAGAATAAAGGTTTTTGTGAAGTTTGGCATAGCTAAGACCTATGCTTGGCACATTACCTCTTTAAGATGTTCAAAGTCCTTCATTTCTTTTGGATTCAATAAAAATGCATCTTTCTTCAATAATGTTGTTAGAGGTGTTGTTATTATCCAATTATTCTTAACAAACTTATGATAATACCCTTTCAACCCAAGAAATCCTCGCATATGCTTGATGGATGTGGGGATTTTCCATTCCTTAATGGCTTTAATTTTGCTAGTGTCTACTCTAACACCTTCATGAGATACAATATGACCCAGATATTAGACCTATTGTACTAAAAAGAAACATTTGAAGCTTTTTGCATATAATTGTTTCTCCTCCAATAGTTTGAGCACCATGTCAACATGTTGAACATGATCATTCCAAGCCTTGCTATAGATTAGTATATCATCAAAAAATACTAAGAAAAATTTTCTAACGAAGGGTTTGAAAACGGAATTCATCAAATCTTGAAATGTAGAAGGTGCACTGGTAAGGCCAAAAGGCATGACCAAAAATTCATAATGACCCTCATGAGTTCTAAATGTTGTTTTCGAAATGTTTTCACCCTTGCAACCATCACTTGACACTCCGGTGCTCGATATAGGAAGCAATTTGATTCCTTGGCTATCTTACAATGAATAAAATTATGGGTACTACCCGAATCAGATTCTTCTATATTGATATTTTGAGGAGTGGTAGTTCCGGCCAATGCATTACAAGATATGGTCAGATTCATTTCTTATTTCTCTAGGGTTTGTTCCCAGTGTGTATCATGTTCTTTTGACGTTTCTTGTTCCTTTTCTTCCTCCTCTTCACAATCTATGTAAAATAATTTCTTCCTAGCACACTTATGACCTTTAGTATATCTAACAATGTAAACTTTGAAATGGGAACTATAAACTCAAAATGGGAACTCTGGCCAAAAACCCCCGAAAAAACATAAAAAACAGTGCTAAAAAAGAAAAGTGCATAGACTGGAATGATGGTTTTTTTTTTAGGATCAAGTTTGAACATGTTTTAAAAATGGGATTGAAAACGAAATTTTTGTCCAAAAATTGTGCAAAAAACACCCTAAAAATGAAAAGTGTTGATACTGCAATGATGGTTTTTTTTTTAGGGTCAATTTTCAAGATTTTTAAAAAATGCCAGTAAAACTGAATTTTTACGTGCAAAAAAATAGTTGTTTATGAGAAAAAAACACCCTAATGTTTTTGGTAGAATAACATTTTTCTTTCCTAAGTATAAATTCAACATGCTTCAGTAATGATGACAAGGATAAAATAATGGGATCTAAAATACATTAAAATTCTATTAGTTTTCATCCATGTTGTTAAACATATAATAACATCACACTAAAGATCGCTAAAATTCTAATTGTTTTCAACCATAACATTAAAGATACAAAAAAATTTGGAATTTTTTCAACCATAAAATTAAAAAACCATGACATTATGAACAAATTACATGACTAAATTAATCAAAATGTCATTATTTGTATATTGAATGAAACATACGTTATATCTCTAATTTATTGTTGCATTGTGGATATTCTAAACAATAAAAATCATCATAATTAAGAAATATAATCCAACAACATAAAAATGACTCATAACTTCTGATTTAATGCCATATGGAAATCCAAACTTTTAATTCAAGATACAATGTGAACATCAGTTATATAAACTATCTTAGACAGTTATTCAAAATCACTCATATTTTCTTGCACACCATCAAGATTCACATCTTCAGATGAATGATTGGATGTAGACAAAGATGTTCCATATTCTTATCTTTCATCAACTAGTGCCCCATCTGAGTCCACATGCATGCCCACCATTTCAGGTTTCAAAATTCTTCTGGATCTACAATTGGTTTCCGTAGACTCCCATCCCATCATTGTTCCTTTTGGTAACAACCTTTTGAGAATCTCTATCATCTTGAAGTGAAGAGTTCCTCCCTTTTTTAATTTTTTCATAATAAGTATGTCAACATCCTCCAATTTAATAGGTTTGTGTGGTGGTGATTTATATTTGTACCATTTATTTTTCTCTTTCCGCCAATTTTTTGTCAACTACTATCTTTGGATTATACACACCATTGAATGGGTGTGTATTTGTGGCATACCAATGTACTTCAACACCTATAACATCCTCATTTTCTATAAAGACCTTTATAACCTTAGAAACCCATAATAGATAGCCGTTGGGATCTCCATCTGCTAGCACTATGATCATGCAAACCTCCTTAATATCATGTATTGAACCCCTGTAAATGTCTTCCATGGCTTGACGTTGTGCACAAGATCTTCTGGAACCAATATACATCTCTCTTTCCTCTGCTCGTGAAGAATTAATAATACCTTGAGATTGTTGTTGTTCCACAATGTTTATTTCCTCATGTTCATTTGACACATTTTGTGGCCAAATAAATGGATTTTTCAGAGGTATATGTTCATTTGTTGTTGTTGAAATGATATCACTTTGATTATGGAAAAATGACTCCCACCAAACTAAATTAGCAATGTCAAAGTATTCATATGTATATCTAATAAATTTTTAATTTCTTATAGGCAATCAAAATAACTTATATGTCTATTTTCTCTGCGTGCATTATCAAATTCACCAACTGATTGTAATAAAAATATTTTTGATGCAAATATTGGATGATCTGGAATGAACTTCAGAAATTCCAAACCTGATGACGGTGCCCATTCTGTAGTAGTTGAATACTTCTTGCCCCATATTAGTGTTTTCCCATTAATTTTTTTGATACGAAATTGATGTTGGAAGCTAGTGTCATTAAGTTGTTGAATGAATTTCTCCTCATTGTGTGATCCCAGAATAAACCTTCGCATGTTGACAATTTCTTCCAACACATCAAAAGTAGGCTCTGGCATGTATGATTTCTTAATACATTCAATTAATGATGGCAAACTCCCAACTTCCTTCCTCCTCAATGTGACTCAAAAACTACTGAAAATATGATCAATATGGTCATGAGTGTGCACAACAAGAATGAAACCAACGTTTACCTTTTGAAAAATTCTCAATTGAACAAGCACATTTAGATATCAAAAAGAAACCTGATTTTTGTTTTCACGACAACTTGTCCAATTGTAGATATAAAACTTCAGGAAGATTACCATACCAATGAGAAAGCACATCATGAATTATGGTTATTGTTATATTTGCATCATTATGAATATATAGAACTATGAAGTACACCCTTGGCAACATTTTCCCATTGAAGACCATACAACTGACCAAGTGATACTCGATAAAATTTTCCTCGTAAATTTTTGGGTGTGCGAAGAAAATGTGGTAAAAGTGTTTTCTTTTGGTCCATACCATCAATTATCAAACCCAAATATTTATTTCGATTATTATAAGACTTCTTTCGATACGTGTACAACTCTTTCCTTTCACTTGTTTGTTGTTCGCAATGCTCCTGAAGTTCCTTGACAATTGAATCTACACAACATAAAAGAAAGCCATTAGTAAATACGTTTTCATAGTTGATGACTATACAATTTCAAAAGTTGAAGTTATGAATGCTTACCTCTTTCTAACCCTTCACATTTATCCATTTTTTATTGAAGGGAAGCACATGTACTACAAATCCCAATCCTTTTCTTCTTAGGAATATGGACATTGTTGAATTCTTTCTTCCATACCTTCACAAAATACTAATATGTAATATACCGACCATGTCCCTCAGAACCTTCTGCATATTATTTGTATAATTTGTAGATTTCTCGTCTTCAAAAATTATCTGGAAGATGTATTGTCTCTCTATTTGGCATACAATCTCCATGCTTTGAAAAGAAATCTTTCATCCATGACATTGCAGTATTTGATAATGGCCCAAACTGTCGTTTATGATAGACTTCTGAATAAAATGTGGGATCCTTTTCCAATTTTTCTTGGATTCCCGAGACACAAAAATTACCCATCGAATGAAACATTTTGAAAGCCTTTATACAAATAAATAAAGACCCAATATGATAATCCTTACCTGACAATGTAGATTGCATGCACCTGACTAAATATGAATTTTGTATGCTTTTATTCATTGAAAAATATCTCTTCCTTTTCACTAATGTAAATTTGAAATCCATATGTTTCAAGCAATCTTTTTCACAACATTCACTTAAAATGAGAGCGTTGATAGAACTTCTTTTCATCAGATATTCTACTCTACCCCTTGTATAACTAGAACATCTTGGATTGATACAAAAGGGTCTGCTCCTACTCCTCGATACAATATTTCTTGCAACATATTGATCATTGGATCATCATTTTTATAAGAATTTTCATCATCATTCTGAGGAATGTTGTCCACACTATGATCAACTGTGCTTTTGAGATATTGACTTGGAGGATATTCTTCATCTTCCCCTTCTTTAGTTCTATTGTCACAGTCCTTAGAATTGGGACTAAATGGAAATTTTGACTCGATGTTTATTGGATATTCTTCCTCATGTGAATTTTCATTACTGATCTCATATTCCATAGAATTAGGACTACATCAAAAATGTGATTGTTTACTTACTAAAAATGCTACATCCTATCCTTTTTCACTACTACTCTCCTAGCCCTTAGGATTAGGACTAAGTGGAAACTGCGACTCTTTATTTATTTGAAATTCTTCATCATGTTCTTCATCACTGGCACTCTTATAGTCCATAGGATTATGATTAAGTGGACACTTTGGCACTCTATTCATTTGAAATTCTTCATCATGTTCTTCATCACTGCTACTTTCATAGTCCATAGGATTAGGACTAGGTGGACACTATGACACTCTATTCATTTGAAATTCTTCATTGTTCTCTTCATCACTACTGCTCGCATAGTCCATAGGATTAGGACTAAGTGGACACTGTGACACTTCATTCTTTTGAAATCCTTCATCATGTTCTTCATCGTTGTTTCTTTCATAGTCCATAGAATTAGGACTAAGAGGACACTGTGACACTCTATTCAGTTGAAATTCTTCATCATTGTTGCTCTCATAGTCCATAGGATTAGGACTAAGAGGACAGCATGAAACTCCATTCTTTTGAAATTTCTCATCATGCTCTTCATCACTGTTACTCTCATCTTCCATAGAATTAGGACTAAGTGGACAACTTGACACTCCATTCTTTTGAAATTTTTCACCATGCTCTTCATCACTACTTCTCTCATAGTCCATAGGATTAGGACTAAGAGGACACTGTGACACTCCATTCTTTTAAAATTTTTCCTGATGCTCTTCATCAATGTTTCTCTCATAGTCCATAGTATTAGGACTAAGTGGACACTATGACACTCCATTCTTTTGAATTTCATCATCATGCTCTTCATCACTGTTGCTCTCATAGTCCATAGGATTAGGACTAATTGGACATCGTGACACTCCATTCTTTTGAAATTCATCATCATGCTCTTCATCATTACTGCTCTCATATTCCATAGGATTAGGACTGAGAGGACATCGTGACACTCCATTCTTTTGAAATTCTTCATCATGCTCCTCACCGTTGTTGCTCTCATAATCCTTAGGATTAAGACTAAGTGGAAACCACAACTCTTTATTTATTTGAAATTCTTCATCTTGTTCTTCATCAGTGCTGCTCTAATAGTCCTTAGGATTAGGACTAAGTGGAAGAATGGACTCTCTATTCATAGTGGAAGAATTTTCATTATATTCATCAATATGAATGGAGTTGTTACGCGACAAAGATGTTGATGTTTCACAAAGCGAAACTTCACTATCATAAGAATCTATCCCTTTCAAATAGAAGAGGTTGAATGATACAAATACAGACTTTCCTAATGATATTATATAGCTTAAAGAACTAAATTTTCCCTCAAAAAAATTTCGCCAAAATATTTCCCTCCAAAAATTTCATTTCATGTATTTCCCTTCATTATTTTCTTCTATAATTTATGGAAAAATTTTAACTAGAATTTTTTTATGGAATAAATCTTTAACTTTAAACTTGTAAATGAAATCTTTTACCTAAATTAATTTAATAGTTAAACTATATAATATTTACTGGAAAATTGAACGTTTTGTTTAATTTTTATAATACCTTCTAAAACAAAATAATCTGACATTCACAGTGTTGTAAAACAATTCCATAATATTCGCTTTATCATAGTTTCCTATATCGCCATAACAAAATTAACATGTTAAATTTTATAAAAACAAATTAATCCCACATTAACTATATGGTAAAACATTTTCGTAATTTCACCTATATAATAAATTTCATTATCACTATTACTCACATCACATCTAGTTTTTCTGAGGTTTGTTAAAAGGCATGGAGCGAATTTCTGGAGTAGCTACATTGCTATCAACAACATATTCAACGGAGGATTCTCTCATTTGAAAAGTTAGTTAATTTTTATACTTTGCAAATTTTAAAATTAAATAAGTCTAATGAAGTTTAAATTTTCTTTTAGAAATTAAAAATTTTTGTGGGCCAAATTTAACCACTACGTCCATAGTGGGCATGGTTGGCCCGGTAATGCTACCAGCGGTCAAACGGGCCTATAGGTTAGGGACAGTTTGGCTGGCTACCCGTCACCCCGCCCCACCCCGGCGACCCAATGACCCGTAGGGGTGGCAGGTCGTTGGGTCGCCCGGGTGGGGTGGGGCCAGGGTTCAGAAGGGGGGGGGAAGTTGTTGGGCTACCAAGGTGGGATAGGGGGCTGGACCCAATGGCCAACTCGGTTGGCCTGCCGATTTTCAGGGTGGGGCAGCAGGGCATTGTATTTTTTAAATTTCTTATTTTTTTTTTTTAATTGTTATGGTTTACAAAATTAATTATCATTTATTGTTTTCATTGTTAGTTTAAGTTATTTTTTTTGTGATTTACTGATTTATATGTGTATTTTTTCAGGAAAATGGCATCAAAGAAGATTTGTGTGAATCTTTCCAGATCAAAGACCCTTAAATGTGGATCCTCAAAAAATGTTGTTGAACGAACCCCACCTAAGCTGATGGCTACAAATATTTCAAGTGCCTCAAACAATAAGAAGATAATTTCATACTAGAAGAAATAAAAAGAAGTGAAACTTCCAACAAATGTCTGATATGTGAAAGAAAGAGAAAGCCAAAATGTGCAGATATATATATATGTTGATATACCTAACGATAATGGAATTTATGAGGTGATGGGAAAGGTCATAGACATGTGTTTGGTACCAAATAGTGAAGTTGTTTACATACTTACAAAACCTCCCAAGTCACATGAAAGGATTAAATACAAGTTATCATAGTCATTGTATGACATGAAAGAGGTATCTACAAAGTTGTGTAAACAAATTGTAAATGATATGATACAAAATATCATAGGTATTTTTATTTATATTTGTGTTTTGCATTCTTGTAACTATCTCACTATATTTTTATAACTTTGTTTTTATTGACATATGATATTTTGCTTGGAAGAATTTCGTTGAAATTCGTTCAATTAGGTTGGGAGTCATTCATTTCTTAGAGCATGATATTATGAAAGTTGTCAGCAGTTTCTACTCAGTGTTAGAAGAAGATATGGAAAACAAGAAAAATGTAGTAATTCATGATGCTACAAAACTACATCCAAGGGATCAGAAAAAAAAAAAGCCTCTAGTGGATAAATCTAGCAAAGGTATACAGGTTATGTTTGAAGATGAGGAAGTCGAAACTGGTAGTGAAGAATATGTTGTCATTTCCAAGGATTACATTTGAACTGAGAAGAGCCGTAAAAGACCAAAAGTAACAATACCCAAGAATAAATTTTCTCTAGTTAATGATGAGAATGTTTTGAGGAAGAAAATTAAAGTTGAACATTTTGAAGTAGTCACTACCAAAAGTCAAGAACCTAGTGAAAATTCAAAAGAAAGCAGAGAAATCATTATACCAAGAGATGATTTAGAGGATGGCATTATCAAAACAAAACAAAATGCCATTTGAAAGAACTTGACAAAGAGAAACTTAATTGAGGGTTGTCATACATTTCAGCTTAATGTCAGGCAAATCTATAAGGAAAGTGAAGGACAATGTAAATATCAATTCAGAAAGCCACAACATCTGCATGTTCACAACTTGAAGACATTGATGAGGTACAATCGATATGCTCATGTGGTTAATTATGTGCTTCTTGTTGATCCAATTCAAGTTCCCAACAAAGAAGCATTTGATAAGTTAAGATTTTTTGAATATAATTATTATGTGCTTGGGTGGGACCATTTTGCAGAAATTCAAAGACAATTGATGGAGGAATATCCCAATAACCCACATTTTGAAACAATGAAATGTATCATTTACGTTGGTTTATCAGATATAGAAGCAAAGATAGTGGCATGGGATCATAATTCAAATAATGAATATAGGATGTCTATTACTTTCATCCAAAGGATTAGATTTATTCATAGTGAATATGAAGAAAAATGTGGTGGGGATAAGCTAAACGTTACTGTATATTTCCAAAAGGAATGTTGTATGGACATAGGCTATCAAATTGAAGAAAAAATGAATTCAAAAGGCGACAAAGTAACTACTGATTTATTTAGAAGTATTGATAACATTTTCGAGTTGACATTTAGAATTGGAGAGATATGCGAATTGATTAATGATATTTTTAGCATGTGGGAGAACATTGGTATTAAAAACCAGAAGGTCAAAAGGTCTAAACCATTGATATGTAGAAATAGTAAATCAAGACCTGAAATGAAGCAGCTTCTAGAAGATATGACTATCACACCTTGGAGAGCATTGCAAGGAGTGAAGGATGAAAAACTTGTCAAAGCAATATTATCTCGCGTGACGTTAGGGGAATTATCATTGGATGAAATGTACGAGGAATTTCAAATGTAAGTTTGTTGAATTATTTTTATTTATTTCTAGATTATAATTTTCTTTTAAATATAACATATTGTTCTTGGCCGTATTTGTTATACATATAATTATATTAACCTTTTTTACGTTATCTATGCAGTCACAAAGCTTACATGAAAATTCAAGAACAAATGGTTAAATTGTTGAATGAAGATAGTTGGAATGATGTTGCATGCAAATATCTAGATTCAAGTTTCATATCAACATTAATTTTTTTTATCTCGCATTTAAAGATGTATGTTGATTTATACATTCATTTTTATTCATCTGCATACTATTTTTAATTTATAACTTATACATATATTTGTTTATTTTATAAAATATGAGGACAGATGCAAATGGAGCACCAGATAGTTTTAGAACCTTTATTGAAAAAATTAAGATCAAAAGACTGAAAAAGAAATGTCTTAAGAATGTTGAACTTGATCCAACTCTTACTCATTTCATTTGGAATGGGACTGATAGTATTCAATATCAATTAATACAAGGTGACTGTGAAGACATTGCTAAACTCATACCTAAAAGGGATTATGCCCTAGTGATTGCAGATATTCCCCATGGTTTCAATATTCGAAACATTGACTATGATAGTGACCCTTATACTTATCAAGCTCTTGGTAAAGTGGTTGCAATATTCTAGAAGTCATATCATCACCATTATGGAGATTTGTGGCATTTCATTTAGACACACAATTGGCAATGTTATTGTCAAGCTTCAAGGGGAAAACAAATTCAAGGATGCAGCTTACATGGTAAGAAGTTTAAAATGTACATTTGATTAATGTTAAAAGATTCATTTATGTACAAGTAATTGAACTTTTACTATTTCATGTTACAGGAAAAAATCAAATCTTCTTAAGCGTGAAGATCAACCATTTATAAATGATTGTGAGTTCATCCATATTGATAGTTGGGCAAAATCTGATAGCTATATGTCTATGATTTTTAGTCAGGTAGATGGAAAGAGTCATAGCCAAATCCTGACTTATGATGTTGTTGTGAGAAAACTTGCATATGAAGACAAGGAAGAAAAAGGAGAGATAGTTAACATTTATCAACTATCTTATAGACATATGTTCAAATGAAGGAGATCGAGTTCTGGATTTATTTTCTAGCTCAGGTAAGTTTTATTATATGGAATTGAATTTCAATATATTATTTTTTAATTTATATGTCATTGTAATAATTTACTTCATTATTTCTTTTGTGCTTGATAATTAGGGACGAAACTAGCATGTTGCCTTCAAAAAGGAAGAAATTGCATTGTCATTGAAAAAGATCCAATACAATGCAATTAATGACAATGCAATTTTATGCAACAAAGAATTAATGCTCCTCAATTTCCTCCAGATGCAATGCAAGAAATTGGGTGGAAGAAAGGGGACTTTAGTGAATCACGTGTGGCAAAAATGGCAAAAGAATCCCAACCACCATTACACAGAATGATTGGAAAGGCATACATTGGGAGATTCGCAGACATCAAAGATCCATGAGAAGAGGAAAATGAGCAAAATGAAGGAGAAAATATTGTGGGAGAAGACAATGATGAAAATCTGGAGGACAAAGAGTTTGGATTACGTGACATTGTTGATTAAATTTAAGTTATTCTTGGAAATAATGCTCATTTTTTGTAATATTAATTAGTTATACTTGTAATGTTTTGACTTTGACATTTTATGAGAAGAATAAGCACTCAATTAATGTTGTTATGCGTTCATTATTTGTATTATGAGATTTTCGCATTAATTTTTATGTTAATCATTATTTTTTGAAAAAAACAAGTGATTTGACATGATATTCATAAAAAAAACTATTATTTAACCATTTTTAGCTAAAAGTTTCCTATGAAAATTGTCATTTTGACATGTTACTTATAGCAAAAATTTACAAAAAATTATGAAAATTTCTTGTTTTTAGTTATATTTATGTTGAAAATGATTATTTTTATGTCAATTGTTAAAAGTTATTGCTTTTTAGAGACAAGTATTTCATGTAGTTATTTGTTAATAAACGTAACTCATTGAATTTTTAATATAAAATATTGATAATGATAAAATATTAAAAACTACAATATAAACAACGAAAAATTACCATTATAGAAAATTACCATTATAGCTCTATCTTAATCACATATTTACCAAGCACTAGAAGCGATTAATCTCTTGACATGCAATTTTTTTTTCAAGTTTGAAATTTGATCCCTCTTAGCTCTTAATAGATCCATGGTTAAAATTGGTTGAAGCCGAGAGGCTCATTCTACAATCCAATATGAGGGAATTTTAGCTAATTTCAACCAAAAAAAAAAGAAAAAACAAAAATAGATAACCATATAAATAGATAATTAAAAATCGTATAGAGCCTCATTCTACAATCCAGTATAAGGGACATGTGTAAGTATGTCACGTCCTCAAAAAATAATAAAAATAATTTTAGCTAATGTCAGCCAAAGCAAAAAAAAAAAAACAAAAATTAAATAACCATATAAATAAACAATTAAAAGTTGACTAGAGGCTCATTTTACAGTCCATTATTTCACTTTTTATTCTACTTAGTTCTTTGATATTTCACCTTCACTCTTCAAGTAATATATAAAATATTTCCATATCTATCTTAAATAATATAATTTTATATAACTTTATAGAGATATAGTAACTAAAAAAATATTATATTTCTCTAATAAATAAATTGTTTGAAAATCCATATTAACTAATATATTTCAATATGAATTGTCTCTCTCTTTATTATGTATAAAATAATGTAGTTATTTGTTAATAAGAGGAAAACCTGTAACTCATTCAATTTTTATTATAAAATATTTATAATAATAAAATATTAAAAAATACAATATAAACAATAAAAAAATCATCATTATAAATCTATGTTAATCACATATATACCAAGTACTAGAACCCATTAAATCACTCAACGCTTAATTTTTTTTTTTAGTTTGAAATTTGATCCCCTTGTAGTAGATCAGTGGTTAAAATGGATGCCTACAAGCTCATTCTACAATCCAATATGAGGGACATCATTCTCAAAAAATAAAAAAAATAATTTTCACTACTGTCAATCAAAACAAAAATACAAAAACTAAATAACCAGAAAAATAAACCATTAAAAATCCACAAGATGCTCATTTTACAATCGAGTATTCCACTTTTATTCTAATGGGTTCTTTGATATTTCACTTTCACTCTTCAAGTAATAAATGAAATATTTCCATGTCTACCTTAAATAATATAATTTTATATAACTTAATAGAGATAAAGTAATTATATATATATATATCTTATATATATATATATATATCTCTTATAAATATTTCAAACATAAAGCTTAAATAAATTGTTTGAATAACCAGAAAAATAAACCATTAAAAATCCACAAGATGCTCATTTTACAATCGAGTATTCCACTTTTATTCTAATGGGTTCTTTGATATTTCACTTTCACTCTTCAAGTAATAAATGAAATATTTCCATGTCTACCTTAAATAATATAATATAAACTTATATATAATTTAATAGAGATAAAGTAATTATATATATATATATATATATATATATATCTCTTTATAAATATTTCAAACATAAAGCTTAAATAAATTGTTTGAATATTCATATTAACTAATATATTTCAGTATGAACTCTCTCTATATTATGTGTGCATTAATGTTTACCTTAGTAAAATATTTCAACCCTACAAAAGAAAAAGTAATTAAAGATAAAATAATAAGGTTATTTCTTAATACGAGAAAAATGTGTAACTCGTTCAATTTTTAGAATAAAATATTGATAATAATAAAAGATTCAAACAAACAATATAAACAATGAAAAATTACCACTATAGGTATATCTTAATCACATATTTATCAAGCACTCGAAGTGATTAAGTCTCTTGACATGTAATTCTTTTTGTTTGGAATTCGATCCCTCTCTGCTCTTGGTAGATCCATGGTTCAAACGTATCTAAACTATTTCTACAGTCCAATATGATGGACATGTGTAAGTATGTCAAGTTCTCAAAAAATAATAAAAATGATTAACCAAAAAAATAAAAATTAGATAACAATATAAATAAATAATTAAAAGTGGTGGAGAGGCTCATTGAGCCTACAATCTCATTCTACAATCTAGTAACATGTGTAAGCATTTCACATCCTCAAAAATAATGAAAATAATTTAGCTAATTAGATATCATTTTTTTGTAAAGGAAACTCTACTTGAATGGTTCGTGAGTCACAATACTTGCTAAGGTTTTGCAAATGGGGTAGCAAGCTAAGAAGACTTGATTGTGGGGAAAACTCCACAGTTAAGTGCACATGAGCTAGAGGCATCTCGGATGGGTTACCCCCTAAAGTCTTGGTTACCGGGTGCAAGCCACCAAAGTGATGATTCATGCTATGTGATTTATTTCACTAGTTTCAATCCCACTTCTACATCCTTGTGAGCATCACCCGATGCAATGAGTGTTAAGTGGACTATTCTCAAATCATGAGAAATTAGTGAGCTACTTAATTCAAAAGAGTGAAGGGAACTCTACTTGAATGGTTCATGATGCACAATACTTGCTAAGGTTTTGCAAATGGGGTAGTAGGCTAAGTGGGATTGATTGTGGGCAAAACTTCACATTCAAGCACCCTTGAGCTAGAGGTGATCTTAGATGGTTGAGCGACCAGGAATTTGAGCGAGGATGGGTGACCACCCAGGAAGTCCTAGTCACTCGCCTCTCGAATGGGTTTTCCACCCTCAGAATCTTAAATGTGGATCCTCAAAAAATGTTGTTGAACGAACCCCACTTGAGCTGATGGCTACAAATATTTCAAGTGCCTCAAACAATAAGAAGATAATTTCATACTAGAAGAAATAAAAAGAAGTGAAAATTCCAACAAATGTCTGATATGTGAAAGAAAGAGAAAGCCAAAATGTGCAGATATATCTATATGTTGATATACCTAACAATAATGGAATTTATGAGGTGATGGGAAAGGTCATAGACATGTGTTTGGTACCAAATAGTGAAGTTGTTTACATACTTACAAAACCTCCCAAGTCACATGAAAGGATTAAATACAAGTTATCATATTCATTGTATGACATGAAAGAGGTATCTACAAAGTTGTGTAAACAAATCGTAAATGATATGATACAAAATATCATAGGTATTTTTATTTATATTTGTGTTTTGCATTCTTGTAACTATCTCACTATATTTTTATAACTTTGTTTTTATTGACATATGATATTTTGTTTGGAAGAATTTCATTGAAATTCGTTCAATTAGGTTGGGAGTCATTCATTTCATAGAGCATGATATTATGAAAGTTGTCAGCAGTTTCTACTTAGTGTTAGAAGAAGATATGGAAAACAAGAAAAATGTAGTAATTCATGATGCTAGAAAACTACATCCAAGGGATCAGAAAAAAAAAAAGCCTCTAGTGGATAAATCTAGCAAACGTATACAGGTTATGTTTGAAGATGAGGAAGTCGAAACTGGTAGTGAAGAATATGTTGTCATTTCCAAGGATTACATTTGAACTGAGAAGAGCCGTAAAAGACCAAAAGTAACAATACCCAAGAATAAATTTTCTCTAGTTAATGATGAGAATGTTTTGAGGAAGACAATTAAAGTTGAACATTTTGAAGTAGTCATTACCAAAAGTCAAGAACCTAGTGAAAATTCAAAAGAAAGCAGAGAAATCATTATACCAAGAGCTGATTTAGAGGATGGCATTATCAAAACAAAACAAAATGCCATTTGAAAGAACTTGACAAAGAGAAACTTAATTGAGGGTGGTCATACATTTCAGCTTAATGTCAGGCAAATCTATAAGGAAAGTGAAGGACAATGTAAATATCAATTCAGAAAGCCACACCATCTGCATGTTCACAACTTGAAGACATTGATAAGGTACAATCCATATGCTCATGTGGTTAATTATGTGCTTCTTGTTGATCCAATTCAAGTTCCCAACAAAGAAGCATTTGATAAGTCAAGATTTTTTCAATATAATTATTATGTGCTTGGGTGGGACCATTCTGCAGAAATTCAAAGACAATTGATGGAGGAATATCCCAATAACCCACATTTTGAAACAATGAAATGTATCATTTACGTTGGTTTATCAGATATAGAAGCAAAGATAGTGGCATGGGATCATAATTCAAATAATGAATATAGGATGTCTATTACTTTCATCCAAAGGATTAGATTTATTCATAGTGAATTTGAAGAAAAATGTGGTGGGGATAAGCTAAACGTTACTGTATATTTCCGAAAGGAATGTTGTATGGACATAGGCTATCAAATTGAAGAAAAAATGAATTCAAAAGGAGACAAAGTAACTACTGATTTATTTAGAAGTATTGATAACATTTTCGAGTTGACATTTAGAATTGGAGAGATATGCGAATTGATTAATGAGATTTTTAGCATGTGGGAGAACATTGGTATTAAAAACCAAAAGGTCAAAAGGTCTAAACCATTGATATGTAGAAATAGTAAATCAAGACCTGAAATGAAGCAGCTTCTAGAAGATATGACTATCACACCTTGGAGAGCATTGCAAGGAGTGAAGGATGAAAAACTTGTCAAAGCAATATTATCTCGTGTGACGTTAGGGGAATTATCATTGGACGAAATGTCTGAGGAATTTCAAAAGTAAGTTTGTTGAATTATTTTTATTTATTTCTAGATTATAATTTTCTTTTAAATATAACATATTGTTCTTGGCCGTATTTTTATACATATAATTATATTAACCTTTTTTACGTTATCTATGCAGTCACAAAGTTTACATGAAAATTCAAGAACAAATGGTTAAATTGTTGAATGAAGATAGTTGGAATGATGTTGCATGTAAATATCTAGATTCAAGTTTCATATCAACATTAATTTTTTTTATCTTGCTTTTAAAAATGTATGTTGATTTATACATTCATTTTTATTCATCTGCATACTATTTTTAATTTATAACTTATACATATATTTGTTTATTTTATAAAATATGAGGACAGATGCAAATGGAGCACCAAATAGTTTTAGAACCTTTATTGAAAAAATTAAGATCAAAAGACTGAAAAAGAAACGTCTTAAGAATGTTGAACTTGATCCAACTCTTACTCATTTCATTTGGAATGGGACTGATAGTATTCAATATCAATTAATACAAGGTGACTGTGAAGACATTGCTAAACTCATACCTAAAAGGGATTATGCCCTAGTGATTGCAGATATTCCCCATGGTTTCAATATTCGAAACATTGACTATGATAGTGACCCTTATACTTATCAAGCTCTTGGTAAAGTGTTTGCAAGATTCTAGAAGTCATATCATCACCATTATGGAGATTTGTGGCATTTCATTCAGACACACAATTAGCAATGTTATTGTCAAGCTTCAAGGGGAAAACAAATTCAAGGATGCAGCTTACATGGTAAGAAGTTTGAAATGTACATTTGATTAATGTTAAAAGATTCATTTATGTACAAGTAATTGAACTTTTACTATTTCATGTTACAGGAAAAAATCAAATCTTCTTAAGCGTGAAGATCAACCATTTATAAATGATTGTGAGTTCATCCATATTGATAGTTGGGCAAAAGCTGATAGCTATATGTCTATGATTTTTAGTCAGGTAGATGGAAAGAGTCATAGCCAAATCCTGACTTATGATGTTGTTGTGAGAAAACTTGCATATGAAGACAAGGAAGAAAAAGGAGAGATAGTTAACATTTATCAACTATCTTATAGACATATGTTCAAATGAAGGAGATTGAGTTCTGGATTTATTTTCTAGCTCAGGTAAGTTTTATTATATGGAATTGAATTTCAATCTATTATTTTTTAATTTATATGTCATTGTAATAATTTACTTCATTATTTCTTTTGTGCTTGATAATTAGGGACGAAACTAGCATGTTGCCTTCAAAAAGGAAGAAATTGCATTGTCATTGAAAAAGATCCAATACAATGCAATTTTATGCAACAAAGTATTAATGCTCCTCAATTTCCTCCAAATGCAATGCAAGAAATTGGGTGGAAGAAAGGGGACTTTAGTGAATCACGTGTGGCAAAAAAGGCAAAAGAATCCCAACCACCATTACACAGAATGATTGGAAAGGCATACATTGGGAGATTCGCAGACATCAAAGATCCATGAGAAGAGGAAAATGAGCAAAATGAAGGAGAACATATTGTGGGAGAAGACAATGATGAAAATTTGCATGACAAAGAGTTTGGATTACGTGACATTGTTGATTAAATTTAAGTTATTCTTGGAAATAACGCTCATTTTTTGTAATATTAATTAGTTATACTTGTTATGTTTTGACTTTGACATTTTATGAGAAGAATAAGCACTCAATTAATGTTGTTATGCGTTCATTATTTGTATTATGAGATTTTCGCATTAATTTTTATGTTAATCATTATTTTTTGAAAAAAACAAGTGATTATTATTATTTTTTGACATGAAATTCATAAAAAAAAACTATTATTTAACCATTTTTAGCTAAAAGTTTCCTATGAAAATTGTCATTTTGACATGTTATTTATAGCAAAAATTTACAAAAAATTATGAAAATTTGTTGTTTTTTAGTTATATTTATGTTGAAAATGATTATTTTTATGTCAATTGTTAAAAGTTATTGCTTTTTAGAGACAAGTATTTCATGTGGATTGAAAAATTAATTAACGATGTATAAATATCTAGAATAACAAAAATTCAAAATATCAACCTTCTTCTTTAAATATGAAAAACAATAAAAATCTCACTACAAAAAAATAAAAATAAGATAAAAACAACAAAATATGAAGAATAAGACCACTTCAAAAATTATTAAATTTAGAAAATAATTATTTACATTTCATACATCAGAAAATTTAAATTCAAGAAATAGGTCTTTTGGGCCTAATGCTGAATCACCATTTTTTTAAATTGGAATGAAAATCACTACCATTCTAAAATGTAATGTACATAATCTAAAAAACTATGATCTAAAAAAAACATGTGTGTTCTGCATCACCCCTTTTCAAAATCGAATCATTTTTTTGCTATGTCTACGAAACAGGTAATAGTATCAGTGCCTGTTTCAAAGTTAACATTGTTATTTGCTATCTTATGCGCCTCTGGAATATCTTTAACGATTACATTCAAGTTTTGGAAGTCTTCAATGTCCTCCATCATTGAACCCTTTTGTTTGAGGTTTATCAATTGGCTAAAAAAAGTGTTGCTTTTTTATCCTCATAATGTGCTATCATTTCTTCCTTAAAAATTGCCCAAGTGACAATTTATTTACAAGTGAAAATCCATCGATACCATACAAAATGCTATGACTCTAAATGTAAAGTTGCAATGCATACCTTTTGTGTGTTTTTAAAATTATGGAGATCATAATATTGCTTCATCTATAGTATCCATGTTACAGGATCCTTGCCATCAAACTTCCTCACATTGATGTTTGGAACATGGTGGGTCTTCAATCCAACATTAGAGTTTATGAAATCATGATTAACGTTTATTTTGTTCTCATCATGAGTTTCCTTTACTAGCCTTTCACCATTAGTAAGTGTTTATTGTAGCAACTTAGTCAAATTTATCTTCAAATCTTCCATCTTATCGTCTATGCCATTCATCTTAGCTTCCATGCCATCCATCTTAGCTTCCACGCCATCTATCTTAACTTGCACTACATTCATATTAACTTTCATGGCATTCATCTTAGCTTCCACACCTTTTTTTAAACCATCAATCTTAGCTTATATTACCTTTGTGAGAGTGAAATTTGTTGCACTTGGTCTTATAATTTTGATATATCATGTTGAATTTCTTCCTGTTCTCCATGAGTCATGCTAGAGCTTTTAGGTTGCTTACTAGGTGTTTCCATTTTTTTCTTCAAAGCATCAATTAATAATAATTATGCTTCACTATGCCCTTTTAACTTCAACCTAATTTTTCAACCCAAACTTATGAAAATTTTTAAAAAAACTGCACACCTTTTTTCACTTTGTAGAAGCTCGATATTGAATTTGGTGTATCTCTGTAAGTGCAGATTTCCAAGGTCTAAAATTTCTTCCTATGGTAACCCTCTGAGTCCTCCTTCTAATGCCACCAGTCTTATCAAAATTGGATTATCCAAAAATGTGTTATGCCCAATCTCCTAAGATGACCTGATTATATAATCTTTCGATGGAGTGAAATTGTACAACGTTCCATGTGTCACTGTTTTGACCTTCAGACTTGAAAAAGATACACAGAAAGCTAAAGTTCATCCTCTTTATATAACTCTTACGAAATTGAAATCTGATACTTAGAGAGAAATTTATGATTATTTTCCCAAGGTCACCAGTTTGGAATGGAATTCAAGAGTCTGCAAAAACCCTAACTTCCTCAGATCATATCTCCGAAAATGTAGCGAGACAAGATTTGAAATTTTTACCCAAGGTTTAGAATGATTTTGACTCAAATGGTTTTTTGTTTTAGTTTCTGAAATATCGGAAAAAAGAAGTTATAGTGAAAATTCCAAGATGACAAGTTTGGAGCAGTGAAACCCTAGAATCCAAAGCTCTAATACCAAATGTTATGAAACCATCTCACCAAAAAGATAGAAAAGAATGATCAACGCCTTAGAAATAAGCCTCATCGAGGTGGAAACCACCTTTATATTTTACAAATGAACAATTCTTAGATGGTACAAATGACAAAACATCCTTTCTTTATATAGGAGTCTAAGCGGTCACAATATAATCAAAGATGACATAACAATAATAATATAAGGGCACAACAATAACAATAGTGAGCTTCGATGGGGTACAATAATAACAATATGGGGACAATACGAACACAACAATAATAGTAACGGCTACAATGACAATAGTAATGGGGGAATCACTAGTATTAAGGTACCTAACACGCATTCAATGGGAATTGTAAGAGATAATTTGTCTCTTCTATGGCCACAACAATATATTTGAACCTTGTTGGTAATAGACGTAGAATTTCTTCAACCACTCTCCTTTCTTCAAATGTCTTACCATGAGGTTTGATTTGATTTAAGAATATAATAGTTTGAGTAAAGAATGTGTCTAATGATTCAGAATATTTCATATAAATTGTTTCAAAATCCTTTCTCCAAATTTGCTACTTTGTTGTTTTCATATTCTTTCCAAATTATCCGTTCTCGGCATTTGCAACTTTGTTGTTTTCACTTTTTCCATGTCTTGATATACTATTTGGAGCTTGTCCCGTGCTTGCTTTAATCTGGCTGCTATTGCAATCCATGGAAAACTTCTTATTTTCATTAAAATGAGGAATTTGTGGATTTGTGAAGCTCGTGCTTGAAGCTTCCATTGCTTAAAGATATAAATCTTGACTCCTTGTCAAGCTCTAATGACCGTTGGATTTTATACCAACTGAAGGAAGAGCCAAAGGATTAAAAAAATAAAATAGAGTAAGAGAGATAAAAAAATAAAAAATAAAATATGAAAAAACCATCAAAACGGGGCATACATATCTGAAAATGAGATGTATTTTTTAGCCATTTTCAGAGAGAAATTTTTTTTACAAAAACAAATATTGTTGCTCCTTTTTAACCACATTCAAATCCATTGTTTCTTCTATGTTTAAAGAAAAAAAAAATTGTTTTGTTCTAACTAAGTAAAATATCTTCCTTTCCTTTGTTCTGTTTAGCCACACGAGAAAGCTCCCCTATGCAGCTCCATTTACAAATTGCAGAAAACATCACTACTCATATTTGTTTCCACAAAGGAAAATATAGCATAAACTTCTCTCTTTACACACACAACAAATAGAAATACAAAAGGAAAAAAATTACAAGGTTGCATACATGCCAAGCCATAGAAGGAAATGTACATCAAACAAACTTCATTTAAGCACTGACCCAAGAGGCTTGTGAGTAGTTTCAACCTTAAAATAAAATCTGTGATAATATTTCTTGATAGGCAGTGTGTGGCAGGAATATGGAAAGTGAAGTCCGTAGTTGGTATTATTTCCAGTCACCTATAATTTATCATTTGTTGTGCTTTCATGGTTAACGCCTACCATTGACACAGTTGAATAATATAATTGTTCATATTCTACTAGTTTGTAGTGCTCGAATATTACATGTTATACTATTTTGTTAGGATGGAATATGATATGGTTATTTCTTTTTGATTTACCCTTTCAGGGATATGAATTTTATTTTCTCAATAATGAAGACATGCCTGTGTTAGTAAAAATTAATGTCAATGCTTCTGTCATGAGAAACAAATTAATGGTTGGATTGAGGAATTGTGAGGTTTAGGATTCACGATCCACTTATAACTATAGATTTCTTAATATTCCAAAATTTATCATTAAAAAAAATATTTCAAAATCGACGATCAAAATCGTAGATTTTCAACCCATAGTTGTTATTGAGTGGATAGGCTCATTCTACAATGCAATATGAGGGACATGTGTAAGTATGTCCTGTCCTAAAAAAACAATAAAAATAATTTTAGCTAATGTTAACCAAAACAAAACAACAAAAGATAAATAACGATAAAAATATATAATTAGAAATAGCGGAGAGGCTCATTCTATAATCGACTGTAAGTATGTCATGTCCTCCAAAATAATAGAAACAATACTAGCTAATGTCAACCAAATCAAAGAAACAAAAATTAAATAACCATATAAATAAATAATTAAAAATGGTGAGCAGGCTCGTTTAAGTATTTCACTTTAATTTTACTTGGTTTTTTGATATTTCATTTTCACTCTTCAAGTAATAAATAAAATATTTCCATGTCTATCTTAAATAATATAATTTTATATAACTTTATAAACATGAAGTAATTAAAAAAAATTCTTATAAATAGCTCAATATAAAAATTAAATACATTGTTTGAAATCCATATTAACTAATATATTTGATTAAGAAGTCTCTAACAATTATGTGTGTATTAATGTTTATCTTAGTAAAATATTTCAACTCTCGAAAAGAAAAAGTAATTAAAGATAAAATAATGTAGTTATTTCTTAATAAGAGGAAAATGTGTAACTCATTCAATTTTTAATATAAAATATTGATAATGATAAAATATTCAAAAATATAGCATGAACAATAAAACATTACCATTATAGGTCTATCTTAATCACATATTTACCAAGCACTAGAAGCTATTAAATCTCTTGACGTGTGACATGTGTAAGGATGTGAAGTCCTCAAAAAATAATAATTTTTTTTACCTAAAGTCAACCAAAACAAAAAAAAAAAAACGAAATATAGATAACCATATAAATAAATAATTAGAAATGGTGGAGACACTCATTCTATGTATGAAGGACATGTGTACGTCCTCAAAAATAATAAAAATAAATTTGGCTAACGTGGACCAAATAAAACAAAAATTAAATAACCATATAAATAAATAATAAAAAATGGTTCTGAGGTTCATTTTACAATCCAATATTTCACTTTTATTTTACTTGGTTTTTTGATATTTCACTTTCACTCTTCAATTAATAAATAAAATATTTCCATGTCTATCTTAAATAATATAATTTTATATAACTTTACAGAGATAAAGTAATTAAAAAAAACATTATGTTTCTCTTATAAATATCTCAATATATAACTTAAATAAACTGTTTGACAATCCATATTAATTAATATATTTCACTATCAACTCTTTCTCTTTCTATTATGTGTGTATTAATTAAAAAAGAATTATAATTCTCTTATAAATATCTCAATATATAACTTAAATAAATTGTTTGAAAACGCATATTAATTAATATATTTCAATATGAACTCTCTCTCTTTCTATTATGTGTGTATTAATGCTTACCTTAGTGAAATATCTCAACGCTTGAAAAGAAAAAGTAATTAAAGATAAATAATGTAGTTATTTGTTAATAAACGTAACTCATTGAATTTTTAATATAAAATATTGATAATGATAAAATATTAAAAACTACAATATAAACAACGAAAAATTACCATTATAGATCTATCTTAATCACATATATAAAGCACTAGAAGCGATTAATCTCTTGACATGAAATTTTTTTTTCAAGTTTGAAATTTGATCCCTCTTAGCTCTTAATAGATCCATGGTTAAAATTGGTTGAAGCAGAGAGGCTCATTCTACAATCCAATATGAGGGAATTTTAGCTAATTTCAACCAAAAAAAAAAAAAACAAAAATAGATAACCATATAAATAGATAATTAAAAATCGTATAGAGCCTCATTCTACAATCCAGTATAAGGGACATGTGTAAGTGTGTCACGTCCTCAAAAAATAATAAAAATAATTTTAGCTAATGTCAGCCAAAGCAAAAAAAAAAAAACAAAAATTAAATAACCATATAAATAAACAATTAAAAGTTGACTAGAGGCTCATTTTACAGTCCATTATTTCACTTTTTATTCTACTTGGTTCTTTGATATTTCACCTTCACTCTTCAAGTAATATATAAAATATTTCCATATCTATCTTAAATAATATAATTTTATATAACTTTATAGAGATATAGTAACTAAAAAAATATTATATTTCTCTAATAAATAAATTGTTTGAAAATCCATATTAACTAATATATTTCAATATGAATTGTCTCTCTCTTTATTATGTATAAAATAATGTAGTTATTTGTTAATAAGAGGAAAACCTGTAACTCATTCAATTTTTATTATAAAATATTTATAATAATAAAATATTAAAAAATACAATATAAACAATAAAAAATTATCATTATAAATCTATGTTAATCACATATATACCAAGTACTAGAACCCATTAAATCACTCAACGCTTAATTTTTTTTTTAGTTTGAAATTTGACCCCTTGTAGTAGATCAGTGGTTAAAATGGATGCCTACAAGCTCATTCTACAATCCAATATGAGAGACATCATTCTCAAAAAATAATAAAAACAATTTTCACTAATGTCAATCAAAACAAAAATACAAAAACTAAATAACCAGAAAAATAAACCATTAAAAATCCACAAGATGCTCATTTTACAATCGAGTATTCCACTTTTATTCTAATGGGTTCTTTTATATTTCACTTTCACTCTTCAAGTAATAAATGAAATATTTCCACGTCTACCTTAAATAATATAATTTTATATAACTTAATAGAGATAAAGTATATATATATATATATATATATATATATATATATATATATATATATATATATATATATATATATATATATATATATATATATATATATTTCTCTTATAAATATTTCAAACATAAAGCTTAAATAAATTGTTTGAATAACCAGAAAAATAAACCATTAAAAATCCACAAGATGCTCATTTTACAATCAAGTATTCCACTTTTATTATAATGGGTTCTTTGATATTTCACTTTCACTCTTCAAGTAATAAATGAAATATTTCCATGTCTACCTTAAATAATATAATTTTATATAACTTAATAGAGATAAAGTAATTATATATATATATATATATATATATATATATATATATATATATATATATATATATATATATATATTTCTCTTATAAATATTTCAAACATAAAGCTTAAATAAATTGTTTGAATATTCATATTAACTAATATATTTCAGTATGAACTCTCTCTATATTATGTGTGCATTAATGTTTACCTTAGTAAAATATTTCAACCCTCCAAAAGAAAAAGTAATTAAAGATAAAATAATAAGGTTATTTCTTAATACGATAAAAATGTGTAACTCGTTCAATTTTTAGAAAGTGATTCAAAAAAACAATATAAACAATGAAAAATTACCACTATAGATATATCTTAATCACATATTTATCAAGCACTCGAAGTGATTAAGTCTCTTGACATGTAATTTTTTTTGTTTGGAATTCGATCCCTCTCTGCTCTTGGTAGATCCATGGTTCAAACGTATCTAAACTATTTCTACAATCCAATATGATGGACATGTGTAAGTATGTCAAGTTCTCAAAAAATAATAAAAATGATTAACCAAAAAAATAAAAATTAGATAACAATATAAATAAATAATTAAAAGTGGTGGAGAGGCTCATTGAGCCTAGAATCTCATTCTACAATCTAGTAACATGTGTAAGCATTTCACATCCTCAAAAATAATGAAAATAATTTAGCTAATTAGATATCATTTTTTTCTAAAGGAAACTCTACTTGAATGGTTCGTGAGTCATAATACTTGCTAAGGTTTTGCAAATGGGGTAGCAAGCTAAGAAGACTTGATTGTGGGGAAAACTCCATAGTTAATTGCACATGAGCTAGAGGCATCTCAGATGGGTTACCCCCTAAAGTCTTGGTTACCGGGTGCAAGCCACCAAAGTGATGATTCACACTATGTGATTTATTTCACTAGTTTCAATCCCACTTCTACATCCTTGTGAGCATCACCCGATGCAATGAGTGTTAAGTGGACTATTCTCAAATCATGAGAAATTAGTGAGTTACTTAATTCAAAAGAGTGAAGGGAACTCTACTTGAATGGTTCATGATGCACAATACTTGCTAAGGTTTTGCAAATGGGGTAGCAGGCTAAGTGGGCTTGATTGTGGGCAAAACTCCACATTCAAGCACCCTTGAGCTAGAGGTGATCTTAGATGGTTGAGTGACCAGGAATTTGAGCGAGTATGGGTGACCACCCAGGAAGTCCTAGTCACTCGCCTCTCGAATGGGTTTTCCACCCTCAGACTCTTAAATGTGGATGCTCAAAAAATGTTGTTGAACGAACCCCACCTGAGCTGATGGCTACAAATATTTAAAGTGCCTCAAACAATAAGAAGATAATTTCATACTAGAAGAAATAAAAAGAAGTGAAACTTCCAACAAATGTCTGATATGTGAAAGATAGAGAAAGCCAAAATGTGCAGATATATCTATATGTTGATATACCTAACAAAAATGGAATTTATGAGGTGATGGGAAAGGTCATAGACATGTGTTTGGTACCAAATAGTGAAGTTGTTTACATACTTACAAAACCTCCCAAGTCACATTAAAGGATTAAATACAAGTTATCATATTCATTGTATGACATGAAAGAGGTATCTACAAAGTTGTGTAAACAAATCGTAAATGATATGATACAAAATATCATAGGTATTTTTATTTATATTTGTGTTTTGCATTCTTGTAACTATCTCACTATATTTTTATAACTTTGTTTTTATTGACATATGATATTTTGTTTGGAAGAATTTCGTTGAAATTCGTTCAATTAGGTTGGGAGTCATTCATTTCATAGAGCATGATATTATGAAAGTTGTCAGCAGTTTCTACTCAGTGTTAGAAGAAGATATGGAAAACAAGAAAAATGTAGTAATTCATGATGCTACAAAACTACATCCAAGGGATCAGAAAAAAAAAAAGCCTCTAGTGGATAAATCTAGCAAACGTATACAGGTTATGTTTGAAGATGAGGAAGTCGAAACTGGTAGTGAAGAATATGTTGTCATTTCCAAGGATTACATTTGAACTGAGAAGAGCTGCAAAAGACCAAAAGTAACAATACCCAAGAATAAATTTGCTCTAATTAACGATGAGAATGTTTTGAGGAAGAAAATTAAAGTTGAACATTTTGAAGTAGTCACTACCAAAAGTCAAGAACCTAGTGAAAATTCAAAAGAAAGCAGAGAAATCATTATACCAAGAGCTGATTTAGAGGATGGCATTATCAAAACAAAACAAAATGCCATTTGAAAGAACTTGACAAAGAGAAACTTAATTGAGGGTGGTCATACATTTCAGCTTAATGTCAGGCAAATCTATAAGGAAAGTGAAGGACAATGTAAATATCAATTCAGAAAGCCACACCATTTGCATGTTCACAACTTGAAGACATTGATGAGGTACAATTCATATGCTCATGTGGTTAATTATGTGCTTCTTGTTGATCCAATTCAAGTTCCCAACAAAGAAGCATTTGATAAGTCAAGATTTTTTGAATATAAATATTATGTGCTTGGGTGGGACCATTCTGCAGAAATTCAAAGACAATTGATGGAGGAATATCCCAATAACCCACATTTTGAAACAATGAAATGTATCATTTATGTTGGTTTATCAAATATAGAAGCAAAGATAGTGGCATGGGATCATAATTCAAATAATGAGTATAGGATGTCTATTACATTCATCCAAAGGATTAGATTTATTCATAGTGAATTTGAAGAAAAATGTGGTGGGGATCAGCTAAACGTTACTGTATATTTCCGAAAGGAATGTTGTATGGACATAGGCTATCAAATTGAAGAAAAAATGAATTCAAAAGGCGATAAAGTAACTACTGATTTATTTAGAAGTATTGATAACATTTTCGAGTTGACATTTAGAATTGGAGAGATATGTGAATTGATTAATGAGATTTTTAGCATGTGGGAGAACATTGGTATTAAAAACCAGAAGGTCAAAAGGTCTAAACCATTGATATGTAGAAATAGTAAATCAAGGCCTGAAATGAAGCAGCTTCTAGAAGATATGACTATCACACCTTGGAGAGCATTGCAAGGAGTGAAGGATGAAAAACTTGTCAAAGCAATATTATCTCGTGTGACGTTAGGGGAATTATCATTGGACAAAATGTCTGAGGAATTTCAAAAGTAAGTTTGTTGAATTATTTTTATTTATTTCTAGATTATAATTTTCTTTTAAATATAACATATTGTTCTTGGCCGTATTTGTTATACATATAATTATATTAACCTTTTTTACGTTATCTATGCAATCACAAAGTTTACATGAAAATTCAAGTACAAATGGTTAAATTGTTGAATGAAGATAGTTGGAATGATGTTGCATGTAAATATCTAGATTCAAGTTTCATATCAACATTAATTTTTTTTATCTTGCATTTAAAAATGTATGTTGATTTATACATTCATTTTTATTCATCTGCATACTATTTTTAATTTATAACTTATACATATATTTGTTTATTTTATAAAATATGAGGACAGATGCAAATGGAGCACCAGATAGTTTTAGAACCTTTATTGAAAAAATTAAGATCAAAAGACTGGAAAAGAAACGTCTTAAGAATGTTGAACTTGATCCAACTCTTACTCATTTCATTTGGAATGGGACTGATAGTATTCAATATCAATTAATACAAGGTGACTGTGAAGACATTGCTAAACTCATACCTAAAAGGGATTATGCCCTAGTGATTGCAGATATTCCCCATGGTTTCAATATTCGAAACATTGACTATGATAGTGACCCTTATACTTATCAAGCTCTTGCTAAAGTGGTTGCAAGATTCTAGAAGTCATATCATCACCATTATGGAGATTTGTGGCATTTCATTCAGACACACAATTGGCAATGTTATTGTCAAGCTTCAAGGGGAAAACAAATTCAAGGATGCAGCTTACATGGTAAGAAGTTTGAAATGTACATTTGATTAATGTTAAAAGATTCATTTATGTACAAGTAATTGAACTTTTACTATTTCATGTTACAGGAAAAAATCAAATCTTCTTAAGCATGAAGATCAACCATTTATAAATGATTGTGAGTTCATCCATATTGATAGTTGGGCAAACGTTGGTAGCTATATGTCTATGATTTTTAGTCAGGTAGATGGAAAGAGTCATAGCCAAATCCTGACTTATGATGTTGTTGTGAGAAACTTGCATATGAAGGCAAGGAAGAAAAAGGAGAGATAGTTAACATTTATCAACTATCTTATAGACATATGTTCAAATGAAGGAGATTGAGTTCTGGATTTATTTTCTAGCTCAGGTAAGTTTTATTATATGGAATTGAATTTCAATATATTATTTTTTAATTTATATGTCATTGTAATAATTTACTTCATTATTTATTTTGTGCTTGATAATTAGGGATGAAACTAGCATGTTGCCTTCAAAAAGGAAGAAATTGCATTGTCATTGAAAAAGATCCAATACAATGCAATTTTATGCAACAAAGAATTAATGCTCCTCAATTTCCTCCAGATGAAATGCAAGAAATTGGGTGGAAGAAAGGGGACTTTAGTGAATCACATGTGGCAAAAAAGGCAAAAGAATCCCAACCACCATTACACAGAATGATTGGAAAGGCATACATTGGGAGAGTCGCAGACATCAAAGATCCATGAGAAGAGGAAAATGAGCAAAATGAAGGAGAAAATATTGTGGGAGAAGACAATGATGAAAATCTGGAGGACAAAGAGTTTGGATTACGTGACATTGTCGATTAAATTTTAGTTATTCTTGGAAATAACGCTCATTTTTTGTAATATTAATTAGTTATACTTGTAATGTTTTGACTTTGACATTTTATGAGAAGAATAAGCACTCAATTAATGTTGTTATGTGTTCATTATTTGTATTATGAGATTTTCGCATTAATTTTTATGTTAATCATTATTTTTTGAAAAAAACAAGTGATTATTATTATTTTTTGACATGAAATTCATAAAAAAAAACTATTATTTAACCATTTTTAGCTAAAAGTTTCCTATGAAAATTGTCATTTTGACATGTTATTTATAGCAAAAATTTACAAAAAATTATGAAAAATTGTTGTTTTTTAGTTATATTTATGTTGAAAATGATTATTTTTATGTCAATTGTTAAAAGTTATTGCTTTTTAGAGACAAGTATTTCATGTGGATTGAAAAATTAATTAACGATGTATAAATATCTAGAATAACAAAAATTCAAAATATCAACCTTCTTCTTTAAATATGAAAAACAATAAAAATCTCACTACAAAAAAATAAAAAAAAAGATAAAAACAACAAAATATGAAGAAGAAGACCACTTCAAAAATTATTAAATTTAGAAAATAATTATTTACATTTCATACATCAGAAAATTTAAATTCAAGAAATAGGTCTTTTAAAAAAAGGGCTTGATGCTGAATCACCATTTTTTTAAATTGGAATGAAAATCACTACCATTCTAAAATGTAATGTACATAATCTAAAAAACTATGATCTAAAAAAAACATGTGTGTTCTGCATCACCCCTTTTCAAAATCGAATCATTTTTTTGCTATGTCTACGAAACAGGTAATAGTATCAGTGCCTGTTTCAAAGTTAACATTGTTATTTGCTATCTTATGTGCCTCTGGAATATCTTTAACGATTACATTCAAGTTTTGGAAGTATTCAATGTGCTCCATCATTGAACCCTTTTGTTTGAGGTTTATCAATTGGCTAAAAAAAGTGTTGCTTTTTTATCCTCATAATGTGCTATCATTTCTTCCTTAAAAATTGCCCAAGTGACAATTTATTTACAAGTGAAAATCCATCGATACCATACAAAATGCTATGACTCTAAATGTAAAGTTGCAATGCATACCTTTTGTGTGTTTTTCAAATTATGGAGATCATAATATTGCTTCATCTATAGTATCCATGTTACAGGATCCTTGCCATCAAACTTCCACATATTGATGTTTGGAACATGGTGGGTCTTCAATCCAACATTAGAGTTTATGAAATCATGATTAACGTTTATTTTGTTCTCATCATGAGTTTCCTTTACTAGCCTTTCACCATTAGTAAGTCTTTATTGTAGCAACTTAGTCAAATTTATCTTCAAATCTTCCATCTTATCATCTATGCCATTCATCTTAGCTTCCGTGCCATCCATCTTAGCTTCCACGCCATCTATCTTAACTTGCACTACATTCATATTAACTTTCATGCCATTCATCTTAGCTTCCACACCTTTCTTTAAACCATCAATCTTAGCTTATATTACCTTTGTGAGAGTGAATTTTTTTGCACTTGGTCTTATAATTTTGATATATCATGTTGCATTTCTTCCTGTTCTTCATGAGTCATGCTAGAGCTTTTAGGTTGCTTACTAGGTGTTTCCATTTTTTTCTTCAAAGC
This sequence comes from Pinus tabuliformis, assembly GCA_031772625.1. Taxonomy (NCBI): domain Eukaryota; kingdom Viridiplantae; phylum Streptophyta; class Pinopsida; order Pinales; family Pinaceae; genus Pinus; species Pinus tabuliformis. Next base: position 894,067,238 of record CM062819.1, on the reverse strand, counting down.
ATCAATTAATAATAATTATGCTTCACTATGCCCTTTTAACTTCAACCTAATTTTTCAACCCAAACTTATGAAAATTTTTAAAAAAACTACACACCTTTTTTCACTTTGTAGAAGCTCGATATTGAATATGGTGTATCTCTGTAAGTGCATATTTCCAAGGTCTAAAATTTCTTCCTATGGTAACCCTCTGAGTCCTCCTTCTAATGCCACCAGTCTTATCAAAATTGGATTATCCAAAAATGTGTGATGCCCAATCTCCTAAGATGACCTGATTATATAATCTTTCGATAGAGTGAAATTGTACAACATTCCATGTGTCACTGTTTTGACCTTCGGATCTGAAAAAGATACACAGAAAGCTAAAGTTCATCCTCTTTATATAACTCTTACGAAATTGAAATCTGATACTTAGAGAGAAATTTATGATTATTTTCCCAAGGTCACTAGTTTGGAATGGAATTCAAGAGTCTGCAAAAACCCTAACTTCCTCAGATCATATCTCCGAAAATGTAGCAAGACAAGATTTGAAATTTTTACCGAAGGTTCAGAATGTTTTTTACTCAAATGTTTTTTGGTTTTAGTTTCTGAAATATCGGAAAAAAGAAGTTATAGCGAAAATTCCATGATGACATGTTTGGAGCAGTGAAACCCCGGAATCCAAAGCTCTAATACCAAATGTTATGAAACCATCTCACCAAAAAGATAGAAAAGAATGATCAACGCCTTAGAAATAAGCCTCATCGAGGTGGAAACCTCCTTTATATTTTACAAATGAACAATTCTTAGATGGTACAAATGACAAAACATCCTTTCTTTATATAGGAGTCTAAGCGGTCACAATATAATCAAAGATGACATAACAATAATAATATAAGGGCACAACAATAACAATAGTGAGCTTCAATGGGGTACAATAATAACAATATGGGGACAATACGGACACAACAATAATAGTAACGACTACAGTGACAATAGTAATGGGGGAATCACTAGTATTAAGGTACCTAACACGCATTCAATGGGAATTGTAAGAGATAATTTGTCTCTTCTATGGCCACAACAATATATTCGAACCTTGTTGGTAATAGACGTATAATTTCTTCAACCACTCCCCTTTCTTCAAATGTCTTACCATGAGGTTTGATTTGATTTACCAATATAATAGTTTGAGTAAAGAATGTGCCTAATGATTCAGAATATTTCATATACATTGTTTCAAAATCCTTTCACCAAATTTGCTACTTTGTTGTCTTCATATTCTTTCCAAATTATCCCTTCTCGGCATTTGCAACTTTGTTGTTTTCACTTTTTCCATGTCTTGATATACTATTTGGAGCTTGTCCCGTGCTTGCTTTAATCTGGCTGCTATTGCAATCCATGGAAAACTTCTTATTTTCATTGAAATGAGGAATTTGTGGATTTGTCAAGCTCGTGCTTGAAGGTTCCATTGCTTAATGATATAAATCTTGACTCCTTGTCATGCTCTAATGACCGTTGGATTTTATACCAACTGAAGGAAGAGCCAAAGGATTAAAAAATAAAATAGAGTAAGAGAGATAAAAAAATAAAAAATAACAAATAAAAAACCAACAAAACGGGGCATACATATCTCAAAATGAGATGTATTTTTCAACCATTTTCAGAGAGAAAATTTCTTTACAAAAACAAATATTGTTGCTCCTTTTTAACCACAATCAAATCCATTGTTTCTTCTATGTTTAAAGAAAAAAAAAAATTGTTTTGTTCTAACTAAGTAAAATATCTTGCTTTCCTTTGTTTTGTTTAGCCACACGAGAAAGCTCCCCTATGCAGCTCCATTTACAAATTGCAGAAAACATCACTACTAAGATTTGTTTCCACAAAGGAAAATATAGCATAAACTTCTCTCTTTACACACACAACGAATAGAAATACAAAAGGAAAAAATTACAAGGTTGCATACATGCGAAGCCATAGAAGGAAATGTACATCAAACAAACTTCATTTAAGCGCTGAGCCAAGAGGCTTGTGAGTAGTTTCAACCTTAAAATAAAATCTGTGACAATATTTCTTGATAGGCAGTGTGTGGCAGGAATATGGAAAGTGAAGTCCGTAGTTGGTATTATTTCCAGTCACCTATAATTTATCATTTGTTGTGCTTTCATGGTTAACGCTTACCATTGACACAGTTGAATAATATAATTGTTCATATTCTACTAGTTTGTAGTGCTTGAATATTACATGTTATACTATTTTGTTAGGATGGAATATGATATGGTTATTTCTTTTTGATTTACCCTTTCAGGGATATGAATTTTATTTGCTCAATAATGAAGACATGCCTGTGTTAGTAAAAATTAATGTCAATGCTTCTGTCATGAGAAACAAATTAATGGTTGGATTGAGGAATTGTGAGGATTAGGATTCATGATCCACTTATATCTATAGATTTCTTACTATTCCAAAATTTATCATTAAAAAAAATATTTCAAAATGGACGATCAAAATCGTAGATTTTCAACCCATAGTTGTTATTGAGTGGATAGGCTCATTCTACAATGCAATATGAGGGACATGTGTAAGTATGTCCTGTCCTAAAAAAACAATAAAAATAATTTTAGCTAATGTTAACCAAAACAAAACAACAAAAAATAAATAACGATAAAAATATATAATTAGAAATAGCGGAGAGGCTCATTCTATAATCCGACTATAAGTATGACATGTCCTCCAAAATAATAGAAAAAATACTAGCTAATGTCAACCAAATCAAAGAAACAAAAATCAAATAACCATATAAATAAATAATTAAAAATGGTGATCAAGCTCGTTTAAGTATTTCACTTTAATTTTACTTGGTTTTCTGATATTTCATTTTCACTCTTCAAGTAATAAATAAAATATTTCCATGTCTATCTTAAATAATATAATTTTATATAACTTTATAAACATGAAGTAATTAAAAAAAATTCTTATAAACAGCTCAATATAAAAATTAAATACATTGTTTGAAATCCATATTAACTAATATATTTGATTATGAAGTCTCTAACAATTATGTGTGTATTAATGTTTATCTTAGTAAAATATTTCAACTCTCGAAAAGAAAAAGTAATTAAAGATAAAATAATGTAGTTATTTCTTAATAAGAGGAAAATGTGTAACTCATTCAATTTTTAATATAAAATATTGATAATGATAAAATATTCAAAAATATAGCATGAACAATAAAACATTACCACTATAGGTCTATCTTAATCACATATTTACCAAGCACTAGAAGCTATTAAATCTCTTGACGTGTGACATGTCTAAGGATGTAAAGTCCTCAAAAAATAATAATTTTTTTTACCTAAAGTCAACCAAAACAAAAAAAAAAACGAAATATAGATAACCATATAAATAAATAATTAGAAATGGTGGAGACACTCATTCTATGTACGAAGGACATGTGTACGTCCTCAAAAATAATAAAAATAAATTTGGCTAACGTGGACCAAATAAAACAAAAATTAAATAACCATATAAATAAATAATAAAAAATGGTTCTGAGGTTCATTTTACAATCCAATATTTCACTTTTATTTTACTTGGTTTTTTGATATTTCACTTTCACTCTTCAATTAAGAAATAAAATATTTCCATGTCTATCTTAAATAATATAATTTTATATAACTTTACAGAGATAAAGTAATTAAAAAAAACATTATGTTTCTCTTATAAATATCTCAATATATAACTTAAATAAATTGTTTGACAATCCATATTAATTAATATATTTCACTATGAACTCTTTCTCTTTCTATTATGTGTGTATTAATTAAAAAAGAATTATAATTCTCTTATAAATATCTCAATATATAACTTAAATAAACTGTTTGAAAACGCATATTAATTAATATATTTCAATATGAACTCTCTCTCTTTCTATTATGTGTGTATTAATGCTTACCTTAGTGAAATATCTCAACGCTTGAAAAGAAAAAGTAATTAAAGATAAATAATGTAGTTATTTGTTAATAAACGTAACTCGAATTTTTAATATAAAATATTGATAATGATAAAATATTAAAAACTACAATATAAACAACGAAAAATTACCATTATAGAAAATTACCATTATAGATCTATCTTAATGACATGTTTACCAAGCACTAGAAGCCATTAATCTCTTGACATGCAATTTTTTTTTCAAGTTTGAAATTTGATCCCTCTTAGCTCTTAATAGATCCATGGTTAAAATTGGTTGAAGCCGAGAGGCTCATTCTACAATCCAATATGAGGGAATTTTAGCTAATTTCAACCAAAAAAAAAAAAAACAAAAATAGATAACCATATAAATAGATAATTAAAAATCGTATAGAACCTCATTCTACAATCCAGTATAAGGGACATGTGTAAGTATGTCACGTCCTCAAAAAATAATAAAAATAATTTTCGCTAATGTCAGCCAAAGCAAAAAAAAAAAACAAAAATTAAATAACCATATAAATAAACAATTAAAAGTTGACTAGAGGCTCATTTTACAGTCCATTATTTCACTTTTTATTCTACTTGGTTCTTTGATATTTCACCTTCACTCTTCAAGTAATGTATAAAATATTTCCATATCTATCTTAAATAATATAATTTTATATAACTTTATAGAGATATAGTAACTAAAAAAATATTGTCACGATCCTTTTAAACACATTATATAAACAGTAAAAAATTAAATTTTTTTTTATAGTTATGGCGGTCAACTCATGAACCCACCCTCAAACTGTTAAGGAATATAATGTAATTGCAATCTAAGTTTAGACGATGTGCACGTATAATAACCCTTTAATGTACACCTACCCCCACCGAATTGGTATTAACACCCGCGCATATGCCATAAACGATGACAACCTTGGTGTCATGTTAGCCTTGTTGGTTGACCCAACACGCATAACTTGTTTGCCCAAATGGAGGATGGAGATCCTTCCAGCTCATCCCCTCCGTAACCAGGTGGCAAGGGATCACGTGAACTCATGTGGTTGACTCACTGTGATTTCCGCGCCAGGTTTTCCCGCTTTGATGGATGGTGGAGATCATTCGAGCTCATCGTATGGCTCAGATCAGTTCGAGGGTTCCACAGGCATACATAAGGTGTCCGGGTTCTCCGGTTCAACTCATTTGTTCACTTCGTCTCGACCGAGAGCCTCCTCGGCTTGTCAACCCTTCTGCATCGTCTGCCTTCAGGTATCAAACCCTGGCATTCCACATCTGGTATTTCTTTAAAGTTTACATTTCAACCCTTGAAGTGATTTAGTATTCGGCTATTCAGGTTTACTCATGGTGATTATTCTATGTGCAGGTGGATTGACCGGTTGCAGCCTCCTTCCGCCGCAGGGGTTTGTCACCTTCATGACACAAGTAAGCTCATCACCTCTTGTGGTTTCTGCATTGAGATTCGAAGTGTTTTTGCTCTGGTCTGGGGTGTGTCTCATGAGCCTTATCCTTCCTGTCTCAGGTTGGTTATTATATTCCAAATTTCTGGTTACTTTTGCAAACGGCCTTCTTTGCTGGGACCTGTACTGCGGTGACAGTCAGGGTTTAGCTAGGGTAGTCATGGCTTTCATGCCGTCCACATGATGTATATCTGGTACCAACTTTGGTCTACGGACATACTGTAAATGCATTGAAGTTTGTATATACTCTGTTAAACTTCGTCTGAGCTATGTAGGGTCTCATATAGTAATGTTTTGGCACAGTGGTTAACTCATTCTGGTTACGAGAGTGCCTTAATACTCTACAGGACCTTTAAGACTCTGTTATTAGTTTATCTCTGATTAAATGAAAGGTTGTTCTGCATACACGGGTTTGTCATATGTTTAATAGCCGGATCTGGCTTGGAACCACCGATGTTCGCCATGAGACGGTTCAGTTCACTGTTTAACGCTATTATTGTCTAATCGTTTTCCTTTGCTTATTGTTCAATACTACCCAGAAGGGTTTATGAGGCGGACATACTTTTCTATTTACAGTATTATAATAACTTACCAGTTCGTCTTAGTCTTTGCATGCATTCGATTCGTATGTTCCTCTTTCATTTCTTATGGTTAATGCGGCCTTTAGGGTGGGGTCTTACATTCGGTAAATGAATGCATAGGCAACCCTTCATCCGCGTATACTATCACTTGTAACCGGGACTCGCCGGAGTCTGATATACACATATGCATTCAAATGTTCAGGGTTCTGTTATTGCATTTTATTCTGTTGATAACCTGAGGATAGCTTTCTATACGTTTAATCTGTGTATTCACATACTGGTTATTTAGCTCGGATTTGTATATCTATGCGGCAACCCTTGATGGCATTCAGCTATCACGTACTGGCTTACATCGTGTTCATTTCCTTTACAAATCTTTCGTTTACAGCATCGTTCCATGCTTTATACTTGGTTCACACAGTATTAGTTTCTGGTAATATTTCTTCAGTTGGCACAGCAGTTTATTTAATAACCTTGCTAGGGTTTATACGGTACTGTATATATGCGTAATGTTAGGTTCACATAGCACTTATGTCGTGACTATTTGTTTACACAGTGTTGTAGCTATGCCATATTTCTGTGTTTATACATTGGTTTAGTTGTACTACATTTCCATGTCTGTTCAACATTTCGGTTTATGTACAAGCGCAGGCTTTTGCGCTGATTCTCGACTATTCTTTCATTCAGATGAGATGTTTGTCTGACATTCCAGAATGCCTATTTCGACTCGGTTCCGTAACCGAGTCTCTGACTGGTTTATTTCCTTCTAATAACCAACACACTACTGCGGTTTCCTCTACCGCCAACCGCCCTTAGGGTCTGGTTCTACCCTGGAAGTTTATATTCAACTACCAGATTTGTTTTATTGCAGATGAACAAAGATACTGATACAACATTAATCTTTAATAACGACTACCATTAATCAATGGAAGAATATAGATTAGTCTATTCACCTTCAGTCTCAGTTCTTCATGCTATGCTTGATTAGGAAGTACATACCTGGGTAGCCTGCTACCGATATTCCTACTTCCAGAAGTCACCTGCAACTGATTTGCTCTTATCCTCCCAACCTTGAGATCCACTTCACACTGGATTCTCCCCCCGAGCAGTCTTGCAGGCCTACAACCCTCAACAAGACACATGCACTCCTGTGCTGGGTTATCTGGTCTCTACCAGACTTAACCTCTTTCTCAGGTTATCTGGTCTCTACCAGACTTAACCTCTTTCTCTGTCTGCTCTCTCTTGGAATTCTTCTCTCTACCTGTTCATCAACCATTCTCCATCCACCTTCTTCCTTTCCCCTGTTAGGGTGCTCGCTGATCCATTTAACCAATGCCAAGAATTAGTTGTAACTAATATGTAATTTAAAATTACTTTTACGCAGGTTTGATTAACTGATTGGTAATTTAAAATTACCTTACGTGGGGTTAATCACAATAGGTATATTACATACTCCCCCCTTAACAGGAACACCGTCCTCGGTGTTCATCTTTCTTCAGAACTTGATATTTTACTTGTGGTATTACTATCTAATCCACACAAATGTGATCCTTTCTCTTTGAAATCAACGATTTCATTCCAAGAAAAGACGACAAACAAAATAGTAATGATATAGTCATAAGAAATATCATTAGTTATAAGCATCAATAGTCATAATAATTTGTAATTGCAAAAATATGCAACTTCTACTCGCCACCACCTGGCCCTTGTTTATTCATAATAAACAATTCTCTGTGTCAACTTACCATAACTTACCATCTTATGCTTGAAAATCATGAATACTTTCATGTAAGCCTGTTAATAGAGGTTGGACAATTCTTCAACCTTCCATGGTAAGTAGTTCCTGCAATATATGACTAACAAATTCAACCACATTAGTCACTATATTTTGAGTCAAATGAGACACTTTGACTAGCAATCAATTGTGCAATGTTAGATGCTTTCTAAATCACAGTACTTTTACAAGTACTTAAAGAGCACTAATGCTAATCATCAAATGATAAATCACTGCTCACGTGCACACTGAACGAATTCTTACTAAAGACATCCGTAAAGTACTTCAAGAAGTACCAAAAGAGCACCTAGCTCTCTAATCATCAAACAGTCAATCATTTCATCAAGCAAGAATTGTCTTAGCTCCCACTAAGATATTCACAACATTATTAACACAATAAAGGAATTAAAATTTCCATTTATTCTTTATCGAGCACTAAGCTCATCTCTTATTAAATGTGCATAACATATTTTACACAACTATATGTAAAATTCATTTTTAACATAACATATAGCTGATTAGTTAATTCCTTTAGCCATGAGTTCACACTAGACTAAGGAATTCCCAACCCATGGGAACTGGTTCTCACAACCAAATCGAGTCATTTTCACATCCAGACAGTTTCTTTGATAGAGACCTTACCAGGTCTAACATGGAATTCCACTGGCCAACCAGCTCAAGAATTCCAGGAAGAGTAAATCTGGGCAGACAAGTACCATCAACCCCTCTGGGCAGGTAGCTGCCATCAACCCAAGGCATTCCAGCCTTTCACAATCCGGGCAGACAAGTACCATCAACCCCTCCGGGCAGGTAACTGTCATCAACCCAAGGCATTCAAGCCTTTCACAATTCGGGCAGACAAGTACCATCAACCCTCCGGGCAGGTAACTGTCATCAACCCAAGGCATTCAAGCCTTTCACAATCTGGGCAGACAAGTACCATCAACCCTCGAGGCAGGTAACTGTCATCAACCCAAGGCATTCAAGCCTTTCACAATCCGGGCAGACAAGTACCATCAACCCTCCAGGCAGGTAACTGTCATCAACCCAAGGCATTCAAGCCTTTCACAATCCGGGCAGACAAGTACCATCAACCCTCCAGGCAGGTAACTGTCATCAACCCAACTATCTGCAACTGTCTGGCATGTTAAATTTCTCTTTTATTACTCTTTCTCAAAGTAATTTACACAATGAACCATATGAACATTATCATTAGCATAACAAACATGCATGTATACCATGCATTTACACTTAACCCCCAACATGGGTCCACAACATCAAGATTGATGGGAAACATATCCATCATACACATTGTATGCATGCAAATTTTCCAAATAGCATAATTCATGCATATCATATAACATCATTCTTTCTCATTTATGATTGCATTTCACATTGCAGCAATTTATGTGATGAGTTTTCTTGTTGCCATTAAGCTACCACTACTTAATCCCATTAGCAACGGTAATTATAAGTATGCATCAGTCATTACCTATTCAATTTCCAAGAATTCTCATGCATACAATATTGTCATGTATAAGAGCATATGCAAATACTCATTAATGTATAAATGTCAACAACAGTTGAGTTAATACTCTCAGCATTCCCAATTTTGCCATAGTCTGCTGCTCCAATTCAAATCATCATTAATGGAGTATTATCTCACGTTTACTATGGCTAGCTTGGGTCATGCATTGTTAATGTAATTAAACATAATATCTCTAATATACAAAGATCATAACTCTATATCATAATGACTAATCTTTGTGCATACCATTGCTTATCATATAAGCCTTCCTTTAATGTATGCAACCCATATTCCTTTCACTAGAATACTACCAGCATTTCTTACAATAAACCACATACCTCTTTCTTAAGGAAGTCATTTTAATCCTCATTTCTCTATCTTCCGATGTGAGGATTTCTGAAGATTCCCTTTCAAGGATTATTAAAGATGTCTATCTTTCGGCATAAAAACCAAGATACAAAAACAAGGTTTACTTATCCTTTATGCATCAAATCAAGCAATCGACACAGTTCTTCCAACAAGACAATCTCTCCAAGAGATTATTATTTTCAAGGAAGCTATCATGACCACTGTCTCTAAGTACGCACAGTCTCATAATTCCAAAGTCAAAATAACTACCAATATGCAACATGTGTTCTCCTAACACAATTACTTTACTTTAATGCACATAGTTCTTTTCATGAAACAAGTAAGGATTTTGGTTCTTGTATGAACACTATTCTAATGTGTCTTTAAAGGAAAGAACCTCTGTTTCCATTTTCAAGAACTCTCATAAAATCCTTTATCTTCATACATGAAGTATGCATACTCTTAGAATGAGACTATATTTGTGTATATATGTAATATACCCTTTCCTCAAGAAACTAGGGATAAATATCTATATGCCTAGAAGCACATCCTTAGTTATCTTTTATCATGCATGTAATGCATAATCATTTCACTAGAACTTAGAGACTAACTAGAATCGTAATGCAATTAGCATGCATATATATATATATATATATATATATATATATATATATATATATATATATATATATTTCAAGAAGCTTTTATCAAATAAAGATACATATTTTAATTCAAGCAAACTTGGCCACCTTCCATGCTATGTTCTCAGGACATTTATATACCTCATCCTCTTTCTCAAGAAGATACTTGGCTATATTTAACAAGGATTTTATAGACCAGAGACAAGCATTTCACACACAAGACTCACGTGGAGTCTTTCTAATAGGAACTACCTATTTTCTTTACCAAGAAAACATACAAGATAATCAATCCTTAACTGCATGCCTTAACACATTTTCTTTACCAAGAAAACCTATAAAAGAACCATTCTTTTATTGCATGCATTCAAATACTTTCTCTACTAAGAAAGCATATAAAACATTCATACGTGTTCTTCAAGTAAGTGAACAAGACACTTATCTTATCCTTGGATCAACATGCATAACTAACAAGTTAAACCACCCCTACCGGAAGCAATTGCTCTACTTATGCAATTAGAAGCATAATCTCCTAAGTGTCACACATGCACCAGAGCTACCATTTGGTGCTATATGCAACAACTATCATAACACTACTATGTGACCATTTCAGAATAATGAGTTCAAGGAGACATTATGAAAATCATTAACATCAATACTCTATAGTTGGTCAAAGGAATACTCACATGCACATCGAGCGCTTATCTAGTCATCCCAAGACTTAGAGTCTTCCGCGAGATTCTAACACTCAAAGCTTGCTTTATCTGGTCATCACCAGACTTAGCGATTTCTTTTTCCCATCTCCGTCTGTCCCTACAGCACGGTCTTCTTCCTTCTCCTTGCTTCCTTTTCCTTTGGAAGCATCTATGGTTGGGGGAAGGTAATTAGAGTTTACTGACAACTGTATTAACACAGGTAGTCTATTTATGAATAATTATCACATGTAATTATACCATGAATGGGTCCTAGAAACACCCACTGAACATGCCTCTACCCTTAAATTCACACTGGTATGCAACATGCATAAGAAATCCATCATTCCCATAGTAGAGATAAATTCAACCATTATTTAATCGAGGCTCCAATGGTTTTTATCTCCCAACAAGTAATAATTAACATCAGCACGTACCATGCTAATGGATTTCAGTTAATTATAAGGCAATCGTCATTAGATCTATTAAGACATAAGAATATACTATTCATCATGCATGCTCATGGTGAATAAAATTAAGAACTCTTCTCATAAACAACTGGAACTATAGCACACACATTCCATGCATGTGACATCAATCAACCTTCACTAGTTTACGAATTGTAACCATCTTAGTCCAATTCAATTAATGCATATAAGTTTGATGGGTTAGTCATACAACACTAACCAATCCCAACTACCAATCGTCTTCATGCACCCATGACAAGACTGAATCAAAAGTTAGTTATGACAATCAAGTCTCGCTGCTTGACTCATTGCATGTTTTCAATGTCTAAGGGGGTTCTTCTAATGTCTTTTTTTTTAAAACAATTTGTCATCCTATTCAAGGATGTTCCCCATAATTTATATTCATGCATGACTCATTAAGTTTTGTTCATGGTAACTTCTTGTTTAACGAATGTATCATTGTTATTACCATATTTGCAAGGTAAAAGTTGGTAGTTGATTGTCACTTTTCTCCCTGAGTGTTCAATATTGTTCATGATTGTAATGAGTACTCAATATTGTTCTTAGGTGCAACAAAAGTTTCATTTCTTTTATCCTCATCAGAAATCCAACGTTATGAACGTAGTTATGCCACATCTTATTAACTACTTCTCAAAGAAGTCATAATCATGAATCACACCTGTCATGCCAAAAGTAGTGTACGGCATAAATGAATATGCGAATGATTAAACTCATACCCGAGTTGATGCCTACCAATGGCGTACTTCAATATCCTTTCCACTTACCAATTCCCAAAGGCACCAGTATTGCAACCTTTGGCTCTGATACCACATTGTCACGATCCTTTTAAACACATTATATAAACAGTAAAAAATTAATTTTTTTTTTATAGTTATGGCGGTCAACTCATGAACCCACCCTCAAACTGTTAAGGAATATAATGTAATTGCAATCTAAGTTTAGACGCTGTGCACGTATAATAACCCTTTAATGTACACCTACCCCCACCGAATTGGTATTAACACCCGCACATATGCCATAAACGATGACAACCTTGGTGTCATGTTAGCCTTGTTGGTTGACCCAACACGCATAACTTGTTTGCCCAGATGGAGGATGGAGATCCTTCCAGCTCATCCCCTCCGTAACCAGGTGGCAAGGGATCACGTGAACTCATGTGGTTGACTCACTGTGATTTCTGCGCCAGGTTTTCCCGCTTTGATGGACGGTGGAGATCATTCGAGCTCATCGTATGGCTCAGATCAGTTCGAGGGTTCCACAGGCATACATAAGGTGTCCGGGTTCTCCGGTTCAACTCATTTGTTCACTTCGTCTCGACCGAGAGCCTCCTCGGCTTGTCAACCCTTCTGCATCGTCTGCCTTCAGGTATCAAACCCTGGCATTCCACACCTGGTATTTCTTTACAGTTTACATTTCAACCCTTGAAGTGATTTAGTATTCGGCTATTCAGGTTTACTCATGGTGATTATTCTATGTGCAGGTGGATTGACCGGTTGCAGCCTCCTTCCGCCGCAGGGGTTTGTCACCTTCATGACACAAGTAAGCTCATCACCTCTTGTGGTTTCTGCGTTGAGATTCGAAGTGTTTTTTCTCTGGTCTGGGGTGTGTCTCATGAGCCTTATCCTTCCTGTCTCAGGTTGGTTATTATATTCCAAATTTCTGGTTACTTTTGCAAACGGCCTTCTTTGCCGGGACCTGTACTGCGGTGACAGTCAGGGTTTAGCTAGGGTAGTCATGGCTTTCATGCCGTCCACATGATGTATATCTGGTACCAACTTTGGTCTACGGACATACTGTAAATGCATTGAAGTTTGTATATACTCTGTTAAACTTCGTCTGAGCTATGTAGGGTCTCCTATAGTAATGTTTTGGCACAGTGGTTAACTCATTCTGGTTACGAGAGTGCCTTAATACTCTACAGGACCTTTAAGACTCTGTTATTAGTTTATCTCTGATTAAATGAAAGGTTGTTCTACATACACGGGTTTGTCATATGTTTAATAGCCGGATCTAGCTTGGAACCACCGATGTTCACCATGAGACGGTTCAGTTCACTGTTTAACGCTATTATTGTCTAATCATTTTCCTTTGCTTATTGTTCAATACTACCCAGAAGGGTTTATGAGGCGGACATACTTTTCTATTTACAGTATTATAATAACTTACCAGTTCGTCTTAGTCTTTGCATGCATTCGATTCGTATGTTCCTCTTTCATTTCTTATGGTTAATGCGGCCTTTAGGGTGGGGTCTTGCATTTGGTAAATGAATGCATAGGCAACCCTTCATCCGCGTATACTATCACTTGTAACCGGGACTCGCCGGAGTCTGATATACACATGTGCATTCAAATGTTCAGGGTTCTGTTATTGCATTTTATTATGTTGATAACTCGAGGATAGCTTTCTATACGTTTAATCTGTGTATTTACATACTGGTTATTTAGCTCGGATTTGTATATCTATGCGGTAACCCTTGATGGCATTCAGCTATCACGTACTGGCTTACACCTGTTCATTTCCTTTACAAATCTTTCGTTTACAGCATCGTTCCATGCTTTATGCTTGGTTCACACAGTATTAGTTTCTGGTAATATTTCTTCAGTTCGCACAGCAGTTTATTTAATAACCTTGCTAGGGTTTATACGGTACTGTATATATGCGTAATGTTAGGTTCACACAGCACTTATGCCGTGACTATTTGTTTACATAGTGTTGTAGCTATGCCATATTTCTGTGTTTATACATTGGTTTAGTTGTACTACATTTCCATGTCTATTCAACATTTCGGTTTATGTACAAGCGCAGGCTTTTGTGCTGATTCTCGACTATTCTTTCATTCAGATGAGATGTTTGTCTGACATTCCAGAATGCCTATTTCGACTCGGTTCCGTAACCGAGTCTCTGATTGGTTTATTTCCTTCTAATAACCAACACACTACTGCGGTTTCCTCTACCGCCAACCGCCCTTAGGGTCTGGTTCTACCCTGGAAGTTTATATTCAACTACCAGATTTGTTTTATTGAAGATGAACAAAGATACTGATACAACATTAATCTTTAATAACGACTACCATTAATCAATGGAAGAATACAGATTAGTCTATTCACCTTCAGTCTCAGTTCTTCATGCTATACTTGATTAGGAAGTACATACCTGGGTAGCCTGCTACCGATATTCCTACTTCCAGAAGTCACCTGCAACTGATTTGCTCTTATCCTCCCAACCTTGAGATCCACTTCACACTGGATTCCCCCCCCGAGCAGTCTTGCAGGCCTACAGCCCTCAACAAGACACATGCACTCCTGTGCTGGGTTATCTGGTCTCTACCAGACTTAACCTCTTTCTCAGGTTATCTGGTCTCTACCAGACTTAACCTCTTTCTCTGTTTGCTCTCTCCTGGAATTCTTCTCTCTGCCTGTTCATCAACCATTCTCCATCCACCTTCTTCCTTTCCCATGTTAGGGTGCTCGCTGATCCATTTAACCAATGCCAATAATTAGTTGTAACTGATATGTAATTTAAAATTACTTTTACGCAGGTTTGATTAACTGATTGGTAATTTAAAATTACCTTACGTGGGGTTAATCACAATAGGTATATTACAAATATTATATTTCTCTAATAAATAAATCGTTTGAAAATCCATATTAACTAATATATTTCAATATGAATTGTCTCTCTCTTTATTATGTATAAAATAATGTAGTTATTTGTTAATAAGAGGAAAACCTGTAACTCATTCAATTTTTATTATAAAATATTTATAATAATAAAATATTAAAAAATACAATATAAACAATAAAAAATTATCATTATAAATCTATGTTAATCACATATATACCAAGTACTAGAACCCATTAAATCACTCAACGCTTAATTTTTTTTTTTAGTTTGAAATTTGATCCCCTCGTAGTAGATCAGTGGTTAAAATGGATGCCTACAAGCTCATTCTACAATCCAATATGAGGGACATCATTCTCAAAAAAAATAAAAACAATTTTCACTAATGTCATTCAAAACAAAAATACAAAAACTAAATAACCACAAAAATAAACCATTAAAAATCCACAAGATGCTCATTTTACAATCGAGTATTCCACTTTTATTCTAATGGGTTCTTTGATATTTCACTTTCACTCTTCAAGTAATAAATGAAATATTTCCATGTCTACCTTAAAAAATATAATTTTATATAACTTAATAGAGATAAAGTAATTATATATATATATATATATATATATATATATATATATATATATATATATATATATATATATATATATATATATATATATATATATATATATATATATATATATATATCTATATATATATATCTATATATATATATATATATATATATATATATATATATATATATATATATATATATATATATATATATATATATATATTATTTTTCACTGGAAAAATCCGTAATATTTCATTATAAATATGAAAGATTACATATGTAGATGCTTTGAAGCATATGCCAACTGTTCTGTACATTTTCACAAAAAATTTGCATGTCTGTGTTGTATATCTGTCTGTTACATTTTCAAAAATTGTGCAAAATTGGTGCCATTTTTGGCAATCCTCAATCTATTTCAAATTATATCATGTTGTGCAGTCAAATCCTCAAAAAACTGTTATGTTATGTCGCCTGTTGACCCGCAGTAGGATATGTCGGGTCTATATATGGCCGATGGTAGTATTTCTGCTCCTGCTGATCCAAAAATTCAGTGATTTCCCATAACCCATTCTCCATCACCGCGGCCTCCTTGGAAAGCTTGTCAGCAGTCTGGTTATGTTCTCTGTATATATGAGAGATGTGAAAAAAGTTAAAAGCATCCTTTAGTATAAATACTTCATCAAGCAATACATTTAGAGTGTGTGAGTGACATGTGGTAACTCTATTGACCCAGTTTGTAACAATCTGAGAATCGCCAAATATGTTGATGCTGGTGCATTGGTGACTGAGTGCAAAATGTAACAGATGTCGGAGAGAAATGAGCTCAGAATAATTGTTTGTGCCAGCCCCCAATCCTACTTTGATATGAAAGAAGTGCCTCGAGGATATGTGTAAAATGATACCCCTCCGAAGCCATGTTCGTTTGCAGCCCCGTCGAAAAAAGATATATATATATATATATATATATATATATATATATATATATATATATATATATATATATATATATATATATATATATATATATATATATATATATATTTCTCTTATAAATATTTCAAACATAAAGCTTAAATAAATTGTTTGAATATTCATATTAACTAATATATTTCAGTATGAACTCTCTCTATATTATGTGTGCATTAATGTTTACCTTAGTAAAATATTTCAACCCTCCAAAAGAAAAAGTAATTAAAGATAAAATAATAAGTTTATTTCTTAATACGAGAAAAATGTGTAACTCGTTCAATTTTTAGAATAAAATATTGATAATAATAAAAGATTCAAAAAAACAATATAAACAATGAAAAATTATCACTATAGATATATCTTAATCACATATTTATCAAGCACTCAAAGTGATTAAGTCTCCTGACATGTAATTTTTTTTTCAAGTTTGGAATTCGATCCCTCTCTGCTCTTGGTAGATCCATGGTTCAAACGTATCTAAACTATTTCTACAATCCAATATGATGGACATGTGTAAGTATGTCAAGTTCTCAAAAAATAATAAAAATGATTAACCAAAAAAATAAAAATTAGATAACAATATAAATAAATAATTAAAAGTGGTGGAGAGGCTCATTGAGCCTAGAATCTCATTCTACAATCTAGTAACATGTGTAAGCATGTCACATCCTCAAAAATAATGAAAATAATTTAGCTAATTAGATATCATTTTTTGTAAAGGAAACTCTACTTGAATGGTTTGTGAGTCACAATACTTGCTAAGGTTTTGCAAATGGGGTAGCAAGCTAAGAAGACTTGATTTTGGGGAAAACTCCACAGTTAAGTGCACATGAGCTAGAGGCATCTCGGATGGGTTACCCCCTAAAGTCTTGGTTACCGGGTGCAAGCCACCAAAGTGATGATTCACGCTATGTGATTTATTTCACTAGTTTCAATCCCACTTCTACATCCTTGTGAGCATCACCCGATGCAATGAGTGTTAAGTGGACTATTCTCAAATCATGAGAAATTAGTGAGTTACCTAATTCAAAAGAGTGAAGGGAACTCTACTTGAATGGTTCATGATGCACAATACTTGCTAAGGTTTTGCAAATGGGGTAGCAGGCTAAGTGGGCTTGATTGTGGGCAAAACTCCACATTCAAGCACCCTTGAGCTAGAGGTGATCTTAGATGGTTGAGCGACCAGGAATTTGAGCAAGGATGGGTGACCACCCAAGAAGTCCTAGTCACTCGCCTCTCAAATGGGTGACCTCTGAGGGTGGAAAACTCTTACGGTGAAACTCTTTGTTATCGCAGGTGCATGTTTATGGCGTTGTGACCTGCTTTCGGGTTGGCGACCAAGCCAAATCTTCCATGTGGACTTCGCCCTCCGGGTAAGAAGTGGTTATCTTCATTGTTTTTAGGGAAGAAAACACAGTGATTTCAGATGGGTGGTGGCCTTTCTCTGGGCGAGCCCACCAGGGTTCTCTTTCTGGTTACGGTGTCGCCGTTTGTTTTATTCTTTTGATAGGGTCTCTGGCCCATTCCGGTGCGTGTGAAATATAAATTTTGTTTCGAGAAAAGTTACAAATTTTAAGTGCTGGGCACTAGCACCGGTTATTGACTTTGCTCTTAATGTATTTTTCCATATGGGGCCGAGGGTCAAACCCTTGAGTTTCTCCCCAAACTGCCATCAATATATTACTGTAATTGCAGGACTGCTTTCTCATATGCACTCTTTGGATTTGTTTTTTATATTATTTTCATTATGCCACAAGGAATTGTTTAATATATTTTGTGCTAGTATAACCATGCTCTCTTTGGTTTGCTTAGTATAACGCACTTTGTGCGATGCGAAAGGTTTTTTCCCTCCATCGCAGTCTATGCACATGATTTGGTATCTGGGTTATTTTTTTAAAGTTGTTACGCGGTTACCCAACAGATAACTAACGATTTCAAGGGATAAATGTTTTGTTTTCTGTTCCTAAAGCTCGGTACCATTTCAAGCCGGATATCATCCCTCATTTTGTGGCAAGCTTGTCACGACTTCCTATGTAGCTTGAGCATGTTGTCTCGCTCTTGTTTACTGAGCAGTGGTTTTTCTTCTGACTGTGGTTAATCTAAGGTTTGATGTCCTATTCTTAATGGTTGTTCCGGCCATTTCTTGAAGGAAGAAGCTTCGGTGTTTTCTTCAAAGTTTCTTTTTTTTAGCTTGGACTCTTATATGCATAAGGCTAATTTCATTGTAATGACTCTGCTTACAAACCCTGGAAGCTCTCGTGTATAGGTATAACCCAGTCTTGGTTATAGCTTGCAGTTATTATATGTATATGTAAGCAATAAACGAGCATAATTGTTCTGTGCTTACTCGGTTGCTGCTAATTACAATAGTTTATCACATTTATAAATAGAAGAACAGGCTTGATTCCTTTCTCAATTTTATAATGATTACCTAGCGCTCTTAATCTTGATTACCCTACGCTTATATTAAATGCCATCATTCATTGCTTGTTCAGTTCATAATTCTTTCATGTAAATGCTTACAGTCATAACTCTATTCTCTTTTCTTTTCACAATCACAGAATTCTGTGCTTTTAAACTGGTAAAATCCAGAACTGTTAATTCGTTAATCAATGCTTACCTGACATAAAGCAAATAACCTCATTATGCTTGTCCTCCTCCCATCCTTAGGAGGGTCCTACTCGACCTTCCACCCCCAAGCGCTCCTGCAAGTCTTCTGTTGCCTGCAAGATTTCTAGCGTTGCTAGACCTGAGCTATCTAGTCATTATCAGACATAGCAGCTCTAGGAAATTCTCTGTTTCCCAGTTAAACGCTATCTGGTCACAACCAGACTTAGCGTTTGCTGTCTAGATACAGCTCTCTGAGCCCTGCTATCTGGTCCTTACCAGACTTAGCTTTTCTTTTGGCCCCTCTTTCACTATCTGATCCTCACTATCTGCAACTCTCTGGCTATACCAGAGTCACGCTATCTGGTCCTTACTAGACATAGCGGTTCAGGAAGCTTCCCCCTCAAAACACATGCCATATGATCTTTACCAGACATAGCATTTTCTGTTTCCAAAGAGCAACTCTCCTTTTTTTTTCTGCCATCTGATCTCTAGCAGACTTGGCATAACCTTTTTCCCCTTTTCCTATGGGGTCTCAACCGTCTCATGAAGGTAGCTAGGTTTTTCTTTTTCCAACTACCTCAATAGCTACTAACGACAATTAATCAACATACTTAATTAAACAGTAGTAGCAACAATTAATTAACATAATTAATTAGCAGCAGTAGCAACATAGCTATTTTAATTTTACCAAACATAACCTTAGTCAACAGTTAAATTTTACTGCCTTACTTAAAACATTATCGATTTACTAGGGGCATTACAATATTTAAGTATGAACTCTCTATCTCTATTATGTGTGTATTAATGTTTACCTTACTAATATATTTCAACACGAAAAGAAAAAGTAATTAAATATAAAATAATGTTGTTATTCGTTAATAAAAAGAAAACACGAAAAGAAAAAGTAATTAAATATAAAATAATGTTGTTGTTCGTTAATAAAAAGAAAATGTTTAACTCATTCAATTTTTAGATCTATCTTAATTACATATTTACCAAGCACTAGAAGTGATTAAATCTCTTGACGTTGTAATTTTTTTTTCAAGTTTGGGATTTGATCTGTGTCCACTCTTGGTAGATCCATAGTTAAAATGGATGTATATTGGTTTCTACAAACTAGTATGAGGGACTTGCGTAAATATGTCAGGTCTTCAAAAAGTAATAAAAATAATTTTAGCTAATGTCAACCAAAAGAAAAAAACAAAATTTAGATAACCCTATAAATAATTAATTAAAAATGGTGGAGAGACTCATTCTATAATCTAGTTTGAGGGACGTGTGTAAGTATGTCACTTCCTCAAAAAATAATAAAAATAATTTTTGCTAATATCAACCAAAACAGAAAATAAAAAAATAGATAACCATATAAATAAATAATTAAAAATGGTGGAGAGGCTCATTGAGTCGATAGGATCATTCTACAATCCAATATGAGAGACATGTATAAGTATGTTGCATCCTAAAGAAATAATAAAATTAATTTTAACCAATGTCAACGAAACAAAAAAGAAATATTAAATAACCATATAAATAAATAATTAAAAATGTTTGAGAGGCTCATTGAGTCGAGATGCTCATTCTATAATCCAATAAGAGGGACATGTGTAAGTATGTCATGTCCTAAAAAAATAAAAAATAAAAATTAGCTAATGTCAACCCAAAAAAAAAAAAAAAAAACAAAAAATAGATAATCATATAAATAAATAATAAAAATGGTGGAGGGGCTCATTCTACAATCAAGTATGAGGGACATGTGTAGTAAAAAAATAATAAAAGTATTTTTCACTAATGTCAACAAAAACAAAAAACAAAAATTAAATAACCATATAAATAAACAATTAAAAATCCACAATCCATTATTTTGCTTTTATTCTACTTGGTTCTTTGATATTTCACTTTTCAAGTAATAAATAAAATATTTCCATGTCTATCATAAATAATATAATTTTATATAACTTTATCTAGATAAAGTAATTAAAAAAATTATATTTTTCTTTTAAATATCTCAATATAGAACTTAAATAAATTGTTTGAATATCCATATTAATTAATATAATTCACTATGAGCTCTCTCTCTCTTTATTATGTGTGTATTAATGTTTACCTTACTAAAATATTCAACCCTCCAAAAGAAAAAGTAATTAAAGATAAAATAATGTAGCTATTTGTTAATAAGAGGGAAATGTGTGATTCATTCAATTTTTAAAATAAAATATTAATAATGATAAAATATTCAAAAATACAATATAAACAATGAAAAATTACCACTATAGATCTATCTTAATCACATATTTACCAAATACTAGAAGCCATTAAATCTCTTGATATGTAATTTTTTTTTCAAGTTTGAAATTTGATCCCTCTACCCTCTTGGTAGATCTGTGGTTAAAATGGATCTATACTAGTTCGACAATCTAGTATGATGAAGATGTGTAACTATGTAAGGTACTCAACAAATAATAAAAATAATTTTCCCTAATATCAACCAAAACAACAAATAAATAAATTAAATAACCATATAAATAAATAATTAAAAATGGTGGAGAGGCTCATTATAATATTCCCTTTCTTAATCTGGTGAGACTCCATGGTGGTATTTTGCATGGTATTTACCTTTAGTTTTGGATGGAAAATAATAAAATAGGGTTTTTAGAGAGTCCATGAAGGCTATAAAAAGGGATATAGAAGATAAGAATTTAAGGCATTGGAGTTTATCTATCTTGTTATATCTTTCTTGAGAACTTGGTGTGGTCCTAGTTTGCTCCTAAAGATGAAAACTCGTGCGATCCATCCAAGGTCCATGATTGTGCCTCGTGCATTTTTCTTCTCTTTGATAAGCATTTGTGAGTGCTATTGCCGGCTTGAAATTTATTGTATGGCATGTACTATTTCTTCAGTTATTACTATAAATAAAGGTTTCATTTTCAGATATGTTTTGTGTGTGGTGTTTTTACCTCAAAATTTTTAGAACATCTAAAGTCTATCAGATCTGTTAGAAATTTTGGTGTTTGAGATGTTACAGTGGTATCAGAGCTGTGCACCTGAGTTATGGTTTTAAGCAAGAAATTTGGGTGGGATTTATTCTTACCTTAACTTGCTTTTCCATCTTCTGTGGTATTTAATATCACCCTAGTTGGTCTCCCATTTTCTATTTTGCTTAACCAATTGGTAGAACAGATCTCTATCTCTATATCTGTAAAACGTATCTGTAAAACGTTTTCAGTTCTTTACTAAAAAACAATTCTAGGTTTTCTGCATCAATCAATTTCTAGACCAAAATCACTAGTTTCAAATTTATTTGCAGGGACAAGTTAATTGCCTTAGTTCGTGAAAGCTATTGCACTGGATTACGTTGAAGAGACATATTGTCTTGTGGAGAAGAAGCATCAGATTTTAGGTGTTGCACAAACCTAGTTCATTAGTGAGCTGAGATCGGAGATTCCCAACACAAGGTTTGGCAAAAAGGTTCGAGTTGAGGAAGGAGTCTGAATCACCACCTACTGGACAGAACTATTCAGAATAGCACTCTGGTCGTGTAAGAAGCCGATGGTGGATTGAGAATTGTTTGGAGCCGACAGCTCCAGAGAATAATTGACACCCTCATCTGCAAATATGACCGCTCAGTACGAGATTCTCCCTGCGCAGAATACAAGGTTGACCGTCGATTTATTGGTGGGAGGTGGAATGAATTAAATTACAAAATTTGGTAAAAGCCCTCTTTTATACCTTGGAGTGATATACGTTAATTGATTTTGGCTCGATTCATTTTGTATTGGCTCAACCATTTTAATGGTATATGGGAAATATACCAAGGGGATTCATCTTTCTATAAACAGTGCATGGAGATCAGTTTTTCATTTTTTTAAAAGGTATATTACAGTGATCACTCTTTCCGAGATGTCACATGTTTGAAGAACGACGTATTTTCTTCATGTTTCATCGAGGATCAGTGAGAAGTCAAGCTGATTTCGACTGCAGCAAGGCGTAGCACTGAGATCCATCTCTTGTTATGCAACTCTGGAGATTCGAGGTGTGAGTGTAATTTGCAGGTGTCATAAACCCTTCACACAGGTGAGGTGTCATAAACCCTTCACACAAGTGATCGAGGGTTGAGTGCGATACATACAGCCAAAATTCAATATGTGAAGTTAGAAATGTTGTGAAGCCTCACAACAGTCGCAAAGACGGTCCAAGGGTGAAGGTCGAATTCCCTGCGACTTGAACACCATAATTGATTAAGGTCATTACATATCACGTGGAGTAGTTATAAGGATGCAGGAACAACACCCCCACATTGCTAATCGTAAAAGAACACCCGCGAAGGAAGATGGGGACATACATTCTGAAAAGGACACGAGGATTTATGTGCAATGTTCACCGAATGTCAGAGGGCGCTAAAACGGGAAGGAGATATGTCACAATGAATGTAAATCTGTTAAGTCGTTGAAGGAAAGAAGTCATCAGTTTATGTTCGCAAACAAGAGGGAGAAAAATTTGAGCACCTACAACTAGTCTAGATGCATTGAGCATGGTATTGTGCAGACAAAAGATTAGATTGACTTGTTCTTTTGAAAATAACGAGAAGATCTACTTAAAGAAGTTCAGTTCTTGGAATCAGAAATGTGTGGCCTTGATTTAAGGCAAATTTGTGATAATGAATCACTATTTTTTTTTAATGCATAAATGTTGTGAGAAGCCACTGCGTGTGCCCTATGTGGTCAACTTGTATTTAAAATATGTAAATACATGTGTATGATGATTTGTATCCAGAACGTTATTCAGAGGGGCACTAGGCAAATATCTGTGTTCAGGTAGTGTGCACAACCAAAAAAATATACATATGTGATGGATTTATTGCTGCACTAGAAAAGAAAGGTATTCGAAACAAAAACAAAAAAGAGAAAGGAAAAGAAGAGAATAAGGGGTTTTAATTTATTAATTAGATGTTTGAAGAATTCATATTCCTATGCTTTGGTATGTGAGAAGATAAATCCTCTTGAAGAGACTTTGCAAAACACCCAAAAAATTCTTGATGAACTTGTGAGAATATATGGCCCTTTATGCAACAATGTCTTCTTAGACCAAAATGATGGTCAAAACAATAGTGTATGTTATTTTTCAATAGAAGCACCCATGGAAAGCGAATGGGGGACAGTGAAGAGGGGATAAGCTCTTCACACTTGGATCAAAATTACA
The DNA here is from genome assembly GCA_031772625.1 of Pinus tabuliformis. NCBI lineage: Eukaryota > Viridiplantae > Streptophyta > Pinopsida > Pinales > Pinaceae > Pinus > Pinus tabuliformis. Next base: position 894,042,811 of record CM062819.1, on the reverse strand, counting down.
ACAAACAAAGTGAGACATAGATCTTCATAAGTTGGAGGAATTAGACACATCTTTGTCTAAGGTAGGGCGACTAGAATGGAAGAAACTCAGTTGGGCTCTCAAGCCATCCATTCTTGCATTGGTACAACCAAACATTGGGAACACCCTTGTTGCTTCTTTTCTGAGTAGAGTCATAGCCCTAACATCGCCACTACTGCCCTACAAAAATGATCTCATGAGAGATGTACTGCAACTCATAGTAGAAGCCCTTCATGGATTGAATAAGATCATGCTTCCTCCTTTCAGAAGCGGTGCATAATTTTAAAACTCATGGCAGAATTAAGCTTTGGCACATTCATGTTGAATTTTGGATGTGATGAGTTGATCTTTCATTTGCTCCAAAACTTTTACACTAGTATTACATCAACTCATTCAGATTGTGTCAAAACAAGCATGCAAAATATTATGTCTCTATTCTTAGAAGGCAATGCTCACATTTGCAAGATACTAAGGTCCAAATTGTTGTCTATTTTGAGGAAGGAACCACAAGGATCACCAGTTGCCTATGATCTAGTTGAGAAGTTGGTGAGGAGAAACATAAAATTTCTTAGAAGGGTGTTGACTAAGAAGGAGTTGATAAGGATTGATGGAGGAAGAAGGAACAAAATTTGCAGCAAGAATGAACTAATGAGGAGAAGACTATGATTTATTTGCAAGGGACTTTGGGCCTATAACCATTCACATCTAGGTGATAAGGAGCCAAAAATGGAAGATCATGGAGATTCATCCATAGTTCAGCTCACTAGTTTTCAGAATAGAACCTATGAAGGATCCAAGCACTCAAGTACATATGGTGAGAAACAACACCATGTTTTTCTGAGAAACATGCAGGACAAGCCGATCATAATCGGTGAACTTGACAAAGGACATGGGGAATGGAAGGAGGGAATTCCTCCTAATGACGAGGTAGTTGAGTCTATAGATATCGAGGAGAATATCCATAAAGAGTATGGGAAACAATGTATAGATAAAAGTTCACCAATACATCCATGTTTGATAATGAGAGAGGGCAGACAAATTATCCCCACATGTGGAGAAGGCCAGGAAGAAGAATCAAGGAGAATCAAATGAGTGGCTTGTAATAATAAAATTACATGATGAGCATGATCATGTGGGGTGGAAGGAAAAAAATAGTATGCACGATGAGCCATTTCTGGAGGGTCAGTCAAAGGTTGAATTTGAAGCTGTGGTCATGGGGAAACCAATGCAGACAGATATAGAGACACTCAGCAGGGCACAAGAATTTCGAGTAGAGGACTTTCGAGAAAAGATCATGTATTTTAAGAGAGATCTTATGATGTTGAAGTAGAAATTCTGGACTGGTCGAGACACTATCTTACAAGAGAATAGAAAAATTGACGAGCTCATAGGGGTATGTGTTGAATCAATGATCTGACTGTCTAGTGTTGAGGAATGACTCAAGTCCCTCATAAGGCAGTAACAGGAGTATAGTTGGGAGTTCCATAGCATCCCTCTATAGAAGTACATAGATAAGGATTGCAACACTACCAACCCCCGCTTATACATTGGGAAGAGCAGGGCAAAGTTCTCCAAATGCATCATGTTGGGTGACCAAGTGAAGCAACATGAGGTGAGTGTCAAGAAGCATCAACATAGTATATTTGTATGTATTCAACCTTCCCAAGGTATGGATTGGTGAGAAATTATGAGTTGGTACTCTATTGATGGGTTGATTCCTAGGAGGATACTCAAATCCAAGGGCATATTGCAGCTTGGGCCCTTTGGCATAAGAAGTGACAGAAGGCTGAGATGGTACCATAACCCATAGGTCCCAACACTTAGGTGGCATTGGGATCCGAGAGAATCCATTAGGGCCAAGATTGGATGGAGGATTGTTTGGGACCCATATGAATCTATTGACTTAAGGATTAGTCAGAGTATTGTTTGGGATCCATGTATCAATGGATCCATTCAGGATCATGTAGCATGGAGGTATGGAATATCACAGTGGGTTGTCTGGGATCATGGTATCAATGCTTTTGTTGTGGTTAGAAGTGAATTTCTTAAGGGAAACCAATCTTCGGGCAAGAGGATTTGTAATATTCCCTTTCTTGATCTCTTCAAAATGGAAGGAATATGTCCATGGTATTTTCCCATGGTATCAACTCATGGTATTTAATTTTAGTTTGCAAGGAAAAATAACAAAATAGGGTCCTTAGAAAGTCCATCAAACCTATAAAAGGGGATAGAAGCTAAGCATTAAATGCGTTGGGATTTATCTATCTTGTTACGTTTTTCTTGAGAACTTGGTGTTGCCAATTCCAGTTTGATCCCAGAGACGAAAACCAATGGGTGTAATTTTGTCTAGTGGATCCATCGAGGGTCCAAGATTGTGCTTCAGTGCATTTCTCTTCTCTTTGATAAACAATTTTGCATGTCATTGTAGGGGATTGAAATGTTTTGTATGGCATGTATTATTACTTCAGTGATTAATATAAATAAAGGCTGCATTTTCATTTTTGTTTTGTGTTCGATATTTTTACTGCAAAATTTTTATAACATCTAGAGTGTACTAGATCTGTTATTTTGTTGTTTGGGATATTACACTCATTGAGCCAAGAGGCTCATTCTACAATCCATTATCAGGGACATGTGTAAGTATGTCACATCCTCAAAAATAATAAAAACAATTTTAGCGAATGTCAACCAAAACAAAAAAACAAAAATGAAATAAAATTATAAACAAATAATTAAGAGGCTCATTTTACAATCCATTGTTTCACTTTTTCTCTACTTGGTTCTTTGATATTCCACTTTCACTCTTCAAGTAATAAATAAAATATTTCCATGCCTATCTTAAATAATATAACTTTATAGAGATCAAGTAATTAAAAAAATATATATTTCCCTTACAAATATGTCAATATAAAAGTTAAATAAATTCTAAATAAATTGTTTGAATATCCATATTAACTAATATATTTTAGTATGAACTCTCTCTCTATTATTTTTGTAATAATGTTTACCTTCGCATACTATTGCAACACTCAAAAAGAAAAAAGTAATTAAAGATAAAATAATGTAGTTATATGTTAATAAGAAGAGAAAGTGTAACTCATTCAATTTTTAATATAAAATATTGATAATGATAAAAGATATAAAAGTACAATAAAAACAATGAAAAATTACAACAATAGATCTATCTTAATCACATATTTACCAAGATTTTTCAAGTTTGAAATTTGATCCTTCTCCACTGCTGGTACATCCATGGTTAAAATGGATCTATATTGGTTCAGCAGAGAGGTTAATTCTACAATCCAGTAGGAGGGACATGTGTAAGTATGTCATGTCCTCAAAAAATAATAAAAATATTTTTTGCTAATGTGAACGAAAATAAAAATAAAAATTAGATAACCATATCAATATTTAATTAAAAATGGTGGAGAGACTCATTCTACAATCTAGTATGAGGGACATGTGTAAGTATGTTAGTTCCTCTAAAAATAATAAAAATAATTTTCGCTAATGTCAACCAAGACAAAAAAACAAAAAAAACAAAAAAATTGATAACCATATAAATAAATAAATAAAAATGGTGGAGAGGCTCATTGAACCAACAAGATCATTCTACAATCCAATATGAGGTACATGCATAAGTATGTCATGTCATAAAAAAAAAAAAATAAAAATAATTTTAGCTAATCTCAACAAAAACAAAAAAACAAAAATTAAATAGCCATATAAATAAATAATTAAAAATGGTTGAGATGCTCATTTTACAATCCAGTATGACGTACATGCATAAGTATGTCATGTCCTAAAAATATAGTAAAAATAATTTTAGATAATCTCAACAGAAACAAAAACAAAAAAAAATAAATAACCATATAAATAAATAATTAAAAATGGTTCGGATGCTCATTTTACAATCTAGTATGAGGGACATGTGTATAATTTTAGATAATCTCATGAAGAACAAAAACAAAAAAATTAAATAACCATATGAATAAATAATTAAAAATGGTTGAGATGCTCATTTTACAATTATTAGGGACATGTAAGTACACGTCCTCAAAAAATAATAAAAATAATTTTAGGGGACGTAAACCAAAAGAGAAAAGAAAAAAATAGATAACCATAGAAATAGATAATAAAAATGATAGAGAGGCTAATTCTAGAATCGAGTAGATGGGATGTGTAAGTATGTCATTTCCTCAAAAAATAATAAAAAACATTTTCACTATGTCAACCAAAACGAGAAACAAAAATTAAATAATCATATAAATAAACAATTAAAAATGGACAAGAGGCTCATTTTACAATTCACTATTTCACTTTTATTCTATTTGGTTATTTGATATTTCAGTTTCACTCTTCAAGTAATAAATAAAATATTTACATGCCTATCTTAAATAATATAACTTATATATATATATATATATATATATATATATATATATATATATATATATATATATATATATTTCTTTTATAAATATCTCAATATAGAACTTAAATAAATTGTTTGAATATCCATATTCAATATTATATTTCAGTATGTACTCTTTCTCTCTATATATATAATATGTGTATTAATGTTTTCCTTAGTAAAATATTTCAACCCTCCCACAGAAAAACTAGTTAAAGATAAAATAATGTAGTTATCTCTTAATAAGAGAAAAATGTGTAACTCATTCAATTTTTAAAATAAAATTTTGATAATGATAAAATATTCAAAAATACAATATCAACAGTGAAAAATTACCACTATAGATCTATCTTATGTTAGAATTAAAGGAGAAAGATACATTTAGTTGTTTTGAGGATAAGATTGAGACTCTAAGATTAGGTCTCACATCGTACTATCTAGGGAGTGGTTGAAAGCACCCTCATTGTGTGAAAACCTATATGTACTAGCTTGTTCTCCTCATTAAACATAGACAGAGTGTGTGTATGAGTGTTTTTACACTCTCTAGATATCTCATCTCGAGAGTCATTTAGTTAATATATTCATTTTTTAAGCTTTCATTTTAGTCTTCTTGCATTAGAGCCCATACTTGTTCATTTGTGGATGAGGCTTAATCTTGACCTTCTTTGCCATGAGGTAGTGCTATTTGTTTAGTTTCTCATCACGGGAGCCGAGGGCACTAAGACATACATGGCACAGATGCCACAGTCTGCAAGGTTCTACAGTTGAAGAGCTACCAAAGGGAGAAGTTTCTCGCTTGCGTGGTAACGGGTTCTACAGTTGAAGAGCTACCAGAGGGAGAAGTTTCTCGCTTGCGTGGTAATAGGGTTGTTGGAGCTCGAGGACCGTGTGGAGTCGAAAAGAAATCTCAAAGTGAGATAAGTTGGACTTTAACAACATGTTTATAGTTTTAGATCTTTTTGATTCTGATGATGATGATTCTCTCATGTGGGCATTTGGAATTAGCATGGGTAGTATGTTCGAGTCAGAAGAAATTTCAGAAAAACAATGTGATTCTGTTGATAACCATGAGAGTCAAGAGGCATAGTCCATTGTGCAACATCCTGAGATTGAAGACACACAAGCTGATCTTCAAGAAGGGTGTGAAGAGGAACAAAGTGTTGAAGATCAATTGGATAAGCCACATGAAGCTCATTGCAGAGATGTGGCAGAAGAAGACAAAGCTTGAGAGAACATTCAAATGGTTAACATCGGGAATAGTGAGAGGGAAAATTCTCCTATCCAGCCTACCATAATTCTCGAAAGGGTGAGAATAAGAATTCAAGATTTCCTTCACAGGGGAAGAAATGAGGTGAATATACATGCTTACCTCATGGCAAAGAAAGTGAAGATGATGCCTTATCGACAAATGAGCAAGTATGGGCTCTGTTGCAAGAAGACTAAAATGAAAAATCTGTTACCAAGTTTTTTTCATGTTTTAATTGTAAGCCTAGGTAAGACTAGACGAACAGGGATATGTTATTTTTCAATACCCTTTCTCTATTAAGGAGGAGTGTTATAATTAATGGAGAAAGATACATGTTTTAGTTGTAAGCCTAGCTAAGACTAGACAAAGAGGGATATGTTATTTTTCAATACCCTTTCTCTATTAAGGAGGAGTGTTATAATAAATGGAGAAAGATACAGTTAGTTATGTTAAGGATAGGATTGAGACTCTAAGATTAGATTTCACATCCTACTGTCTAGGGAGTGGTTCAAACCACCGTGATTGTGTGAAAGCCTCTCCTGATTCAACATAGACAGAGTGTGTGTATGAGTGTTTGTACACTCTCTAGGTATCTCACATGGAGAGTCATTTAGTTAATATATTCAGTTTTTATCATCTTAATCACATATATACCAAGCACTAGAAGTGATTAAATCTGGATGTGTAATTTTTTTTAAGTTTGAAATTTGATCCCTCTAAGCTCTTGGTAGATTGAGGTTAAAATGGATCTATACTGGTTCTAAAATCCAGTATGATGGACAAGCATAAGTATGTAAAGTCATCAAAGATAATAAAATGAATTTTGGCTAATGTCAACCAAAAAAAATAAAAAAAATAGATAAGCATATAAATAATTAATTAGAAATGGTGGAGAGAATCATTTTTCAATCCTATATTTCAATTGTATTCTTCTTGGTTCTTTGATATTTCACTTTCACTCTTCAAGTAATAAATAAAATATTTCCATGTTTATCTTAAATAATATAATTTTATAAAAATTTGGAGAGATAAAGTAATTAATTTTTTTTTATTCAAAAATACAATATAAACAATGAAAAATTACTGCTATATATCTATCTTAATCACATATTTACAAAGCACTAGAAGTCATTGAATATATTTTCGTGTAAAAAAATTTGAAGTTTGAAATTTCATCCCTCTCAACTTTTGGTAGATGAGTGGTTAAAATGGTTCTATACTCCTTCTACAATCCAATATTACAATCTAGTTTGAGGGACATGTGTAAGTATATCAAGTCCTCAAAAAATAATAAAAATAATTTTCTCTACTGTCAACCAAAACAAAAAAACAAAAATTAGATAATCATATAAATAAATAATTAAAAATGGTGTAGAGGGTCATTATACAATCGAGTATAAGGGACATGTTTAAATATGTCACCTTCTCAAAAAATAATAAAAATTATTTTCAAAGCTACTTTTACAATCAAGTATTTGACTTTTATTCTACTTGGTTCTTTGATATTTCAAAGTAATTTTAAAAAACGTATTTCTCTTATAAATATTTCAATATAGAACTTAAATAAATTGTTTGAATATCCATATTAACTAATATATCTTAGTATGAACCCTCTGAGTCTCTATTATGTGTGTATTAATGTTTACCTTAGTAAAATATTTGAATGCTCGAAAAGAAAAATAATTAAAAATAAAATAATGTAATTATTTATGAGTAAGAAGAAAACTTCTTAGATCCATGGTTAAAATGGATTTATACTTGTTCTACAATCTAGTATAAGGGACGTGTAAATATGTCATGTCCTCAAAAAATAATAAAAATAATTTTCACTCCTCATTTTACAATCTAGTATTTATTTCAGTTTTATTATACATAGTTCTTTGATATCTCATTTTAACTCTTCATGTAATAAATATACTATTTGCATGTCTATCTTAAATAATATAATTTTATATAAATATAAAGTAATTAAAATATAAAACTTAAATAAATTGTTTGAATATCCATATTAACTAATATATTTCACTATGAACTTTCTATGTATTATGTGTATTAATGTTTACCTTAGTAAAATATTTTAACTCTCTAAAAGAAAAAGTAATTAAAGATAAAATAATGTAGTTGTAGTTATTTTTTAATAAGAGAAAAATGTGTAATTCAATCAAATTTTAATATAAAATATTGATATGATAAAATATTCAAAAATACAATATAAACAATAAAAAATTACCACTATCCATCTATATTAATCACATATTTACCAAGCACTAGAAGGGATTAAATTTCTTGACCTATAATTTTCTTTTCAAGTTTGAAATTTGATCCCTCTTGAATGTTGGTAGATTAATAGTTAAAATAGGTCTGTAATAGTCTTCTATTCTGAACTTATTATTAACAGTTTATATTGGCCACAGAATATAAGTTTGTTGTCTCCCCAGAAAAAATTGATCAAAATTAGTGTTTATTTAAACCATAGTTATCCAATTTAGCGAAATAAGCCATTAATACTGTGTATTCAGCCATTAACACGCTAAAATTCCATTCGACAATTTGGTCAATTCTGCCATTAATATGCAAAAATTCTATTCGGTGCACATCATGGTATCTCCAAAATTTTATTAAAATTTCGTCAGTTGTTCAAATTTTTTATTAAAATTTCATGTAATTTCTAATTTTCAGAAACTCATTTTCCATTGTTCTCACATTAATTTCGTCCTGCATGCGCTTTTAAAACTGCAACTATAGATGGCCGGTAAAGTTTTCCCCTTCGCCTGTGACTATTTCATCAATTACAGGTAAATGAAAATTGTGTGTTGATAGATAATTTCCACTGCCAACGGATGTATCCAGTCAAACAACGAGTTTGGAAGCCAATACATGGAAGACGTGTCAATGATACCACTATTTCACCAAATCAGGAACTCCACAATAGGTGATTAAAAATTTCATAGTCCCTCTTCAAGCTGCTATTAAATTTTTCGCCATTATGTATAATGCTTTTTCATTTTATATTAAAATATACATGTATGTATAAAAATGAAATAAATAGCGTTTACTTTAAAAATAAAATATTTCTTTTCCATTTTCTTAAATTTTATTTTATTTCTTTCATAGAGTAATATTGAGCAGTGAGTCATGATTTTTTAATGGTTCATTTTTTGAATGTTTTATATGTAATAAAAATTGTTTGGATCTCATCCTGTGCCTTTAAGAATGGGTAAGAGAAATAGATTAAACATGATTTATCCAATCTTCTTTTGCTTTTAAGAATTTTATGAAGGAAATAGCTCAAACATGATTTCTAGATTTTGGATAGTTAAAACATCGAAACTCTTTATATTTAAATGAATTTTTTAAACTTATTGAGTTTAATTAATAAAAAAATATTTCATAATGTATTATTAAGAATAATTTCATTAATTACAATCTCATTTTCCATCGAGCCGAAATTCTTTTTCCTAATGTCAATATCTAATTTTATTTGTAATTTTTATAACATAATTGAATACAATTTTTTTACAAGTTTTTGAAATTTTGCGGCTCAAAATTGCTAATTTAAATTATTTTACTGTTTTTTAAACAATCATTTTCTAATAATAGTAAGATGCATGCTTTAGAATTTTTTGTGTATTGATTTTAAATAACCTATTTTTCAGTATCAAATAGAATTTTTATTTCAAACTTAGTAACTATGATATTAACTTTATATCCTTTTTTTTTTTTTTTTAATTACATGGTGAATTGATAACTGCCGAGCCTAATCTATGGGAGACCAAGGATCAAACCTCATAGCTGCCACTATAACACCAAGAGCATAACCAACCACCTACAAATAGGGTTAACTAATAAATTTTTTTCTAAAACTTGATAACTATGATATTAAACCTACATCTTTTACCTAGTATCTTAGTTCTAGGAGACGTCGAAAACTAGTGTATATAAACCTGTTCATTTATTTGCGAATAGGGTTTCTTAAACATAAATTATTACAAGATTAATTGACAATTTGAATGAGAGGATCCAGGGATTTGGACCACGCCAACCAATCTCTGCGAAAATTTAAACAAATTTTAATTAAAAAATATTTTAAAACCCTTCAATATGTTGAATAAATAACCTTCAAACGTAATCCGCTCACGACTAGTGTAATTTGCTCTATATATAGTCATTCAGCATCGGGACTAAGTATTGGGAATGTGTGACATCTCTCCGGATTCTAATTGGCTGTTGATTTCTTACCATCTCTCCAGATTCCGCGCAGTAATCAAAGGACATTGAATCCTCCACATCAAAAGAAAGTTATCTAATAAATCTAAACATCGACTTTATAGCATTGAGAGACGAGGAACGCTTTTATCCATAAGAGGTAGGTTCCATGTTATTGGGTGTTTTGATTTCTTAATCTCTCCTCTCAAGTAGACAGGAACACAATAAAGCAACATCTCAAAATTAAATAAAGTTAGAAAATAAAGCATCACCGTCAAAATAAAAACAATGTTACCTAATATTGCTAAATATTGAGTTTATAACATTTAACAACGCTGCACTCTTGTGAATCAGAAAAGGCATATAGCACAACACACTTAGAGTTTACATGGTTAGAGAATGACACTTAGAGTTTACATGGTTAGAGAATGATTTTATACATCGCGATGCGGCTTTTCAATTATGGATGGATGGTGATAGTGGCTTATTCAAGAAGTTGTCTGAAGTCTTTAAAAGTTATCACATAACTTTTCTACTTAAGTTAGTTAATGCACAAGGTTGGTTGGTTGGAATTAATGTTTTCCTAGATTTTCTCTCAATTCTAAACACATGAAAGAAGCAAAAAATACCCTATAGCATAATACATAAGACACAAGCATACCCTTAATTGACATGCATGTTGGTCTAAGTCTGAGCTAGGCTTACAACATAATGCAGATTTTCTACAACAGGTAACTTACTTCTACAAAACTCAAATTTGGCCTTCCCAAGAGGTTTAGTGAATATGTCACATACATTATCATTTCTATTACAATATATTAAGTTAAGTTCCTTTGGTTTGACCTTTTCTCTTAGAAAATGATATTGTGTGTCTATATTTTGTGACCTTGGGTGACATACTGGATTGTTCACGAGTTTCATTGTGCTTCGATTATCACATTTGGTGACTGCAGGTTCTTGTTGACCTTCACCAACATCTTCAAGTATTCTTCTGAGCCATATACCTTATACCTTCACAAGTGGCACTACATAATGCTTTATACTCTGCTTCAGTTGATGACAGAAAATTGTTGGTTATTTCTTACTACTCCATGATATACCTCCTCATCCTATATTGAACATGTATCTAGTGGTGGATTTCCTGTCATTTGGAATTCCGGCTGAGTCGGAATCAGAATGCCCTATCAATTCAAAATTACATTCATTAGTATATTCAATACCAAAATCGATAATTCCCTTTAAATATCGAAGGACCCTTTTTGCCACTATTCAAAGGCTTTCACAAGGATTAGCCATGAATTGGCTAAGTATGCTTACTGCATAAGAAATATTTGGTCTCGCAGTAGTGATATAATTCACACTTCCCACTAATTGTCAATACAACGTTCCATTCACATCTTTTGTTCCATCATCATTTCTCAATTTGATATTTTTTTCCAATGTAGTACTCACTCATTTATATCCTTTCAAATGAAATCGCTTTAGTACCTCATTTGTATATTTACTTTGTGTGATTTAAGTTCTTCCGTTATCTCTCCATACTTCAAGACCTAGACAATAATCCATTTGTCCAAGATCCTTCCTCTCAAATTCCTGTGATAACTTTCTTTTTATATCTTTAATCAATTTATCAACACTCCCTATTATTATTAGACCATCAACATATATATAGATTAATACTATATCTCCATTTCTATCCATATTGACATACAAATTAGGATCGTTTTTTCTTTTTTTTAAATCCTTGTTGAAAGAAGAATTTACCAATTTTCTCATACCAAGATCTAGGTTCTTGTTTTAGTCCATATAAGGCATTTTTTAACTTGCATACAAGATGCTCTTGTCCCTTCTCTACAAATCCTTCTCATTGATCAAGATAAATATCCTCTTTTAAGTACCCATTTAGAAAATCTGACTTCACTTCTAATTGATGTAGCATCCAATCATATTTACTGGCTAACACTATCATTATTCTTATTGTATTAAGTTTTGCAACCGAAGCAAAGGTATCTTCATAATCTATACCTTACTTTTGTGAATAAACTTTTGGAACCAATCTTCCCTTATACTTGTCTATTTTAACATCTGCATTAAATTTTGTCTTGTACAACCATTTTGATCCTATAGGAAGTATATTTGCAGGTAATTATGTTAATTCCCAAGTTTCATTTTTGATTATAGAGTCATATTCTTCTTTCATATATTCAATCCATTGTTTCTGACTTTTAGCTTGTTCATAATTTAAAGGCTCAAAAATAATCATTACTTAAGACATTAAAGGATAATCTTCATACATGATAGGGGTTTTAATGTGTCATGTTGACCTTCTTAGAGGTTCATTACACTATGGAGTACCTTTTCCTCCTCTTCTTCTCTATGGAGTGCTTTCATCTCTTCTTTGTGGACTTTGACTTCTTGAAATGTCTTTTGGAATTTCCATGCTTTCTTGAACTTGAAATGATTCCACAACTTATTCTTCTTCCTTAAGTTTGTAATAAAGATGATGCCATACACTATGTTCATCTTCTTTTATTTTTTTATCTGCATGCTCATGAAATATAACATATATACTTCCAAAGACCTTGTGAGTACTTGGATCATACATTTTATATGCTTTTTGATGAGTAAAATATCCAATAAAAATGAATTTGATAGATTTAACATCTAATTTCCTCATATCCTCTTTACGAATATGAGCAAAGGCCTTGCATGCAAATATCCTTAAATGACTAACTTTAGGTTTAAAACCACAAAATGCTTCAAATAGGTTTTTGTGCTGAAGATACTTTGTAGGGCTTCTATTTTTGAGATATACAACTGTATTAATGTCTTCAACCCTAAAACTATTAGAAAGTCCTTTACTTTTTAGCATACTACGAACGCATTCAACTAATTTTCTATTATTTTTCTGAGCTACTCTGTTTTGTTGAGGCGTATGTGGTACTGTAAATTGTTGCATAATTATATATTGTTTGCAGTATTTGACAAAAACTCTTGAAGTGTACTCATCACCTTTATCTCATCAAATAATTTTAATTTTCTTTCTTATTTGATTTTCAACCATATTCTTAAATTCTTTAAAGTATTCAAACACATCACTTTTGTGTGTTATAAAGTACACCTAGGTGTATCTAGTGCTATCATCAATAAATATAAGTAATATGCTCCACCAAGTGACTTAGTTTACATTGAACCACATACATTGGTATGCACTAGCTCAAGTATTTCACATTTTCTTCTATTTTCATGCACATGAAGTTCTTCCCTATGTTATTTTCCTAGTGTACAACCTTCACATTCAAAGTGTTCACCCTTAATATTTGGAAGTCCTTATACCATAAATTTCCTCTGTAGTAACATCAGGTCATTATGATTGAAGTGTCCATACCTTGGATGCCAAAGCTCTATATTTGACATGCATGTTGATGCCAAAGATTGATGTCCATTCTTTATTACATCCAACTTGTATAATCCTCCAACTCTCATTCCTTTTGCAACGAACTTGTAGTTTTTTTGCACGTCCTTTACCAAACAATGTGATTTCACAAATTCAACTTTTAGATGTTTATTTGTAATAGTAAAGATTGAAATTATGTTCTTCTTTATTCCTGGAACATACACCACATTTTGAATTTGTTTTTCTTGTCAATTAGGCATCATAACACTTACATCACCATATCCTTTAATTTCATGTGATCTATTATCTCCTAAATATATTTTTTCAACATTATTAACTTCATGGTAAGTATCAAACCAGTCTCTTTTGCATGACATGGGGATTGATGCACTAGAATCTATAAACCAAACATTATCATTATCAGTTTCCGTTGATAAGGCAACATTTGACACACAAAATTTAAGATTTCTAAAGTCATGAGTAATTGCTTTATCTCTATCAACATAATTTCCTAAATACCTTCTTATTTTAAATTGATGAGCCTTTCCTTTCATGCAATTCTTAGCAAAAATGACCAAATTTTCCATAATAATAACACACATTATCTCTACTTGATTTGACATTTGTCCCTGGTAAAAGTGTAACTTGAAATTATTTTACTTGTAGAAAACTAATAAACAAGTAATAAAACACTCACTCATAAAATAAATATAAGAAATATACAAAAACGAGACATGGCGGAAAAGGCATGAGAGACGTTCCTGTAATCTCTCATTCTCATGTATTTAATTATTAAAATAATGTTTATGATACCTATAAATAAATGAGAAAATTGTCTCAAGATTGTGCATCTATCTTGAACAAACTTGGTTGAGAAATGTTCTCAGCAAAACACTAATCTAGGAGAACTAATTGGAGATAATCTATCATCCTAACTAAACTCCATAGTTTAAGAAACTAACTCCTAATTCTCAAGATTTGATTTATTTGATTGTGATATTTGGATTTATAATTGTTCTGTTATGAGAGAGAGGCTAAAATTCCCCCCCTCAATGATAAATCCAAAATAAGAATAAGGAACCCTCTTCCAATTTCTCAACTTGATCCCCAAAAAAACATTTGCCTGAAAAACCGCCAAAGCTAGATGCTAAAGAAACTACAATATGAAGAGACCATGAATCAACTAGATGTTTGATTCATCTCTGAATGTCGCTTGACAACTCCATCACGTGCCAAGCTGCAAAAGGATCCAACTGTCTTTTGCTTGAAATCAGCATCATGTGTCCACTGACAAAATATTGAAAATGCCCACTCACTGATGATGTCGAAAAACAACTCACTGTGAATTTGTTGTGTTTGAAAACTGCTCACTGTTGACTTTTCTATCGATCGCCCACTGGAAAAAAATTTGATGCTTACTCGCTGATAAAAAAGCCCACTGGCTGCTTTGCTGATGTTGTCGAGACTTTCAATCTGACAACCACTATCAATTTCATTGACATTCTTCCTCCTTTGTTGGCTGAAAGGAGAGACAATTATTTTTACTTGATTTCTAAACTCCCCCCCTTTAGGTGTAGGAGAGTTTCACTGGAGTACTCCCCCATTCAACTGCATGAGAGTACCATCTTCTATTTTACCATTGGCTGCAATATGTGTGAGTGAATGCGATTGTAAAACTTATACAATCTTCTGACCGTCGATGACCTTTCCCCGAGATCAATCCATGAATAATTTATCTTCAATCTGGTTGATTGTTGTTGTTTGTTGCATTGTGTTGATGAATGATTTGACTTGCCACAATGGGTACAAGGATGGAGATCAAAACATTGATCTTCCAGATGACCGGTTTTTTTACAATGAAGGAATTTTGGTTTGACTACAACTTCAGTTTGTGTGTATTTCCGGTTGGCTTCAACTTCTCAAAACTAGCCGATGTGATTTGTGCAAGAAACCCTGCATTGACAAACTTAATGGACCTTGAATAATCTTGGATATGAAAGTTGGCATCATCTTTGACATATCCTAAGCTTCATCGATTTCTGTTACTCTGGATTTATTCCCATGGCTTGATGATTGGTTTGGAAGAAAGTTGAACTAGATCATGGACCACTTCGACACTTGAAGTTGGTTGGATCAGTGACTTGGAATCAATAGCTATATTTTTATTGTTCAAATACTTGGAAGCATCATGCTTTTCTAGCAACTCAATTCTTTGTAGTTGTGACTCCAATTGAAGAAACTTGATCAGTTCATGTGCATGTTGAAGATGCACTTGAATATCAACGAGAGTTGTTTTGCTAATGTTCACCATGTCACTAGTTGATGATAAAATTGTTAAGAATCTTTAACAATTGAATTCTTTTCACCATTAGAACTTGTTGGAAGTCATGCTCGCTTGCTTTTAATATTTGCTAGATTTTTAGAGCTCGCTTGCTTGAATCCTTGATCTTTTCTTGCTTGAACTCGTGCTCGCTTGTTGTAGATATGAACAGGCTTGATGGTTGTTTGAATATCACATTTGCTTTATTTAGATCTAAACTCGCTTGCTTGATGCTTGCTTCAACCATTTTCAGGCTCGCTTGATGTTGTGAACTTTGCACTTGCTTAAACTCACTCTCTTGATTGATAAAAAGAAGGGTGTTGAATACTATTGAAAATTCACCCAAGAGAAATGCTTACAATGATTTGAATGACTCAGTTAAAAAACAATGGATGCACTTGGTTTAATTGATTCTGTATCAATTCAAAGCGTGGATGTCAGTTTCAACCGAGAATGCACCCTGACAATTCAAAGCAATTTGTCTTTGATTACAATCCAACTTACAAATTATGATTTGCAAGTTACAGTTTCATATTGAGCTTATTAAAAAAATGGTGCAAGTGCAGTTTCCAAAAGATTGTTGTTGAATTGCTGCAAAAATTGTTGATGTAGATGACAGCTTGATTGGATGGTGATGTAGAAATGTCATTTTGGCTTGAAATGCTTTATTTTGTAGCGTCCTTAACATGATTGCTTTGATTACATGATGTGAAATGTGCTTGCTTGGAAGATCATCTTATCAAGTTGATGATGTGACACTTTGTGCTTGTGTACTTAAGCTTGATTATGTGAGCTTGATTAAGTGTTCTTATACTTAAGCTTGATTACGTGCATGTAGTTGTTTAAGTATAATACAAAGAGATAATCTGAACACAAGTCATGCACATGCATTCATTACATAGGGTGTACCTAAGATGCCCTTATTCAATTTCGGATGGATCTAGGACATAAGCACCACAAAAATTATGATTTTATTAATTACTGAAGAACATCATTCTTCAATGTCACAACTTTGTAATGGAAACTTCTCAATGAGAATGTCACACTTGCAAACTTTGGAAGCAAATTGTCTTCAAAAACTGCCTGTAGTGACTCAATCACTCTCAAAGTAAAAAATTACTTTGGAGTACAACAATGACTTTTCTATAAAAGAAGAATTCACTTATCACTCCAAATACAAAAATTCACTTATGACTTCAAATATGACCCCCCAAAACACTTCAAAGAGATTAACACTTATATGTCAACCAAAATTTCTCCAAAGGCATACTACAAAATCCACTGTGGATATCACCTTATTTCTCCACAAATATTACAACTTATTACTACAAAATACAAATTATACCTTATTACAATAGCAACAACAATAGGATGGCAATAGAAATTTTGGGTATTAAGTCTTCTGTATTAATCAAAGGCGATTCTCCTGTCCCTGCATGTATGTCAACTGTAAGATGACATTAACACATATTGTCTTTGAGTCTTAGCTAGATCTGCCCTGCCCTAGCCACTCAACGTCTTTGGCAATTGCCATGTCATTTTGAGAATATCTGTAGCAAAGAATGGTCTACGTCATATCTTCAGAGAAGGCTATTGATGGGTGGAATCAATAACTAGAACACATAATCATCCATGCTACCATAGATTGCATCACACTGTTGCCACTACACCCCTTGGCTCGGTATGATATCCTGCAAACCCCACCAGGCAGTTTAGCCAGGATTCAAATCAAGAGAAAAGAGTTTGGGAGTTATGAGTTCAAGGAAACAATAAGGGCATTCAAATAGGATATGGAAACGAAAGCCTTGGAAACACTTAGAGCCTATCACACGAGCTCAACTTAAGAAAATGTGTGATGAATTTTGGGATATAGCACCACTTTATGGTGGGAAAAAAGAGATTTGGGATGCCTTGTGAGCAGTAACTGAGGCTGACTTGGGATTGGCACGAGTGATAGTTGATAGTGCATGCATAATTGTCACTAGCGATGATATGACGACCTGTTATGATGAAAGAGGTGCAAAATATGATCTTCCGAAATATGTCCTAAGTGAGCCAACAAATCTTCTCAAGGACGAGTAATGGCACCAGGAGCAATGCCTAGCCCAATGCATGCACATTACAAAGGAATTTAATGTAACAAATTCTGTAAAACACATTTACTTGTGAAAAGATTCATTTCTTCGGTTTATTTGTGACGTTTAAAGAAAAGATAATACCCATTTGTTTCCTTGATCATGGTTACTTTCAATCAGCCTAATATTTAGAGGCAAGATAAAATCTAATTATTGATCTTGAATACATCTATGAATGACATATTGCTTATTCATGCTTTCTCTGATAGACGCACAAGAGATGATGGTGCCTTGGTTGGGCAGCTGAGCATGCACACGAGTGCTTACGCTTTACCACCAGATCCATGCAACAATACTCTGTATATTTGCAACTACCCGATCCACAATTTTTGGCATACTGCAAAACCTCCACAACAGCTGCTTAGGGACCAAATTTTAAAAAATACAACCTAATCCTTTATGCCTTGAACCAAAAGCTCCTTGTACCAATAGTTCATCACAGAGAACTCACCATATATGCAAATACAGAGCCTCGATAATAGAAGAATAGTCTCTAAAGCTGCAATGTCTCCAACAGTGCTTCACAGTCTTCAACTCAGAAACACAAAGCAAGAGGAGTCTCTACCCTTTAAATGTCTCCAAAAATTTCTAAATTATTTCTCTAAACTGTGATTGTAACCCCGACCACACTTTTAATGTCACGAGGCCTCCAAAGTATTACAATCCCCATAAAGAGACATCTGTGGCAAAAAAGTCATCACCAAGAGTGTAAATGAAATGAATAGCACAGTCTCTGTGCCCCCTCAATTTTCTTTCTCGAAATATTCATAATTTATTCCTTCAAATCCATTTGCGGAAACAATTTCAAGAAACTGATTCCTTCAACATCTTTAATTTCCATTCCGGAAATGCATGCTTTATGCTGAAAACAAATGAATGCTTCATTCAAAAATCATATTAGATTTTCATTGCGATAAAGGCATTCTTTATTTCAATATAAGTGTAACCTTATCAATTACAACATTTCAACTTAAGATCGCAAAGAAATATCCATTTTCTCAAAGAGATATATGTAGTACCTAGGGGGGATAACATGTGGTATAAAGGGAGGTACCAAAGGGAATAATGTAATAATGGGATGGGCCATAGTAATAAATAAGGTGGTTAACTTGTATCATGTAAAGGAACACAAGTAGTTTGCAATAATGTAATAAGTCCATGGTATTAGATAGATGGTATTGAGGAAACCATAGTAATGACCCATGGTATTATATGTATGAAGCCTATATAGAGGATAGAGACCCCCCATTAAGAGATGTCAAGGAATATTGTATGAAGAGGCATATGGATTGTGGAGTGTTCTCCTTCCTTAAGGAGTGAATGTATGGCGTTTCCCTACCTTAAGGGTTTGATTAATAAAGTGAAGCATTTCTATATTCAGGTCTTGTTATTTCTTAGGTATATTTATATTTCTCATGTATTTCATTTTAGATCTATAACAAGTGGTATCAAAGAACTTTCTTGGGCAAAGTGGAGAATTTATTTATTTATTTTTGAGGAACTTTTTGGGGTAGTGAATTTGTAGATCATATATACACGTTTTGGTGCAAAATTTGCAAAATCGCATTGTAGATCTGGGTTCTTTGCAAAAAAAAACCTAATTTGAAAAAGACAATTAGCTAAAGCAGAGTTCGGATGAGGGAGATATCGCCGATATAAAAATCAGCTGTGTTGCAGACATTTTTTGGGGTGACAAGTTTGCAGATCAGATTTGTAGGTTCTGGTGCAAAATTTTCATAATCTAATTACAGATCTGGGTTCCTTGTAAAAAAATACCTAATTTCAAAAAAAAAAAATCAGTTGAATCAGAGTTCGCATGAAGGATATATCATTGATTTAAAATGAGCTATTTTCAGAATTTTTTGTGACAGCGGGACAGTTGCAGCGCGAATTTGAAATTTCAATGCTTAAATCAGGATTTCTATCTTATGGGAACATGCAGAATGGTTGTTCCATTTCCGGAAACAGGTAATAATATGGATTCTAAGCAATATTTACTAAATTGTGACAATTTCAAATTTTCGCCAAGTAAGTGAATTTTTTTCCCCAAACCCTCTTCATGGTAGCTCTATATTTTACAGGAAAAGATAATGGTCCTACTATTGAAGAATACATAAAATAAAAAAAGTCATTATGTCAAAAACATTGGAGATTTTGGGTAGTGGCTAATTTTACAGATGAGGCAGCCACATGGCGGAAATTACTTAACAAAAAGAAGTGTTCGAACCTGTCTGATGAAGAATGTCAAAAATTCCTTTTAGACAAATGGTCTCATGCTAGAAAACAAGATAATGAGAAACATGTGGAGTTATTTTTTACCGGTATTTGCTTATTACAGGTTCATGGATATATTCAAAAGGAGAAGATCATTATGTCTATAAATCCTAGTTGCAAGAAAAAATTTAGAAATGTCAATTTGACAAAAAAATTGCAAGTTCCACAAAGAAAAATGGAGCACACACAGGTTAATAATGAGGAGGTGCAAGTTTATAAAGGTTTGAAGATTTCTATGGACAAGTATGTATTGCGTTATGATTTTTATGCTTCATATATGGCTAATGTGGATGTTGTTTTGGGATACCGTTGAGGGCAGGTACTATCAATATTAATGTACAAAAGAAATTCGTGAAGCTCTAGTATAAAAAGAAGAAAATTACATTAAAAGATATTTCCATAAATAAATAGCTAGAGTCCGAGGAGGCTGAATCAGAAGATGTTATAGGGACTGACACATGAGACGATGAGCCCTTAATGGTCGAAAACCAAAAACAAACATCAAACTAGGTACTAGAAACACAGGAAGAATCTAAGGAGGCTCAAACATAAAATATTACAAGTACTCATACATCAAATGAAGACTCAGTGGTTGAAATTAAATTGGAATATAAGAAACAACAGCAAGCACCACAACATGTACCAGCTACTAATTAGGCTCCATTAGGTGGTGAATTAAAGAAAAAGACATCGTTGGTTAAAACATTAACATATCACCACCTACATCACCCCGCAAGAAAACAACCAACAAGATGGCAACGAATTAGCCACAAGGACAACAACCCCTGCATGACAGATAGAGAGTGGCGACGATCAACCTACTACACATGGACATAGAAGAGTTGCCAAAGTCAACTTCCATCTCAAGCGAGAGAAGCACCACCTAGATCAAGGGTTCACCTTTCACTGGGATGGCTAGATGCATGTGCATGGTACCAGTGGACTACTCTTTTGAGTAGATCTTATTATTTGTGTTCTTGTTATATTTCAGGGACGAAACATGTTTAAGGGGGGTGGAATGTAATATACCTGGGGAGGATAATATGGGGTACAAAGGGAGGCACCCAAGGGAATAATGTAGTAATGGGATGGGCCATAGTAATAAATAAGGTGGTTAACCCATATCATGTAAGGGACCACAAGTAGTTAGCAATAAAGTAATAAGTCCATGGTATCACATAGATGGTATTGAGGGAACCATGGTATTGTATGTATGAGGCCTAGATAGAGGGTAGAGACCCCCCATTGAGAGATGTCAAGGAATATTGTATGAACAGACATATGGCTTGTGGAGCGCTCTTTCCTTAAGGAGTGAATGTATGGTGTTACCCTACCTTAAGGGTTTGATTAATAAAGTGAAGCTTTTCTATATTCAGATCTTGTTATTTCTTAGATATATTTATATTTCTCATATATTTTCATGTCACATCTATAACAATATATTAGTCACTGCACCATTGTTGTCATCAAACTTCTCAACATTTACCTAGGTTTTCACATCCCAAATTCTCCAATATCCAAACGTTCAGAGGCTAACCAATTCTCAGACTGTGATACCACACGTAGAAGATTAACAAACTAATAATAAAACACTCACTCATAAAATAAATATCAGAAATATACAAAATGGCAGAGAAGGCATGAGATACTTTCGTGTAGTCTCTCATTCTCATGTACTTCATTATTGTACTAATGTTGATGATACATATAAATACATGAGGAATTTGTCTCAAGATAGTGCCTCTATCTTGAATAAAACACTAATCTAGGAGAACTAGTTGGAGAGAATCTCTCATCCTAACTAAACTCCCTAGTTCAAGGAACTAACTCCTAGTTCTCAAGATTTGATTTATTTAATTATGATATTTGGATTTATAATTGTTTTATTATGAGAGTGAGGCCAACATTACTTGTGGTTTTTTAGCTTTGTTTTTTCCCATTGTTTTCCTTTGAATGACTCGTTCCCTTTAGCCATCAATGTTAGATTTGAATTGTGAGATTTCTATTTAAGACTTCTTCTCCGCTCTTCTTCCTACATAAGTATACTTGCCAATTCATCAAACTTAAGAGCCTTCTCTCTAGCTGAAATACTAGTGATAAACATTTGATATTCATCAAACATTCCATTTAATGTCATAGTAACCAAGTGTGTAGTAGATATTGTTTCACCAATGTCACCTAATTTATTCTTGAGATCCTTAATTATAGAAACAAATATTTTATTTTCTTCCATCTTAATTGAAAGATGATTACTCTTTAAATACAATATTGAACTTGTAGTGTTTGTCTCATGCAAATTTTTGAGAGTGTCTCATACCTCCTTGGATGTTTTGCACTCTCTAATGTGTGCAATAATGTTGTCATTAACTGACATCACAAAATCACATTAGCTTTGTTTTATTGTAGCTCCCAATCTTTAATTGCAGCATGTGTGGCTTGAGGGGCACTAGCTTGACTTCATCTCGAGACACAATTGTCCATATATTGTATCCTTTCATCAAAGCGTACAACTTAAACTTCCAATTTTCATAATTTCCACCATCTAACTTATTAGAATCCGATAGATAAGACTCCGCTAATACATTAGCCATGATATTAATCTTATAAATCCTCCAATCACTAAATACCAATAACTTTAATCATTCATTAATCACATATAATAACACCTCACAAGTAATTGAATTATATTAAGCTTCACAACTCAAAATCATTAAAAAAAAACTTTTATTTCACCACTCCACAACCATCATGGCTACACAACTCTCCAATTAATACACAGCCACCACAAACTTATTTTTACAACCACAATTAAATTTTTATTTCTACAACCACAATTAAATTTTTACTTAAGTTGTAATTTCCATAAATTTAGAAACCCATAACAACTACCACACTTAGTTCAAATTTATGGAGTTGTGTATTAACAATAAATACAGTGAAATTAAAAAAAAAGAATGTTTAGAATGTTTACCTTAAATGACTAGTGTTTGTAAAATACCCCACTTTTATAAAATCTGTTTGTATTAACAATAAATACGTTGAGATTCAGAAAAATATTTTTAATTTAAATTACTCCTTGTAAAATATCCCACTATTAGAAAATATGATCTTTAACTTAAAACCAAATAAAAAAAATTTAATTTTTTTTTTGAAAATTTATCATAGGTATAACATAAGTTTTGGATTAAATATTGTGCAGCCGATTATAAAAAGATTAAGAGTGATTTTATCCTTACGCACAACCTATAGAAGCAAACGCTTCATTAATCTTGCAAACACAAAAAGAAATTGTTGAAGATTCAACACATGCCTCCTTCAGATCTCGCTTTCTCAAGACTTAGTGGAACATAAACCTCCCCCTCGAGCGAGTCTGCCCTCTTCTACTAGCACACAAGCAATTTTTCCTTGCAAGGCCACTTACAGCGAAAAGCTCTCACACACGGTCATAAACAATCTCTTCCGTGATAAACAATCTCTTCCTTAGGAGATTTCACACACTATCTGCACACAAAGACTACAAAGCGGTTTCTCCCACACTGGTCGCATACAACATGCTCAACACTCACCCTCAGGCCAATATGGTCTCCATCAACTCTTCAACACACCCTAAGCGATCTCAGACTTTGATCGCTCAAAGAGAACAAAGACTCACGCTCTTTAACCTTAACCTTGCTGTGATACCAAATCAGAAAACACAGATAACACAATACACTTACAATTTATATTGCGAAAGTGATTTTATACATCACGATAAAGCTCCTCTATTCTGGATGGTCGATTACAGTGGCTTTCTCGGAAAGCTATCTGGTCTCACAAGCTCTGCGAGACAAGCCTCTTAACTATCTTAATTAATGTGGAAGGTTGGTTTGTTGGAATTAATGTTTTCCAACTTTTTGTCCATGAAAGAAACCTCGGTTGCTTTCTTTTATTAATAATGGTGACTTCATGGCACTGGGAGAGGCAGAATGACGTTCTTCAATCAATAAACTAGAGTTAACTAAATTTCGAATCGTTGCATAACTAAAATTTGTATGTTTATTAATATTGCTAACTATTGACTTTAAGTCAATAGTTATTGATAAACACGACGCCCTTTCATCCAAACTAGACCGGCAGCTCCCATTGGTTACGTCTAAAGTCTAAGAATGGATTAAAATATGTAACTTACTCGATACTAACATGTAACTCATATTGGTAAGTGCGTGCTTTATATCATGGGAAACGCCACAGGCTTTTATCCATAGTGTGGGAAAGACAGAAGTCTATGCATAATTAGAATACTCGAGTAATCTATATATATATGCCAGTTGACCAATATTACTAAATACTGGCTTAATGGAATTGTTAAGCGCCACGGCCATTTATGCGAGGGAATTTTTTCAGTGGGGGAGATGAATCCCCGCTGAAGAAGCATGCTGGCATAATTTTTTCAGTGGGGGAAATGAATCCCCGCTGAAAGTCAACATTGGACCAAATAATGCCGTAGGGTACGTCATCGCCGAGAGCAGATATAAGTCAACATTGGACCAAATAAAGTCGTAGCCTACGTCATTGTCGAAACAAATTGCTACAGTAACCTGTAGCACCAGCAGGGATTGAACGGGGCTGGAGCATGCGAAAACCAACTGCCCAGCCAATGCATCATATTATTATTATGTATTTATTTATCTTGAATAACTTAATTCTATTATTATTATTGTTATTATTTTTATTTATTATTTCCAACATTCTTTCATCTTAATAACTCATTTATATGTTTATTATGAGGAAAAGCTTGTTATTACTTTTAATATTTTTAACTAATAATATCAATTTTTAATTATTCTTACATTTTTATTTTATTAATTAATTTTAATTTTATTTATTTATTTATCCGTTATATAACCACTTTCTTTTTAGTTTTTAATACCTCTAACTAACTATAATTATTTTATTTTATTTTCTAATCCTTATTTCCTCTTTTTATTTATTTATTTGATTATTTAATTTATTTATTCTATTGTTCTAATTTATTTATTTATTAATTCTAACTAATTAACCCATTAATTTGTTACATATTTATATATTATAAGAGAAGTCCTGTTACGTAACTACTTCCCTTTAGTTTTACCTAACTAATGATACCATTTATAATTTATTTTTATTTTTTCATTTATATATTTATATATTTATTTATTTTATACCTAATATAACTAAATTTGACCTTCCTCCTTAAGTCAACTTTTTGCCCAGGTAACCGTTGGTGTCTGTGCTCTAGCTATTTAAACAGGCTAAGCTGGATCTGTTTTTCAAGATGAACCACACTGGTTGGTTCGAAACGCGTTGACAAATGGTTTCTCATGTGATTTTCGCCGAAAAATCTATCATAAAATTATTCATTGTAATTTTAAAAATATAATTTCTCATTTTTATTGAATGTTATGAATTTTATTAATATATTTATTTATTTCATCGTGTAAATTTTCATAGTTAATAATATAGTATTTTATTGAGGAAGATAGATATTTATTCAATTAAAAATAACAATGGAATGTTATGAATTTTATTAATATATTTATTTATTTTACTATGTAGATTTTCATAGTTAATAATATGGTATTTTATTGAAGAGGATAGATTTTTATTTAATTAAAAATAACAATGAAAAATGTAAACCTTTAAGGGGGCAACTTAATAGGTAATCATTGTGTTATCATAAATTATTGAGCCCATAGAGAGTTCATTTTACAGCCGGTATGATGTGTAAGGATCAAAGTTCAAATTTTTCTCATGTTGGCCAAAACTTAAAATTTAAAAAAAAAAATAAATAAATAAAAAATAATTGTACAAAATATTTAAATAATGTCCACTCACAAAAAAAAAATCCACATGAAGAAATTGGATCCCTCTGGTGATGTTAGATCCTTATTTAAGATGGATCCATGTTGATGTAAACTCTAAAATTAAAAGTTCAAATCCCCTAAATTAAGTCTAAAAAAATAAATATAATAATGTATCACATAGAGAACATTAGTTCAATTGGTAATATCCATGTTATGATGTATTATGTAAACTAGTTGACAATATGATGTTGGGAAAATATACCAAGAATACACTACCAAGATGAAATTAAAATTATAATAATGACATTATAATTACAATGATTTAAAATTAAAATAATTAGAATTATTACAATTGAAATTGAACTAAATTAATAAAGGGGTTTCATTAAATATGGCCTTTAGAAACCTATAGAATAATTTATTTATTTTATAATATCAAATACTTATAATTTAGGGAACGGGGTTTAATTTAAGTTAATAATAAATAAATAAAATAAAATAAACAAGAATAAATTAATTAAATCAAATAAATAATAATTAAATAAAATTGAAAAATAAGGAAAAATTAGATTAATAATAATAATAATAATGGTAGTTTTAATAAAAATAAATGTGAAAAAAATCCTAAGTATAATTAAAATGATATACAAACTATAATAAAAACATTAAATATTTCTTACCAAATATTACATATTATTAAATTAATAGTCAAATAATAGTGAGCTCAAAATGATGTTAATACAAAAGAGAGGCTAGAAGGAAATTAATGAATCCAAGTTTGTTTTATAAGAGTAGAACCTCCCCCTTCATCTTCTACCTAATCTCATTTTTAATTTATTCTTATTTCTCTCCTAATATATTCTAATTTTTAATAAAATTTAATTTACTTCATTTTTCAAAGCTTTAATTTCAAATTTATTTTAATTCCTATTTATTTTAATATAATTTAATTTACTTTAATTTCTCTTAATCCAACCTATATTATTTTATACCTTATTAATCCAATTCATTCTATGTTCTTTTAATTTTATTCTTATTTACGTATTTATTTCTTAGGTAAGTAATTTAAATATTTGCCATTCCCTCTTTTAAATTATTTTTCTCCATTTAAATGATTATTTCAATATTATTATTTATTAACTCTATTATTTTATTATTAATTTAATATTATTCAATATTTTATAATAAATAATATTTGCTATAACTTTTATATAATTTTAATTATGAATTTATGTAATATAACAAAACCCAGATTTTTTTCCTTCATTTTGACAACTTATGATTATTAACTTTAATCTTTCATTTGATTATTTTTTAATTTTCTTCATTTATTTTTTATTTGACTTAATTGATTTATTTTTATTCATTTTAATTTATTTAATTATTATTATTATAAATTAAACTCCCCCTTCTTAAATTGCAAGTATCTGTTACTAATTATTATCAATGTTTTTGTTTTTCTCTAAGTTTTTGTTGACCATATTTGTCCAAACCCCTTTATTAAGAATTTAATTCAATTTCGATCATTTATTCAAATTTAAATAATTCTAATTATTAAATTATGATGGTTCACTCTCTAAAATTGTATTGTCTTATTCTATAATATTGCTTTTATAGTCTCTCTTTGTATTTTCATTCTTAGCTTTATGCCCGTGAAGATAGGTGAAGTGTCTATCCGAAATAAACCTACCTCAATGAAAGCACACAAGTTAAATATCTATCTGAAATAAACTTCATGATGTTACTCCAAAAAAAATTCAACAAAAATTATTAACTTCCTAAGAAAACAATAATGTAATATGATTTAAAGCCCAATATTTTTATTTTTATTTTAAAAATTGAGATATATTTTGTTGACTTTTTATTATGTAAATGTATTCTTCTATAAACGAAAAACATCATTTTTAAATTACTTTGAAAACGACAATATATATAATTATTATTATCAATTTAACAACTATTTTTCTAAGCTTTATTTTAAAAATTTTATATGGTTAAAGATTTTTTTTAATTATTCCAAAAGTTAAAACTTATTTTATATATTTAAATTTTAATAATAATTTTCTTTAATTAGATTATAATAAATTATATATATATATATATATATATATATATATATATATATATAATATATATATATATATAACCTAAAAATAAAACATAATATCAAGATATATAATCTAAATGTCTATAGTTCAAGCAAAGTTCATTGTAGGAAGTTTCAATTTACCTCATGGGCAGTCAAATAATTTTAACCACCTATAATATAAGAAAACTATCCAAAATACAGATGCATTCATCAAAACATCCATAACTACTACCATACTATATTAAAAAAAGTTGTTGACCAACAAGTAAGAGGTGTAGGATATTTAGCTCTGGATCCCCTTGAAGTTTTATGTAGTAGCGTAAGATATTCCCTTCACAATAACAATGTGTAATATATATTATATTATGTACAGCACTATATATTTATATATTAAGTTTTATATATAATATAATATATAAATTTAAATAATCAATAATTAATTAATAAAGAAAGACAAGTCTATTAATGAAAAAAAACCATATATATATATATATATATATATATATATATATATATACTTATTTGGGCCATCAATTTTAATTAGACATCAATAAATATCTCATATACATTACATTAATCTCATAATGTTTACTTAATCGTGAAAATGATGTGAAGGGTGAGAATTTTTCAAATATGCAATTATTGATCCTAAGACAATAATTACCAAGATCTGAAAACAGGAAAGAATTCAACATGGTATCAAAGCATTGGTAAAGATCCCATGATATTTTTGAAACAGCTTCATAAAACAATTTGTTACGAATCCTAAAAATTTATTTTAGTGGATCAAAAAAATTTCAGGTATCTTTTGATTTTCTTCTTCTTTTCTTTGATTGTTTGTATTTTATAAGTCCATGGTTTGTGTAAACCATTGGCGCATGGTATTTTCTACAATATAAAAAAAAAACAAAGGCTTTCTTAAAGTGGAGTACATATTAAGACAAACATCATTCCATAGTTGAAAATAAGTTAATTTAATTTGTCATTTACAAGATGGTCTGCAATCTCATAGTAGAAGATACGCTAGATGGAGAAAACAATTTTAGATCATAAAAGCATATAATGCTTTTCATCGTAGGAGAGGATGAGCTCTTGGATTATGTCCGGAAATACCTCCTAGAACCAAAAAATGAAGACACCAAGACAAAGCATAACAAGAATGTGATCAAGGCTAAGAGGATCTTGTCAGATTCAATAAAATACCACTTAATTCCTAATGTATTAAAATTGAAGACTGTAATATTCATACTAGGAAAATGTAGTGATAAACAAGAAAATAAGAATGTACTCACACAAAGATTTAAACGAATAAGCCAACACCCAAAATACCACCAAAAATAACACCCAACTGATCCATTTTATTAAATATAATTGTAGTCCAATGAAAGTTTGGTTTGAGTGCACACGGGCTTGCCAAAAATGCAAGCTAGACAAGCCCTAGATGGAAAAGTGTAATGCCTAGATGCTAAAATGTGTAGTTTCAACTATGCCCTCTGTTGCTCTAGAGAAATTGGTATGTCTACTACAAAATATTTGTTGTTTGACTCACCTTCGATGCTCAGAAAATTCTAGAAAAATTAACCACGGACTCATCTCAAATAACCCACCAAAACCCAGAAAGGGTTTTTCCTAGTTATGAACTCCAAAATTGAATCCAATTTCTCCTGTTCCACCAATGACTAGGAATTTTCATCCCACCAAAAGGAATAACTATTATTCCCTTCCAAGATGGTGCCAAAGGTTAGAAAAATTTACCCCTGGAGTTCTCCACAAAATGCAGCTCCAATCATCCCCCAAATACTTGACCCCTCGATTCCCATGTGTGGCTCAATGAAAGATTATATGTAGACCCACTTAGTCACTAGAAAATGGATATGAAGCTGAAACAAGAACCTTCTAGAAATATGCCCAATCAACCCTCAAAACTCCAACAAATTTGTTGTCTACTCGTCTCTCAAAAGTTAAGCAAAATGACTTCCCCACAACAATCTCACTAAGGAAGTGTGTACTCCGTTTCCATGCTCATAATGCTAAGAAAGACCCATGAATCTACTTGTATAATCTTTGGAGCATCTTTGTAACATGAACTAGAACACCTCCTAGGCATGGCACTCAAATTCCACTAAAGGTAGGGTGTTATTTCTGCTTGAAGATCTCATGTGTTGAACAACACTCTATTGACTCAACTAAGCATTTTGAGTAAACAATGATTTGGTTGTCAAACGAGAAAAATGTACCCAAAAATGAGTCCCTCTACCTCCATTTAATTTTTTGAACCCCTTCTTCCTCCATGTGGTCCCCACATGAAGAAATTGGATCCCTCTCGGCTTATGTTGGATCTATATTCAAGATTGATCTATGTTGGTGTAAACCATAAAATTCAAGGTTCAAATCCCCCTAAATTAATTCTATAAAAGATAAATATCATAATGTATCACCTAGAGATCATTAGTTCAATTGGTAATAGCCATGTTATGGTGTATTATGTAAACTGGTTGACAATATGATGTTGGGAATTTTTTCTCAAGCATTGTTTCTCATCATGGTGTGAGGAAAAATACTTAACCCATCTTATATATGGATCTACCATGAGCTGAGGGGGATCCAATTTCTTCATGTGTAATTTTTTCTATGAGCCGATATTATTTAAATGTTTCGTATAGTTATTATTAATTTCTTATATAGTTTTCTTGAATTTTTTACTTTGGCCACCATGAGAAAAATTTCATCTTTGGTGA
This sequence comes from Pinus tabuliformis, assembly GCA_031772625.1. Classification (NCBI taxonomy): domain Eukaryota; kingdom Viridiplantae; phylum Streptophyta; class Pinopsida; order Pinales; family Pinaceae; genus Pinus; species Pinus tabuliformis. The sequence goes on along the minus strand of CM062819.1, from coordinate 894,012,152 downwards.
TGGATAGGCAACCTTACCAATCATACTAGATTGTAGAATAAGACTCTCAGCTCATTAATTGCAAACGAGAGCAATTAATGAATCTAGGTTTGAATAGTTGTAAACCATAAAATTAAAGGTTAAGATCCCCCTAAATTAAGACTATAAAATATAAATATAATAATGTATCATATAGATAGTAGTAGTTCAATTGGTAATAGCCATGTTATGATGTATTATGTAAAATAGTTGACAATATGATGTTCGAAAATTATACATAGAGTGCAAGAACAAGATAAAATTAAAATTATAATGATGGTATAATAATGACAATGATTTTAAAACTAAAATAATTGGAATTATGAGAATTCAAATTGAATTGAATTAATAATGGGGTTTGATTAAATATGGCCTTTAGAAAATTAGAGAAGAAATAATTTTTTTATAAACAAATATTTATAATTTATGGAGGGGGAGTTTAATTTAGAGTAATAATAATTTAATAAATAAAATGTATAAGAATAAATTAATTAAGTCAAATAAATAATAAACGAATAAAATTGAAAAATAATGAAATTAAAGGTTATAATAATAATAATAATGTGTTTGGTTAAATGGAAAGAGAAAAAAGGCATCAGTATAATTAAAATGATATAAAAGCTATAGTAAAATCATTATATATTTATTACAAAATATTAAATATTATTAAATTAATAATAAAGTAATAGAAGGCTCAAAATGATGTTAACACAAAATAGAGGCTAGGGAAGGGGGAAATTAATGGGTGAAGGTCTTTCTTATCTTATTAAGAGTAGACCCTTCCCCTTCATCTTCTACCTAATCTCCTTCTCCCTTAATCTCCTTCTCCCTTAGCTCTCATTTTTCTTTCTTTAATAAAATTCTATAGTTCATTTTTCAAAGCTTTAAATCCAAATTTATTTTAATTCTTATAATTTAATAAAATTCTATAGTTCATTTTTCAAAGCTTTAAATCCAAATTTATTTTAATTCTTATTTACTTTAGTATAATTTCATTTACTTTAATTTTTCTTAATCCAAACTATATTATTTTATATCTTATTAATCCTATTCATTATATTCTACCTCCTTAATTTTATTCTTATTTATTTATTTCTTTCTTATCTCTGTAATTTAAATATTTAACCATTCCCTCTTTTAAATTATTTTTCTCTATTTAAATGATTACTTCAATATTATAATTCATTACCTCTATTATTTTATTATTAATTTAATGTTATTTAATATTTTATAATAAATATTTACGCCGTAAGGCGTTTTCCTCTGAAATGAACTTTCCTAAAATCCACGTGTCATCCCTGTGTGCCATAGATTATGTGTTAGATGATTAGAAGATTGTTAATCGTTCGATCCAGGGAAGGTACTTGAGTGGTTGCAACTGTTCACGATTTTTGAAACAGTTGCAAACCCTCCCAGAATGCTCTTAGATCAGAGCCTGAAAGATTTCCCTGGGCACACTTTTCCTCTTCTCCGCTCTTGCTTCCCTATTGCAAGAGCTTGAAATGGTTTTTTCGATGTCCTCCAATGCAGATCTGATTGTGTCCTCAATCGCTCCTAGAGCACAACACCTCTTTCAACATGTGCCTGACTCCAGATTCGTATGGGAGGGCATTAAATCTGCCCGGGAGAAGCTGCAGGGTTGGTTGGATGTGGCTCGTCGGGAAGCTCGTGTAATCGGTCTATATGGTAAAGGGGGTGTGGGTAAGACATCCTTGCTCAAAATCATCTACAATATCTACAGGTCAGTCATTTCTTTGATCTCGTCATTCGTTTTACAGTTCATGGGAACTTTGAAATTGAACAGTTGCAAGCTTCCATTGCAAAGGCTTTGAATATAAGATGGAGGAAAATGATAATCCTAAGATGAAAACGATGAAATTGAGTGCATCTGTAGACAAAAAGAAATTGCTTCTTATATTGGACAACATTGGGAAGGAAATAGATCTTAGTGAAGTGGGCGTCAAAATTGGGGATAATACTAGTAGCAAACTCTTAGTCGCCAGCCGCAGCACACAAGTGATTGAAAAGATGGGAGCAAAGGATTACTCCCTGGAGATAGAACCCTTGTCCTCAGATGAAGGCTGGGACTTATTTAGAAAAGGAGCTTTTGAAAATGGACCTGAGAATGGTATTGTAGAGGCGAGAGCGAGAGAAATTGCCTCGAACTGCAGAGGCTTGCCGTTGGCCATAAATGCAGTTGTTGGAGTGATGAGGTTTAAAAAGAATGAGTATGAGTGGATCCATGCTTTAAATTTGATGAGAAAGAGGGATGCTTCCGTCCCAACAAATCTCAGGGCCATTGACGCAGAGCTTTATCAGGTGTTAAGATGGACTTTCAATGAATTATCAGAATTCCATCTAAAGATTTTTTTTTCTAAATTGTGCAGCATTTCTGGAAGATGAAGAAATTACTGTGGAGACGCTGGTGCAGATGTGGGACACAGAAGGCTTCCTCAACAAGCCAGGGACACCTTATTTTATGGATGCTTGGCGGCAATGCATTGATGAACTAGTAAGAAGGTGCTTGGTGGAGTGTGTGGAGTATATTGTTGATGATGACTATCACAGTGTCGAGTATTTAAAGATTCATGAAGCTTTTCGTGACATGGCAATTGACATAGCCAAAAGGAGGGAACATGCTTATTTGCAGCAGGTCAACAGTTGCAGAGCTTTCCGACTGACAAAGTTTCCAGGGATTGCAGACGAATATCGGTGGGCTATAATGCTATTCATGATCTGCCAAATGATTTGAGATGTTTAGAATTGAGGAGTTTGGTTTTAGCCTCCAATATTCGTTTGGAAAAGATTCCAGAAGAATTGTTCAACAATACCCTGTCTCTTCAGGTTTTGGATTTGTCATCCACTCCAATTAAAGGATTGCCAACCTTGAAGCAACTTCAATAGCTTCAGTTTCTCAACTTGTATAACTGCTCCAAGCTTGTTGATTCTGTAGTATCCTGTCACTTAAAGGTTTGGATTTGTCATACACTCCAATAAAATCATTGCCTGAGAACTTTTGTAATCTATCTAGTCTTCAAGTTTTGAATCTTCATTCTTGAATGTTACATTCCTTAACTCGCCATTTGGAACATACATCCAGTCTATTGCAGGTTGGTAATTAATAAAAAAAAAATTGAGTGTGAGAGTTAAGCAAGTTTTGTGTTGATTTGTATTTGTTTGCAATAAGAATACATTGGAATAGATGTTCTTATTCACAACATTTCTCCTACATACTACCCTGCAGGAATGTGGTAATAAAACATGTTACCATATTGGCTCCCCTTGATGCCCCTAACACAAATGGGATTGATCCAGGTAGTTTTCGCTGCTAACAAAGTTTTATTAGTGGTTTTGTTTGCATGCTTTGATGAACTCACTCCTAGTTCTATCTCATTTTCTAGATACTTTCTTTTTGTCCAATTATCATGAATGTTGTTTAGAATGTTGCCTAGGGCTAAATTGTTGCCTAAAAGAAATGATGTGAAAAGTACAAAGAATGTGGATTCAATAAAGGGATGAACTATAGGATTTCTGTTTATCAACTTAAGTTTTGGTGATTTCTCCCACCTAATTTCTAGTATGTTATGTATTGTTATGATCTTGCTCTATTTGGTGAATTTATGGGGTGCATCACTGTGAATATGCTTGATAGCTAATGGAAACATATGAATCCAAATAATAGATAGCCCATGACAGCATGCCATGATATCAATTTTAACTTGCTCAAGATGGAACACAACTTACAGTTCAGATCTTTCTCTCTCTGCCAAAGAATGATTGGTTTTGAGGAAATTTATCTGAAGATTTCTTAAATTATGGGGAATGTCAAGAAAAGGAGTAATGAAAACCAATTAAAGCTTCTCTTTGAAGATTGCAACTCTTTCCATAGATCTCTTTTTCAAAATGCTCTATGTTTTTTCTACTGAAATGGATGTCGTTGACACTACCTTGGTAACTATCTCTTTATATCGATTCCTCGTTGAAACTGCTTTGGGAACTGTGCTTTATTTGTTTTTTAGATCTCTGATTTTTCCCCTGTATATCTAAAAAAAAATGAAATCTACATTCTTGTTAAATGCATTGACAGAATCAGAGACCTTATGGCTGTGATGATAGTTTATATTAGCAGTTTTAGACAATATTTCAGGTAGATAAAGACCCTTGTAATGATGGGCTACAATTTGATTTCAAATGAACTTTAGGGTACATAAGTGGTTGTGTCATGATTCTCTACAATTTGGTTTGAGTCTTCACTTCTGAAGACATTTTAGAAGGTAGGTTCTATCCCTCTCTTCCAGGACATGAAATAAACCAGGACTTCTCTTGTTCATTTATTCGAATGCTCTAGGATTGACAACATGGCCTTAGCAATAACAATGGTAGATGAAGATCTGTTAATCGTTACGGGAGAACCTTACTTGATGGAGGATTTTGAATTTTCACATTTCTCTGAAGGCCACCGGAGCTTTCGTTCATGACTGAGATTAACAAATGCTATTTATCCTTAGGTTTCAGGGGTCATCCTTATCATGATTGTAGATTTGGGTCATCAGAGGGCCCAGACACAAAGCCAAACTGAGCTTTCATTCACAACTAAGAATAACAAATGTTATTTATCCCTAGGTTTCAGGGGTCATCCTTATCGTGATTGTAGATTTGGGTCATCGGTGCCCTGCGATGACCCCAAGCTACAATGGCGTTATAGTCGGGGAGTTTGAAGTAGGATAAGTAAAGGATTCTACTGTCATGTTTAAAGCTTAGTAAAGTCTGGTGTACACACAGTCGGACATTAATCAATTGACAATTGGATAGTAAGAACAGGCTGCAAATCTGACAAGTACCCTCTGTTTATTGAAAACCTGCCATAAGTCTGGTCAAAATAACCTCAATTTGGATAGTTGCAAATATAAAGAAGCATATACTAGGACCATAAGAATGCCACGTTAGTACTGGACATATGCCCTGAGGCTTCTTTCCTCTGATATTCTCTAAACAACGGACCATCATGAGCATTGTTATAGTATGCATCAGGTTATCATGAGCTCGAAGTTCATTTTGCATTTTTTCTGTATATTATCCATAAATTTATGTGGCTATCTAACATCCTACATATTCTCAAATAGGAATTCTGCTTCTGGGGTATTAACTATTGACCTCACTAACTTTAAGTAACCAACTGAATTTTAACTTTTACCAGAAACTTTCAGTTTTATCTCCAAGGAAAAATATTGAGATACGTCAGACACTTCTTCATTGTATCCATTCCACTAAAAGTTTCCTCAATGTAGTTGATTTTTTCATCTCCCGTGAGAAGAAGCTTCTGTTGAATCATGTATCTTGCGTCAAGGTTTTTGCAAGTGATCTTTCTCCAATTCAATGATCTCTCTTTCATAACCTGAATGAATATGGAATCATCGTTATCAATCATGGTGTAAACATCTTCTAATGAAACTGACTAGTGATGTCATTATTTGACTTTCTTGACATGTAAACATTGCTAAGGTCACCTTAAACCTATTATGTTTTTCTTGTTCTTTTCTATTTCAATGATTTACTTGTCCTTAATCACTTGATTTCTTTGTGCCAATTGGGTTTTATGTGCTTTGCAAGAACCGAATTCTTCTTTTTCATTAGATGATGTGGAATTAGATATTTCATGGCAAGTTTGTGGACTTATCAAATCTGAAAATTAAGAGTATGGAAACACTGACTTGCTCTTGTGGCTCAACAAAGGACATAGAAAGCAGGATGCATAGTTGGGGTCAACAATTTGGATTCGTCTCTCTTAGGAGCTTCCATGTCTAACACCAAAGTAATCCCAATGACAAGATAGAGTTTGATGGTTATTAGTTAGGAGGATGACCATCAATAATTTTCACCATATTCTCATTCCTAGGGCAAGAAGTGAAAAGGTATCACCTTATTCCTTTTTGTCTTGTGAAGTAAATATTTATATTGCCTGATAACATAGGGTTACATTTTAGTGTTGATATAGTATTCCATTGGACAGGCCCAACCAGATACAAAATTTCAGTCTTTTCAAAAGAGTTTTAGTCCAAAAACTAGCCCTGTTTACTATATCTAGAAGTCTAAAAAATGTAACTGGGCCTCTTGGGCCTGTAAGGAACTAAAACAAACAAAAATGTTGCACGAGGATAAACAAACTAATTGAGAAAACCATCATGAGGAGTGATCAGATTCAGTGGCTTCTACTTGTATGGGCTACTTATTGCTGCCTAGAGAGCAACTTGGCTTTGGAGCGATGAGCATGTGCCTTTCAATGTGTCAAAACCTTCGATCTATTGCTGCCAATTGTCTTTGCATACTATCCAAGGAGAGAAGCTGCCTGGAGAGCAACCTAGTTCTAGAGGGATGCCCATGTGCCTTTCAATTTGTCCAAGCCTCTGAACCATAAACACTAATTGTCTTCGCATACGATCCAGGGAGAGAAGCATGTCCTCTCTGGTTGCATTTTTTCAAGGAGAACCCTACCAAGGAAAAATTTCAGGTGCTAGTGGATGTCCACAGTGTACATATATTGGTTGTATCTTCCCCGAGTATGACCAATGTTGGTCATCCACTATGCAACCTCAGCCAAAACTTCGGAATGAGTGAGGGTGCACTGCTCATCTACCAACTCTTGTTTTAGCTGAATCAATTCATCTCGAATTGGCTATAATGTAAGTTCCCTAAACCTGGTTGTTGAGCCTTCTACTCTCGTTTGGGACTTGGTGAAGACACACTCCTGGTAATGAGTGGCTCCTCAGCATACTGAGCACATTGATGCAGCATGTCTTGCTGCTCAAACAGAGTAGGGGAGTCTGTTGGAATGGAAAGTGTTTTTGACTCGAGGTTGGACCTCCCAGAGTGTCTTGGGATGGGCTGTGAAGATCCAAGGATGATCGTTATTGGCTTGGGTGGGGGGCGAAGGGGAGCTAATAGGCCCATATCTAGGGACAAGCCTTGTGCTACTGCTAACCCCTTGACTAAAAGCTACAGACCACTCAAAAACGACGACAGTGAGAATTTAAAAAAAAATGTCGTAAAGAAAAGACCCTAGACCTGCAAAATGTGGCACGAACACATTCCATCATTGGAAGAGAGTGAAATTTGGAATGAGTGCTCCTATTGGCATGGCTAATTCCATCCCCTTCCTCACTGAGATTCAGGAAAGCCTAACAATGGACTAGGAGGTCACCAGGAAACCACTGAGGCAGACTAGAGGTCTTAGCCTAAATGTCCGACTCCACTGCCAATGTGTGCATTATCCCAAAATAGCCACAACACATAGAACCATAAAAACATAATCCCGAATTCACTCTCCACAACAACTAAAAGACAATGAAATTGCAAGAGCCAAGGACGAGCATTTTCTTGATAAACATCCTGAGACTTGAGAATTGTCCAGAGGCTTTCCAATATACAATGCATAATAAAAGCTTGGAGAAAAATGCGAAAGCTAAGTGCCTTTGCCTGCCCTTGAATAAATGTCAAATTGATGGGGCAGAGAAAAATGACAAAGCTCTTGATTGAGCTGAAATCCATCAAAAATACAAAATCAGGTTGGATGGTGCTACGTCTCATTGAGCAGTGGATGGTGTAATGAGGGAGGAGCTTCATGTGTGTGTTGGAACTCCCGTGCTTGTTCCATGTACCTTTCAATCCTCTAGAGGGGCGTGCTCCCACGTCCCCTGGGCGTGTTGATTGGTGGGATGGTGGCATCCCGTCCCCCACCCTCTCATGCTTCTGGCATCCCATTCGGGGAGTACTACCTTATTCCTTTAAGGTCTTTTTTCCATAGCATAAAGTTGTGAGTACTTTGATAGTTTCCTGAAATTGATTTAAGAAATTGGGATAATTTTCTTGATTTTCTTCAACTATGCACTAGTCTTTCTTTTCCTGTGAGTTTGAGGATGAGTTTTATTCATTTAGTTGAAGAAGCTTCAGTTGAATGATATATCTCGTGTCAAGGTTCTTACAAGTGATCTTTCTCCAATTTAATGATGTCTCTTTCATAACCTGAATGAATATTGAAACATCGTTATCAATCATGGTGTAAACATCTTCTAATGACACTGACTAGTTATGTCATGATTTGACTTTCTTGACATGTGAACATTGCTAAGGCCACAATAACCCTATTGTGTTTTTCTTGTTCTTTGCTATTTTAATGATTTCCTGGTCCTTAATTGCTTGAGCACTTTGTGCCAATTGCGTTTTATTTCCTTTGTAAGGACTGACTTCTTTTTCATTAGATGATGTGGAATTAGATATTTGATGGCAAGCTTTTGAACTTATCAAATCTGAAAATTAAGAGTATGGAAATACTGACTTGCTCTCGGGGGCTCAATAGAGGACATAGAAAGTAGGATGCATGGTTGGGGTCACCAATTTGGATTCGTCTCTCTTTTTTGAGGAGCTTCCATGTCTGATACCAAAGTAAGCCCAATGGCAAGGTAGAGTTTGATGGTTATTAGTTAGTAGGATGACCATCAATAATTTTCACCATTTTCTCATTCTTAGGGCTAGAAGTGAAAAGCAACCACCTTACTCCTTTAAGATCTTTTTTCCATAGCATTAAGTTGTGAGTGTTTTAAGAGTTTCCTGAAATTGGAATTGGGATACCTTTCTTGATTTTCTTTAACTATTCACTAGTCTTTCTCTTCCTGTGAATTTCAGTTATGAGGTTTCTACGATGGATTCTGATTCACTCGATATAGTATGTTTCTCTTCGTATTAAACCATCACTGGGTATAGAACACTAGGCTGTGATTTATAGATATATTTTAAGATGCATTACCTTGCTCAAATTACCATGTTTCTTGCTAAAGTTTCCCATATATTGAAAAAATGGGTCAATCCACAATTTCCCATATAATCCAGCTCCTTCAAAAGAACTTGGGTCTTAAACTACAATATTTCTTGTAAGGTTACACATTGGCATATTCTAATAAGATATTGAAAAAAAGGTGCAAATCCTTCCTACTGACTCACTTTTTGGTGTACTATCTCATATGCTTGTTCAGCTTCTTCGTCCTTATGTCTTGTGATTCTTATTATTTGTGTTATTTGCTTACAAGTTTTAAATTTCTTTATTACGGGGCATTCTTGTGATCCTTATCACGTCTTTTGTTTTGTAAGGTATTAATATATCTTTAGGTTCTATTCTAGGTCTATCTCTAACATCATAGCACATATACTTGTGGGCAGATTCAAGCTCAAATGTCTGTATAGAAGACTGCTACATTCGCAGTGGTGATGATCTTGTAGCAATAAAGAGTGGATGGGACGAGTATGGAATAGCTGTGGGGCATCCAAGCTCAAACATAATTATTCGGCGACTGACAGAAGAAAATCCAACTTATTGAGGGATTGGAATTGGAAGTGAAATCTCTGGGGGAATAGAAAGTGTATTGGTAGAAAACTTGAATGTTTATAATGCATCTGCAGGTGTCAGAGTGAAGACTGATATTGGGAGAGGTGGTTATATTACCAATATCACAATCTCTAACGTAACAATGGAAAATGTCAAGATACCCATCAAGTTCACAGCTAATTCTAATGATCACCCAGATAGTAACTGGGATCTCAATGCTCTTCCACTCATCAAGGGAATAATAATAAGAGATCTTGTGGGTAAAGACATACATAATGCACCATCCTTCAAGGGCCTGCATAAGACCGCTTTTGTCGACATCTGCCTTTCAAATATTAAATTGGAAGGTATTCCACAAGGAAGAACTATTTGGCATTGTGAATTTGTTGAGGGTTTTTCTGCAAATGTTTCGCCATCACCATGCTCAAACTTCCAAACTCGAGATCAAATTAATGTATCTTATTGTCCAATGCTAAGACATTCTTAGAAGTTAGAGTATGCCAGGCAGCGTAGATATTCTTTGTTCGTGAATTTCTCTGCTCATTTTGGCATCATTGGAAAGGCATAGGCATGCATTGCTGAAGCAGAATTTTGGAGGTTTGTATTTTTGGCCAAATGGAAAATTTCGCAAATCTTCAATTTAAGGTCACCAGCCAAGCCAAACAAACTGCCTTACTGTGTATTCACATGGATTAAGATTTGAATTCTCACCTATACGAGAAGACATCCTGTTATCTGAACTCTGTCACTATTATGGAAGCAATGCATACCAACCAGTGCATGGTTATGGAATTTGAAAACGTTGGAAACAGAACAAAATTAGAGGCCTTTCCTCTAGAAGGGCCAAGGGAGGAGGGCCAAGTACAAACAAATTTGGGTCGGCAAGCTCGTTGAGATAGTTGTGCACATGGTTAGCGCTGCACTGTCCAAACTGCCATACTTTTCAAGGCCAGAATCTTCTTGGTGACTCCACCTGCTCCAGTCATTTTCGTTTTATCTCTTTCTGAAATTCGATGGTCCAATCCACCAAGCTCTAATCGATGACCGGCTAATGTATCTCACTTACCAGCTTGCATGAACCATAGTTATGAAAACTGTTCGGTTTTGATTCAGACCAATTTTGCCCCTAAACTGGTTTGGAGCTGTGTTTTCCAACTTTACTGGATGACGCTGCTCCATGGGAATTTATGTATTTTTCAGTTTCCCAATGTTTTAATCTACTTTTTTGGTACGTACAGTTTATTTTGTGATTTTGGAAATTTTGGTTCTTGACCTGTGTGGTTCTGATAACTTTGGCAATAATGTTTTGAGATGCACATTAAATCCTTTCACTTCACAATCTGACTTTTTAAAATTCAGCAGTAAAGTTTTTCTAAGGAGCACATCTTAAGAATTTTGGAGAAGTCGTGTATCATATTTTGTCCCAATAAAATTTTATTGTTAAATACACATCGGTTTGAAGTCTATCTTGCAAGTGCATTACTAATTAATAAATGATCATAGTTCCAAACTTACACGCATCAACTGGGAAATGGTGTGCAGCTCCATTTTAAAAATAATCAATCTCTCGCATTTACACTATATAACCATGCCTTACCTTTCACTATCTAATAATGGCTTGTCCAACCTATTAGATTATGTGGCCAATACTTTCCATTAACATTACATTTGTTTCTTAATTTTTTTTTAGATCTTCATTTCAAAAATATAATTTAATGTTATCACTTTAATGTGATGCATTAATCCTATAATTTCTTTTTGATAAGATAAGTCTCACCACGAAATTATGCTTTTTTTCAGGTGATATGGTTGTCTCACTAATATTTTAATCAATTTTTTTAATATATATATATATATATATATATATATATATATATAGATATATCTATTGTCAAAATGGTGTCTTCTTAAATATAAAAAGGGTGAGTGATACTTAAATATTTCCTTTCCTTTTCATTCGATGTGTTTTGGTAGGATAAGTCTCATCACAGAACTATGTTTTTTTCAGTTGATATGATTGTCTCACTAATATTTCATTAAATATTTTATTAATACCTTTTTTTGGTCAAATAGTGTGTTCATAAATATAAGAAGGTTGAGTGATACTTAAATATTTCCTTCCCTTTTCATTTGATGCTTGAAATCAAACTTTTCTTGCACACTATTTAACCACCTTATATAGATGGTGCACTTGAGAAATACAACTTGTATTCACTTTCTAAAGGTTTTCATAAAATTCTTAAGTCATTCTCTTCTAATTTCTCTAAATATCAACTACGTGTCATAGACTAATGGAAAAATTACTTAATCCTTTTTATCATATAAAAAAAATTCAAACACACTTTTAATCATTCATCCAAGAAAAATATTTAGTGAGAAAGGGTTATCTACCACTTTTTTCATAGAGTCCTCTGCTATTATTAAACAAGGGTAGCTACAAAGTAGCAAGTACCTATTTAAAGTTCTTAAAATTTTAAGTTGCGAGAGTTCAAATTGCTATAATTTAAGTTGTGAGAATTTAGTGTAATATTGGTTTTTTGTAAGAGAATTGTTCAAAATTGCTAGAGTTTTAAGTTGTGAAAATTTTGTGTGGTTTTGGGTTTTCCATGTTATTAAATTTTGTCAAAAGGAATTAAATTTAAATTTGTGAGAATTATGTGTGGTATTGGGTTTTTGTGTTTTTCAATTTTGTAAATATGAAAAGAAAGACTAGGTATATTAGTGATCAAGAAAGGTTATAATATCACAGACATTGAGTCTAGCAGCCACAAGGAACCTTCCATATTGTCTTTCTTTATGTGAACCTTGCATATAGGCATATTATGTGCAACAAATTTCAGACCAATTTCACTCATGCATAGGGGTGAGACACTATATTTCCATAGTCGTTGTTACGGAGGTCATGGTGAGATGTTATTACTTTAATTTCTTTAAAAACTATGTTGAGTAGCCTTCCAAGTTGCTAAGTAGATTCACAAGTGGTTTATGATGTAAAAAATTTGTGGAAGATCTTACTAATTTAATTTCTTTAAAAACTATGTTGAGTAGCCTTCCAAGTTGCTAAGCAAATTCACAAGTGGTTTATGATATAAAACCTAATTTCAAATGAAGAGCAACCCATCCCAAAGATACTTGTTCAAATCCTCAATGTAGCTTGTGTCAAACTCTTATACTTGTTTCCATCTTCCAAATGGCTATTTGATTATTTAATTCCAAACAAAAGTATCTTATGAACTGCAATGTCCATCTTCACAAAAGCACGTACAGTAAATCATAGCTGTAGGTTATGATATCTTTACTGTGTGCATATGGATGCCTAAGTATTTTCAGTTGAAAAGCAAATATACATACTAATTCTCCATGGCTTAACAAAGATGTTTCTTCAAATGTGTCTAGCTTAGGGAAACCTAGTATTTGAAAACTACTTAACTAAAATGTTTCCCTCGCCTCTCGTGAAACTGCCATTGAAATTTGCTGTTCAATACTGGAAAACTAAGAGGCATTGCTTGGTTATTTAAGCCACAAGGAGAACTGGCACATATGGTGGAAATGTGGATCAAAGTGGAAGAATGATACACTGCCTTGCAAATGCTTTCAGCTTTAACTACTTGTGTGTTGATTAATTCTTTAAAGTGTCTTTAGTTTTTCAGCTGAGAGTTCATGTTTCCTCTGTTTTACCAATTTTTTTAGCTTTGGGATTTTGAAAAGTTGCACCTCAAGATCTATGTTTGCTCATTACCAATCCATTAGCTTTGTTACTGATTTCTGTAAGGAGATGCTAACTTTTGTCACCTGTTACAACCAAGATCTACCTCTAAGCCACAGGCCAAAGTGGCCCATCATTTTCTTTTCTACGTTAATATAAGCTGGGGTTTTGATGATTGTAATAACTTTTGTTTCTCTTCTGTGGGACATTTTGTGCAGGAGTTCAAATGGTGTATATAAATAGAAAGATGTAGAAAGTGACAGTCACGAGATATGTGAAGCCGAACAAGGTACTAAAGAAAGTGAAACGCACTGGGAAGCGTGCAGAACTGTGGCCATACATGCCATACAGCTCGGTTACCCAACCTTTCTCTACTCAGAATTATGACAAGAAAGCCCCTGTTGGGTTTGTGAGGAAAGAGAGCTTCAACACCGGTTCTGTCTCCAATAGCCAAGATGATCAGTACGCTACTAACATGTTTAGTGAAGAATTTATGCTATTCTCTTGTAATCTATAGGCCCCGAAAGCTCCTCATAGATGAGAATATTTGCAGGATGTTAATATTGTTGTAAGTTTGAATTAGATGTGGAATGACTAACTTTTGTGCTGCTTCTCATCTTCAACAACAAGAGTTTCTGTGGTGAATGAAGGGCTTACATCCTGTAAGTAGAATCCATGTCCTGCCTTGTGAAGCAGTGCTCCACTGTGATAGCGATCTTTGTAATGTTTCTGGTAAATCCTTTAGAATGCTATTTCATTCTGTAATATGATGGGATTCACTCTACAGAGTCCATGTCATGCCTTGTGAATCAGCGCTCCACTTATGTTTATTTTCTCTGTAATGACCCTAGTAAATCCTATAGAATGAGATTTCATTCTGTAATATGATGGGATTTCACTCTACAAGATTGGTTTCAATTTTACTTGTATTGTGGTATATGAAATTTCTCAGTTTTACTTGTAATAGGATGGGATTTCCCTCTGCAATATTAGCTACTAAATTTTACTTGTATGGAAAGATTACTACTTTCTTTGTTCAATATTTTATTTTAATTGTATTCATTTCAGTCTATTATATTATATTTTATTATAATTTTGTTCATTTCAGTCCATGTTATTTTATGATACTTCATTCAATTCTATCACATTGTTTTTCGAAATTATAAAAGTAAAGGCAACTTCCTGTTTTTTGAAGTTAGAAATTATAAAAGCAAGGCAACTTCCCTTTTCCGTCATTAAAGGTATCTTTTGATGTAGAATAAATACACCATTTTTAAACATTTTAAATTCAAAAATATTATTCAAATGCTCGATTATCACCAAGCTTCTTGACTTTAAACTTTTATATGGCCACAAGTGTCATCGAGCTCATGGATCCACATTAATAAAGTGGATATAGTTAAGACAAGTATATGGTATATGATTTCATATTGATAAAGTATTTCCAGTTATGATAAAGTAAATTTAATTGGAATAACTTTTACTTTGGGATTTTATATTTTTTAATCCTTTATCACATAATATCATAATTATAATTATGAAAAATTAATTCAATTTCAACCTTTACTTTCTCACCCACCACATATGTCCAAAATGATTATATATTTTCAATCTCAACCTCTCCTTAGCAACTTTTTGCATACGTCCAAAACTGTTCATCAACTTTTTGCATAGGTCAAAAAAGGTTTGAGATGATCAAATCAATTTCAACTTTCTTTCAAAGTTATGATTATTTTTAAAATGCCTTTACTATTAAGATGTCCAATTGTCAATTTGCAGATTGGGTTGTTTTGGTCATTCCTATGACTCTTTATATTTTTATCATTTCAATATATATATATATATATATATATATATATATATTATATATATATATATATATATATATATATATATATATATATATATATATATATATATATATATATATATTATTATTATTATTATTAATTTTTAAGTAAAAATAGTTAAAAAAATTAATTATACATCACAAATTTAATTGTATTTTATTAAACAAAAAAGGTTTGACATGATCAAATCAATTTCAACTTTCTTTCAAAGTCATGCTTATTTTTAAAATGCCTTTACTATTAAGATGTCTAATTGTCAATTTGGAGATTGGGTTGTTTTGGTCATTCCTATGAATCTTTATATTTTATCATTTCAATTATATTATTATTATTATTATTATTATTATTATTATTTTTAAATAAAAATAGTTAAAAAATTAATTATACATCACAAATTTAATTGTATTTTATTAAACATCACATATGAATACAATAAGTATTGGTTTAAGAATATTATATTTTGACTTTCTAATCGCACTATACAATTATGGCTTTCAATGTAGTATCATTCTATATATGTATACTATTCCTTATAAAATATAATAATAATATCATGGTTTGTAATAGAATTAACTTTTTAATAGCAATATATCAACATGTTTTCTAATATTATGTTTTGACTTTCTAAATGCAATATACAATTATGGTTTTCAATGAAATATATTGGCACTCGATAGTCATGGTGGTTATTGCCTTGGTCACTAGCAAGCTTTGTATATACTTGGCCATCTATAGAGGTTTCTTGATTTTGGGTAATTAATTTAACCTCTTGATTTTGGGTAATTAACTTACTCTAAAATGAAATAAGACATTCAATGTGTTCTTTGTAATATAGATATAAACAAAATATCTAAAGAAAAGTAATTGCACAATGATCCAGTCCAATAAAACAAGGTTTTTGACAAACCAAATAACTCTTCTATAAAAATTCAACAATTCCAATTTAATAATCCTATTGGCCTCTCTTTGTACCTTTTCGGACAATTGCTAGTTTACCTGTTTAGACTTTTTGGTTGAAAAATGGTAAAATATAATTTTATATTTTTATTTATTTATTTAAAGTTTAATATCCAAAATTTTATGATATTTGAAAATAATTTTACTTATTTATAATTTTGGTATAATTCTAATGGGGTAATTTTTTTGTTTGTTTAGATTAAATTTGAATAATATGAGTTTTATTACATTGTAATGTTTCATTTTTGCGAAGGCTTCTTATTTCAACTTAAGGTGGATGAGGATCTGTTGATTTTTTTTTTTTTAATTAAGGGCATAGATTGAGAAAATATGTTCAGCATAAGTTTGTTAGGTTGCATTGACTTTTAATAAATTTAAAAAAATATATTTGTGTCACGTTTCCTCGACCACAAATTTTCTAGGGATTTGAGATTATTCCAATTCTAATAAGTTCCTCATTATTATTTATAACATTCATTACGCCGTAAGGCGTTTCCCTCTGAAATGAACTTCCCTAAAATCCACGTGTCATCCCTGTGTGTCGTTAGATTATGTGTTAGACGATTAGAAGATTGTTAATCGTTCGATCAAGGGAAGGTAGTTGAGTGGTTGCAACTATTCACAATTTTTGAAATAGTTGAAAACCCTCGCCTGAATGCTACTAGATTGGAGCCTAATCGGATCCTGAAATATTTTCCTGGGGTACCCTTTTCGTCTTCTCTGCTCTTGATTCCCGTGTTGCCCTGACAGACCTCTGAAACAGGCTTCATCCATCAAACCTCTGGGAAAATTTCATCCATGGCTTTCCTAAATGTAGAAATGAGATCCGGATCAAAAAAGGTCAGAGATGAATCATCTGACGACGACTGCTGCGTCCAAATGGTTTTTCTCAAAATGGTGTCTTCTTAAATATAAAAATGGTGAGTTATACTTAAATATTTCCTTTCCTTTTCATTCGATGTGTTTTGGTAGGATAAGTCTCATCACAAAACTATGTTTTTTTCAGTTGATATGATTGTCTCACTAATATTTCAATAAACATTTTCTTAATACCTTTTTGTGGTCAAATATTGTGTTCATAAATATAAGAAGGTTGAGTGATACTTAAATATTTCCTTCCATTTTCATTTGATGCTTGAAATCAAACTTGTCTTGAACACTATTTAACCACCTTATATAGATGTTGCACTTGAGAAATACAACTTGTATTCACTTTCTAAAGGTCTGCATAAAATTCTTAAGTCATTCTCTTATAATTTCTCTAAATATCAACTACGTGTCATAGACTAATGGAAAAATTACTTAATCCTTTTTATCATATAAAAAAATTCAAACACACTTTTAATCGTTCATCCAAGAAAAATATTTAGTGAGAAAGGGTTATCTACCACTTTTTTCATAGAGTCCTCTACTATTATTAAACAAGGGTAGCTACAAAGTAGCAAGTACCTATTTAAAGTTCTTAAAATTTTAAGTTGCGAGAATTCAAATTGCTAGAATTTAAGTTGTGAGAATTTAGTGTAATATTTGTTTTTTGTAAGAGAATTGTTCAAAGTTGCTAGAGTTTTAAGTTGTGAAAAATTTGTGTGGTTTTGGGTTTTCCATGTTATTAAATTTTGTCAAAAGGAATTAAATTTAAATTTGTGAGAATTATGTGTGGTATTTGGTTTTTGTGTTTTTCAATTTTGTAAATATGAAAAGAAAGACTAGGTATATTAGTGATCAAGAAAGGTTATAATATCACAGACATTGAGTCTAGCAGCCACAAGGAACCTTCCATATTGTCTTTCTTTATGTGAACCTTCCATATAGGCATATTATGTGCAACACATTTCAGACCAATTTCACTCATGCATAGGAGTGAGACACTATATTTCCATAGCCGTTGTTACAGAGGTCATGGGGAGATGTTATTACTTTAATTTCTTTAAAAACTATGTTGAGTAGCATTCCAAGTTGCTAATTAGATTCAAAAGTGGTTTATGATGTAAAACATTTGTGTAATATCTTATTAATTTAATTTCTTTAAAAACTATGTTGAGTAGCCTTCTAAGTTGCTAAGCAAATTCACAAGTGGTTGATGATATAAAACCTACTTTCAAATGAAGAGAAACCCATCCCAAAGATACTTGTTCAAATCCTCAATGTAGCTTGTGTCAAACTCTTATACTTGTTTCCATCTTCCAAGTGGCTATTTGATTATTTAATTCCAAACAAAAGTATCTTATGAACTGCAATGTCCATCTTCACAAAAGCACATACAGTAAATCATAGCTATAGGTTATGATATCTTTACTGTGTGCATATGGATGCCTAAGTATTTTCAATTGAAAAGCAAATCTACATACTAATTCTCCATGGCTTAACAAAGATGTTTCTTCAAATGTGTCTAGCTTAGGGAAACCTAGTATTTGAAAACTACTTAACTAAAATGTTTCCTTCGCCTCTGGTGAAACTGTCATTGAAATTTTATGTTCAATATTGGAAAACTAAGAGGCATTGCTTGGTTATTTAAACCACAAGGAGAACTGACAGATATGGTGGAAATGCGGATCAAAGTGGAAGAATGATACACTGCCTTGCAAATGCTTTCAGCTTTAACTACTTGTGTGCTGATTAATTCTTTAAAGTTTCTTTAGTTTTTCAGCTGAGAGTTCATGTTTGCTCTGTTTTACCAATTTTTTTAGCTTTGGGCTTTTGAAAAGTTGCACCTCAGGATCTATGTTTGCTCATTACCAATCCATTAGCTTTGTTACTGATTTCTGTAAGGAGATGCTAACTTTTGTCACCTGTTACAACCGAGATCTACCTCTAAGCCACAGGCCAAAGTGGCCCATCATTTTCTTTTCTACGTTAAATTAAGCTGGGGTTTTGATGATTGTAATAACTTTTGTCTCTCTTCTATGGGACATTTTGTGCAGGAGTTCAAATCGTGTATATAAATAGAAAGATGTAGAAAGTGACAGTCACGGGATATGTGAAGCCGAACAAGGTACTGAAGAAAGTGAAATGCACTGGGAAGCGTGCAGAACTATGGCCATTCGTGCCATACAGCTCGGTTACCCAACCTTTCTCTACTCAGAATTATGACAAGAAAGCCCCTGCTGGGTTTGTGAGGAAAGAGAGCTTCAACACCGGTTCTGTCTCCAATAGCCAAGATGATCAGTACGCTACTAACATGTTTAGTGAAGAATTTATGCTATTCTCTTGTAATCTATAGGCCCCCAAAGCTCCTCATAGATGAGAATATTTGCAGGATGTTAATATTGTTGTAAGTTTGAAGTAGATGTGGAATGACTAACTTTTCTGCTTCTTCTCATCTTCAACAACAAGAGTTTCTGTGGTGAATGAAGGGCTTACATCCTGTAAGTTGAATCCATGTCCTACCTTGTGAAGCAACGCTCCACTGTGATAGCGACCTTTGTAATGTTTCTGGTAAATCCTTTACAATGCTATTTCATTCAGTAATATGATGGGATTCACTCTACAGAGTCCATGTCATGCCTTGTGAATCAGCTCTCCATTTATGTTTATTTTCTCTGTAATGACCCTAGTAAATCCCATAGAATGAGATTTCATTCTGTAATATGATGGGATTTCACTCTACAAGATTGGTTTCAGTTTTACTTGTATTGTGGTATATGAAATTTCTCAGTTCTACTTGTAATAGTATGGGATTTCCATCTGCAATATTAGCTACTAAATTTTACTTGTATGGAAATATTACTACTTTCTTTGTTCAATATTTTATTTTAATTTTATTCATTTCAGTCTATTATATTATATTTTATTATAATTTTGTTCATTTCAGTCTATGATATTTTATGATATTTTATTCAATTCTATCACATTGTTTTTCAAAATTATAAAAGTAAAGGTAGCTTCCTGTTTTTTGAAGTTAGAAATTATAAAAGCAAGGAAGCTTCCCTTTTCCGTCATTAAAGGTATCTTTTGATGCAGAATAAATATACCATTTTTAATTATTTTAAATTCAAAAATATTATTTAAATGCTCGATTATCACCAAGATTCTTTACTTTAAACTTTTATATGGCCACAAGTGTCATCGAGCTCATGGATCGACATTAATAAAGTGGATACAGTTAAGACAGGTATATGGTATATGATTTCATATTGATAAAGTATTTCCAGTTATGATAAAGTAAATTTAATTGGAACAACTTTTACTTTGGGATTTTATATTTTTTAATCCTTTATCACATAAGATCATAATTATAATTATTAAAAATTAATTCAATTTCAACCTTTACTTTCTCACCCACCAGATACGTCCAAAATGATTATATATTTTCAATCTCAACCTCTCCTTAGCAACTTTTTGGATATGTCCAAAACTGTTCATCAACTTTTTGCATAGGTCAAGAAAGGTTTGAGATGATCAAATCAATTTCAACTTTCTTTCAATGTTATGCTTATTTTTAAAATGCCTTTACTATTAAGATGTCCAATTGTCAATTTGCAGATTGGGTTGTTTTGGTCATTCCTATGACTCTTTATATTTTATCATTTCAATTATATTATTATTAATTATATTATTATTATTATTATTATTATTATTATTATTATTAATTTTTAAGTAAAAATAGTTAAAAAAATTAATTATACATCACAAATTTAATTGTATTTTATTAAACAAAAAAGGTTTGACATGATCAAATCAATTTCAACTTTCTTTCAAAGTCATGCTTATTTTTAAAATGCCTTTACTATTAAGATGTCCAATTGTCAATTTGCAGATTGGGTTGTTTTGGTCGTTCCTATGAATCTTTATATTTTATCATTTCAATTATATTATTATTGATTATTATTTTAATTATATTATTATTATTATTAATTTTCAAATAAAAATAGTTAAAAAATTAATTATACATCACAAATTTAATTGTATTTTATTAAACATCACATATGAATACAATAAGTATTGGTTTAAGAATATTATATTTTGACTTTCTAATCGCACTATACAATTATGGCTTTCAATGTAGTATCATTCTATATATGTATATTATTCTTTATAAAATATAATAATAATATCATGGTTTGTAATGGAATTAACTTTTTAATAGCAATATATGAACATGTTTTCTAATATTATGTTTTGACTTTCTAAATGAAATATACAATTATGGTTTTCAATGAAATATATTGGTACTCGATAGTCATGGTGGTTATTGCTTTGGTCACTAGCAAGCTTTATATATACTTGGCCATCTATAGAGGTTTCTTGATTTAGGGTAATTAATTTAACCTCTTGATTTTGGGTAATTAACTTACTCTAAAATGAAATAAGACATTCAATGTGTTCTTTGTTATATAGATATAAACAAAATATCTAAAGAAAAGTAATTGCACAATGATCCAGTCCAAGAAAACAATGTTTTTGACAAACCAATTAACTCTTCTATAAAAATTCAACAATTCCAATTTAATAATCCTATCGGCCTCTCTTTGTACCTTTTGGTACCATTGCTAGTTTACTTGTTTAGACTTTTCGGTTGAAAAATGGTAAAATATAATTTTATATTTTTATTTATTTATTTAAAGTTTAATATCCAAAATTTTATGATATTTGAAAATAATTTTACTTATTTATAATTTTGGTGTATTTCTAATGGGGTGTTTTTTTTGTTTGTTTACATTAAATTTGAATAATATGAGTTTTATTACATTGCAATGTTTCATTTTTGCGAAGGCTTCTTATTTCAACTTAAGGTGGATGAGGATCTATTGATTTTTTTTTTTTAATTGAGGGCATAGATTGAGAGAATATGCTCAGCATAAGTTTCTTAGGTTGCGTTGACTTTTAATAAATTTAAAAAAATATATTTGTGTCACATTTCCTCGACCACCAATCTTTTAGGGATTTGAGATTATTCCAATTCTAATAAGTTCCTCATTATTATTTATAACATTCATTACGTCGTAAGTCGTTTCCCTCTGAAATGAACTTCCCTAAAATCCACGTGTCATCCCTGTGTGCCGTTAGATTATGTGTTAGACGATTAGAAGATTGTTAATTGTTCGATCAAGGGAAGGTAGTTGAGTGGTTGCAATTGTTCACGATTTTTGAAATAGTTGCAAACCCTCGCCTAAATGCTACTAGATCGGAGCCTGATCGGATCCTGAAAGATTTTCCTGGGGTACCCTTTTCATCTTCTCTGCTCTTGCTTCCCGTGCTGCCCTGACAGACCTCTGAAGCGGGCTCCATCCATCAAACCTCTGGGGCAAATTTCATCCATGGATTTCCTGAATGTAGAAATGAGATCCAGATCAAATAAGGTCAGAGATGAATCATCTGACGATGACTGCTGCGTCCAAATGGTTTTTGTGATTGGATCTACAGGAGTAGAGGGTGAATCCGCCCTAGAGGAAGAAAATTCGTTGAGAAATCCATTGCTATTGTCGAAATTTTTCTTCATATTCGTGTTGCGTGTTTTTGAAGATGCCTCTGAATTTTCGTCCGCAATTTTTACGCTGGGGTAACCTTGTGCCTTTGATTGGACCCATTCCACAATTTGGAGCTCTTTTGCATCAGAAAAATGATGCTTTTGCTGGTAATCCAAGTCTTTGTGGTCACCCACTGACAAATTTATGTTCAATTCCTTCAACACTCTCGGATCCTCCAAAAATCAGCTCACCTTCAGCAATTGCAGCCATGCCTGTTATCAACAAGGGAAAAGGTCTAAGTATAGGCACCATAGCTGCCATTGTAGTTGGCGATTTTGCAGGGATAAGCCTCCTTTACGCAGTTTTTATGTACCGTTACTGGGGAACAAGAAGAAAGAAGGAGTCAAAGGATGGGCCTAATACCATGAATATTCAGTTGGACGACAATGGAGACTGTTCTTCCAGTTCGGGTAGAGTTGGATGGCTCTGCCTTAAAAAAGTTGATAAGAGCTTAGATGGAAGTGTCTCGGACAATGGAGATCAACATCAAGGAGCTTTTGTGAAATTAAATGGAGATCTTGACATGGAATAGATAAGCTACTCAGAGCCTCTGCATATATATTGGGTGCCAGTGGTTATAATATATTGTATAAGGCAGTTCTGGAAGATGGGCTGACTTTTGCAGAAAGGCGACTTTTGTTTTGATCCTTTTTACAACAAAGGTCATGTATGTGTTAATCTAACCTGCACTTCCCTCAATCTTGGGAGATATTAATGTGTGCACTCTCACTTCATGAATATCAACTCTAGTAATTAAATTACATCCATATCCTTGAGATCTTGTGTTATCCATGTTGATGTAATTAGATGTAGCCTTAAACCTATTTATTTAAGGAGAAGCACCATTAGGAAATTTTAGGAAGCTTCTCTCAAGAGTAGTAAGTTCCCACAAATTCTTTTTTATATTATTTTCGAATAAGAATTGATGTTTATCTTATTTTTTTATTTAGTGACCTTATTTTCTTTAGCACATCTCTAAACATACTTAACTACTCTCTAAAATATCTTAATATATTGTTAACAGGAAATCTATATAGGATTCTTATAAAAGCTGTTACTACACTTTTCCATAGCTACCTTATCCTGTTCATTAGCAAGCATCTCTTTTGTAACATTGAGTCATTTGTGGACATTAAAATCATTTTCCTCTGTCTTTCTTTCTTTGATATTAAGTTTTTTCTACTGATTGGAGATCATATTATATGATGCATGATTAACAAATGCTTCTAATTTGTACGAAAAATACATTGGAGATATAAAAGACTTAAGACACATGATAAATGAAGAGTTTGGTTTTATTTATCTAGATCACAATATCACGCATATGAAAATTATTTCACCATTTGAAAAACTTATTATTTATTTATCCACTCACTATATGAGTTCCATTGGGAATGTAGAGCCTTACAACAATAACATATTAGTGCAATTTTCAAAATTTCATATAATCTACTAATTATCAGCACTAAACTCTTTATAAATGAAGTTGAAACACTAAAAAATGGTGCTTGCCTTTTAATTTAAAAGAGAATTATCATGGTAAATTGGTATAAGAATATTAGTAGAAAAAATCACCTAGTCATAAGCCTAAATATTGGCAAAGGCTAATTCTTCATGTGGCATAATCAATTAACCATGTGATCTTGCTACATGATGCAAAAAAATGACCCATGGATCCTAATACTTTTTAGGGTTCTTTTTCAATTCAATAGGCTTTTCTTCTTCTTCTTCCTGAGATGGTAAAGATAATGACTCAAGAATGACTCTAAGCTTACTAGATAACCAAATTCTCAGCATACCTTGCAATTTCCACACTAGCCACTTACGGATTTTCAATCAATGTTTAGATAATAAATAATGGATGGGCATAAAAAAAACATAAACATTAACACCAAAAATAATAATAATCACATGAACCTACTGAGAAAGTGGGAACACATAAGATATCATCTTCACATTGGATAGTTTGGAGAAAGGCAATCTTGAGTACCATGATCAAATAAAGAAACACAGAAACACATAAGATATCATCTTCACATTGGATACTTTGAAGAAAGGAAATCTTGAGTACCACGATCAAACAAAGAAACACCAAACTACGAGAGAAGTGAATGTTAATTTTTAAAATTTTGATATAAAGATTGGTTTTCAAGAGAGATTGCAATTAACAATGTACAAATTACTGAATAAATAATTACCAATTAAACTTTTAAGTCACGTTTTAAAGGTGAAATTAAGTTGAGCTTTCATCTTGTCATTCAATTGATGGACACTGAATATTAAATATAACATAAATATATAGGAGTAGCATGTGAGTGTCAGTTTTAGAAAGAAGATTATTTTTATTATTAATAAAAATATAGATAGTCAGTTTCATTTTAAAGGGTTATAAATATGAGTTATAAATACAAGACTTAAAAGGTTGTAAATATTTAAAGCGTTGTAAATATGAGTTATTAATTGTTTTTACTCAAAACCTGATAAATAGCAATTTAGCAATTTCTTTTTAATTGAGTGACTCAAATTCATGTTTCTTTAGGTTGAAGGTAAACCCGCTAAAGTGGAAAAAACTATGATGCCAATAATTAGCGGGATTGTCATCATGGGGTGATAAGAAATTTAATATTCCAAGAAGAGGAGGTAGTAGTAGATTCTAAATAAATTAGAAATCCAACAACATAAATGTTTTCAATGAATTTCGAGAGAGCCACCTTGTTGAATAATGCACACACTACATGGATGATGGATTTCCGCACTTTACGCCTTACGGCATTTTCTTTGCAACATCTGGTGCAAATGCTAGTTAAAGATTACTTCAATATTATTATTCATTACCTATATTATTTTATTATTAGTTTAATGTTTTTTTTTTTTTTCCCGAAGAAGATAATTCGTAATTTTCATTAATAAGAAAATTACATGTTGTAGATGCTGAACGCATATGCTGTAGTGTGGGTAACCCACTTACAAAACAATACCTCAAGAGAAGTATGCAGAAGAGCCCTCAAACAGGGCAGCAAGAAGAAAGGATATGTAAACCCCAATAGGAGGATACCCCTACCCATCTCAAGCTAAAATAACAGAAAAAAAACAATAGCTCCTGAGGAATGTGCAGAAAGTTCGAAATGGCCGCCAAGACAAGGAGGAGAGGCACGAAATGGTAGGGAGCAGCCAAGGTAGCCACACCCCCCCACCCCCTCAAACTCTCCTCCTGAAACCGAAGAAGCCAGAGGAAGAAACCACCCATATATCCAAAGAAGCCAGAAGAAACCAACCAGAAACAACCATTGACGAGACGGCACGAATCGGTGCAGAGACAGACTCCACACCTCAGATCCCTCAATGCTCCCAATAACTGTAGAGGTAAGCCAGCAAAAGGCCAAAAAAAATCTCCAACGCCTCAGCAAGGGAACCCATCAGGGCCCAACCAGAGCAGAGGCGATTCGGATCCAGGGGCAGAGGCGGCTAGGGCAGCCACCTCGCCCCCACGAAGAGAATGAAGAGGCCCAACAATGCCCCCGCCCCCGCACCGCGGCTCAGCAAAAACTTGGAGAGACCGCCAAAACAGAGTGTCTGAAGATGAGCCGAAGTCCGCCGGAAACCAGAAGAATATGGACACACTCCGCCGCCTCCCAACTCAGTGCACAAAGCAAATCCGGAACTCTGCCTATGAAACCCAGAGACTAAGCAGAGCAGGCCACCAACCCGGGATCGACAGACGGAGATGATGTATCAGAGTCACGCTGAGGAAAGAAAGAAAAGCACGTCGCAAGGGAAGAGATCCGCAGGGGAGAGGGGAGCGGAGGCCGAAGTCGAATCCTCGCCACAGGCTACTAGAACCACTGAACTTCAAACCCCACCAGACGCAGTGAGCCCCGGCACAGATATATCAAAGTAAACTTTGCCGCACGACGAT
Source organism: Pinus tabuliformis (assembly GCA_031772625.1). Lineage (NCBI taxonomy): Eukaryota > Viridiplantae > Streptophyta > Pinopsida > Pinales > Pinaceae > Pinus > Pinus tabuliformis. Next base: position 893,985,862 of record CM062819.1, on the reverse strand, counting down.
GAGTCAAAGCACCAAGCGATGGCGGTAGAAGGGCGGCCGGAAACCACACCACAAGTAAGCCCTGCCGCCGCAGGCGCAATAGCAGCAACCAGGGTTGAAAAGAAACCCTAGCTCTCACCCCGTTTTGCATGTATTCCTTGATTGTGCTCCATTATTAGTTTAATGTTATTTAATATTGCATAATAAATATTTAATATTTTCTCCTAACTTTGATATCACTTTAATTTAATTATGCTTATTATAATTTTATGTAATATAACAAAACTCTGATCTTTTCGTTCATTTTGACCAACTCATCATTATCAAATTTAATCTTTCATTTCATTCTTTTAGATTTTCTTCATTTATGGTTTATTAGACTTAATTAATTTATTCGTATTCATTTTATTTATTCATTACAATTATTTAATTATTATTAGTATATATTAAACTGCCCCTTAATTTTTTATTAATTATTATCAATGTTTTTGTTTTTCTCTAGTTCTTTATTGACCATAATTGTTCAAACCCCTTGTTTATTTCAATTTCAATTATATATTTGAATTTTAAATCATTATAATTATTAAATTATTAGTGTTCACTCTCTAAAGTTCTATTCTCACTATAATTGTAGTTTGCAATCTTTGTATTTTCATTCTTAGCTTTATTTCCTTGAAGATGGGTGAAGAGTCTATCTGAAATAAACCTCAATGAGAACACACACATTAAGTGTCTTCCCAAAATAAACCTTAACAAGAGCACACTTTATTCCAAAAAAATTCAACAAAAAATTATTAAATTCTTAAGAAAACAATAATGTAATATGATTTGAATCCAAATATTTATAATTTTATTTGAAACACTTTTTAAAAATTATTTTAAAAATTGTCATATATTTTATTGATTTTTTTATTTATTTAAATGTGTTTTTTATAATGGAAAAACACCATCTTTAAATTGCTTTAAAAACCATAATATATGGAATTATGATTATCAATTTAGTAACTATTTTTCTAAACGTTATTCTCAAATTTTTAGATGGTTAAAGGCTTTTTTTTTTTTATTATTTCAGAAATTTATAATTTATCTTATATATTTAAATTTTAATAATAATTTTTTTTATTATTTATATTATAACAAAAAAAATTACACATAGATATAACCTCGAAAAAAACATAATATCAAGATATATAATCTAAATGTTTATAGTTCAAATAGAGTTCATTGTAGGAAAATTCAATCTACTTCATAGGAAACCAGATAATTTTACCCATCTAAAATATAAGAAAACTATCCAAAATACAAATGCCTTCATTAAAACATTCATATCTACTACCATACTACATAACAAAAAGTTGTTAACCAACATCAAAAACATCCAGGAATCAAAGGAACTAACGGGTGTAGGATATTTAGCTGTATATCTCACTGAAGTTTTACATAACAACACAACAATATATATTTATATATTAAATTTTATATATAATATAATATATAAATATAAATAATCAATAATTAATTCAAAAAAAGACATCTTTATTAATGAAAATACATCTCTAATATATATACACACATGGGCTCTCAATTTTAGTTAGACATCAATAAATATCTCATATACATTATATTAATTTAATAATTTTTACTTAATCATAAAAACGAACTGAAGGTTTAGAATTTTTCAGATGTACAATTATCGATCATAAGACAATAATTACCAAGCTTTAAAAACAAGAAAGAATTCAACATGGTATCAAAGTGTTGGTAAAGAGCCCATGATATTTTCCAAACAACTTCATAAAACAATTTGTTACCAATCCATGAAATCTATTTTACTGGATCAAGAAAACGTCATGTACCTTTTCATTTTCTTCCTCTTTTATTTGACTATTTGTAGTGTATAAGACCATGGTTTTGGTAAAGAATTGGCCCATTGTATTTTATACCATATAAAAAAAACCAAAGGCCTTCTTAAAGTGAAGTACATATTAAGACACACAGTTTTCCATAGTTGAAAATAAGTTAATTTAATTTTTCATTTACAAAATGGTGTCCAATCTCATAGTAGAAGTAGGCTAGATGGAGAAAAAAATTTAAGATAATGGAAGCATAGAATACTTTTCATTTTACAAGAGAATGAGCTCTTGGATTGTGTCAAGAAAGACCTCCCAAAACTAGAAAAGGAAGAGAGGCCAAGACAAATCATAACAAGAATGTGATCAAGGCCAAGAGGATCTTGTCAAATTCAATAAAAGACCACTTATTTCCTTATGTAATAGAATTGAATATTGTAATATTCCTACTCCACAAATTTAGTGATAAACAAGAAAATAAGAATGTACACACACAAAAATTCAAACATATAAGCGAACACCCAAAATACCGCAAAAAAAAACACCCAGTTGAGCCATTTTATTAAATATAATTGAAGTCCAATGGGGCCTTGTTATGATTGAACTTGGGCTTGCGATAAATGCAATCTAGAAAAGACCTAGGTCAAAAAGTGTAATGCCGACATGCTAGATGTGTAGCTTCAACTATGCCCTGTGTGACTCTAAAGAAACTGCCCCATATACTGCAAATATTTGTTGTTTGACCCACCATTGGTGCTCAACAAATTCTGGGAGATTAACCACAGACTCCTCTCAAATAACCCACCAAATCTCAAAAAGGGTTTGTCCTAGTTATGAACCCAAAAATTGACCCCAATTTCTCCTCCTCCACCAATGACTAGGAACTTTCATCCCACTTGAAGGAATCATTGTTTTGCCCTCCAAAAATGGTGCCAAATTCTAGAAAAAATTACCATTGGAGGTCTCCACAAAATGCAACTCCAATCATCCCCCAAATACTCGATCCCTGAACTCCCACATGTGGCTCAATGAAAGACTCTACGCAGGCCCACGTAGTCACTAGAAAATGGTCCTGAGGATACAACAAGACCCTTCTAGAAATATGCCCAATCAGCCCTCAAAACGTCAGAAAATTTGGGTTCTACTACTTTCTCCATAGTCAAGAAAAACGATTGCCCCACAACAGTCTCACTCAGGAAGTACGTCCTCCCTTTCTGCGCTTAGACTGCTGAGAAAGACCCATGAATCTACCTATATAATCTTCGTAATAGCTCTGTAACATGAAGTAGAACACTTCCTAGGGATGGCACTCAAATTCCATCAAAGGTAGCATGATATTTCTACTTGTAGATCTCAGGTGTTGAACAAGACTCTATTGACTTAGGTAAGCAGCTTCAACAAATAATGATTTGGTTGTCAAATCAGCAAAAGGTACCCAAAAATGAGGTCCTCTACCTCCATTTATCTTGTTTCCCCCTTTATTCCTCCATGTGGCACTTACATGCAAATATTGGATCCCTCTCATCTCATGTTAGATCTGCATTTAAGATGGATCTATGCTAGTGTAAACCATAAAATGAAAGGTTCAAATCCCCCTAAATTAAGTCTAAAAAGGATAAATACAATAATGTATCACATAGAAAGCAATAGTTCAATTGGTAATAGCTATGTTATGGTGTATTTTGTAAACTAGTTGACAATATGATGTTGGGAAATGTTTCTGGAGCACTATTTCTCTCATTGAGGTGTGAGGGCAAACACTTCACTCATTTCAAGACAGAAAGATAAGAATGAATATATAAACAGTGCAAGACCAATATGAGATTAAGATTATAGTGATGATATAATAATTACAGTTATTTAAAATTCAAACAATTGCAATTATGATTATTGAATTTGAATTAAATTAATAAGGGACTTTGATTAAATAATGGCCTTTAGAAAATTAGAGAAGAAATATTTTTTTTATAATAACAAATACTTATAATTTAGGGAGGGGGAGTTTAATTTAGACTAAGAATATTCAAATAAATAAAATGACTAAGAATAAATTAATTAAGTTAAATAAATAATAAATGAATAAAATTAAAAAAAAAACAAATTAAAATATAATAATAATAGTCTTCTTGGGGTATCTCAATTAGCAATGGGCATGGAAATGAAGTCTCACTGAACCAAAAGTCTTGGGTTCAAATCTTGTGTTATCCCCCAATCGGGGTGAGAAGTTGGACATGATGAAGATCTAGTCCTGCCAAGCTTTAAAATAATAATAAATAATAATAATAATAATAATAATAATAATAATAGGTTTCATCAAAATGAAAGAGAAAAGAGGCATACGTATAATTAAAATGATATATAAGGTATGATAAAAACATCAAATATTTATTACAAAATAATGAATATTATTAAATTAATACTAAAATAATTGAAACCTCAAAATGATTTTAATACAAAAGAAAGGTTAGGGGAGTAGAACAATTAATTATGAATCGAGGTTTTACTTAGTTGATCATGAGTAGACCCTCTTCACCTTCTACCTAATCTCCTTTTCCCTTAGCTCCCACCTTTCTTTATTTATTATTAATTTAATTTATTCCTAATTTGTTCTAAGTTCCCTCTTAATATATTCTAATCTTTAATAAAATTCTCTTTACTTCATTTTTCAAAGCTTTAATTCTAAATTTATTTTAATATAATTTAATTTACCTTGATTTTTCTAAATCCAACCCATGTTATTTTATGCCTTATTAATCCAATTCATTTTATTCCACATTCTTTTAATCTCATTCTTATTCAACTATTTCTTTCTTATCCCACTGAATTGAATATTTAACCATCCCTCTCTTAAATTATTTCATAATTCAATATTATTATTCATTAACTCTGTTATTTTATTATTATTTAATATTGTATAATAAATATTTAATATTTTCTCGTAACTTTTATATCATTTTAATTATGTTTATTATAATTCTATATAATCTAAAAACACCCCTGCTTTTTCCTTCATTTTGACTAACTCATTATTATTAAAGTTAATCTTTCATTTTGTGCTTTTTAATTTTCTTCATTGATTGTTTATTTGACTTAATTAATTTACTCTTACTCGTTGCATTTAAATCATTTTAATTATTAAATTATTAGTGTTCACTCTTTAAAGTTCTATTTTCTCTCTCTCTCTCATCTTCGTTTTGCACTCTTTGTATTTTCATTCTTAGCCTTTTACCCTTGTAAATGGGCGAAGTGTGTGTCTGAATTAAACCTCAATGAGAGTCTTGGATATGGGTGATTAAAGTTGCTTGTACAGCGCAACAAATCTGGGTTGGAAAATGGCGCGACCACATGGCCACCCACTCTTCCACCCAGAAGCTCAACGCCGAAATTAATGGTGTTTTAACGCTTTGTACGAACCAAGGAAACCTCACTCTGATCCATAAGATAGCGATTTTGGACTGCCTTCCCCCTGTTCCGCCTCTTATGAACTACAACTCCCTCCCTGTTGCTGGCGAGCCAAGCTCGTGCACGATAACGGTGAGACATTTCCATATTCTTTGCTGTATTGAAATGGTATAAGGTGCCCACTTCTCGCATAATCTACTTTACTACTTTCGCACTACTTCTTTGGCCCTGAATCCTGCTTCGGAACCTCAGATTCCCTATTCTCCTGCTCCCACAGGCCATTCCATCCCTCATTCTACCCCTCCTAGTCTTCATCGACCCAATTTCAACCAAGCGACTATGCCTCATCTGCGTCATAGGATGCACTGTAGAAGAGGCTGCAATAGAGGAAGAGCAATTTGCCCCCCTCGTTGCCCCTCTCTGACTCTACCCATTCGGAATCATCCTCCTGCTCGACGGCGGCTCATCTGATGGGTCGTTATCCCACCACCCGTAGCAATAGGGGGCATGCATAGATAGCCGACTATAGGCGTGTTGAAGATGCTCCACGATCGCCTGCTACCTCTGTCCCGACGCAACATCCCAACCACTCTACCGAGTTCCAGTTTCTTTGCACGTTGGAATGCCCTTGCAAATTGCAACCGTTTCAGTCGCTTTCAGATAGGAGCCTCAATGCTCTGATGTCCTAGTTCGTAACACTCAGGAGTGGACCAACACTAGTAGAAGGAAAGCTCCTAGTAGTAGCTCTGGGACATGCAGAACCCATGGTGAAGCTCTGGACCGAACAAGCGCAACTCAGGGACACAATATTCCAGGTGGCTACACGAATATGGAAGCAACAACGAGTGCTCAATAGCACGAGGAAGATGACATGGAGGCATACAGGTGTCTGATTATGGAAGAACCTCTGCCACCTAATGACACCTAGCTGCCACATATTATTTCAGGTTTTGAGCTCCCGGTCACCAAACTTAGGGGAATTTTTTTGTTGTTTCTTTTTGTACCTGTTGTCAATTTTGATGTTTTGTTCGACAAAATATTCCAATAAGGTTTTACAAGCTGGTTCCCCTGCATGGGTAGCACACTCCTCTAGTTTTGGACTGGTTTCCCTCATGGGGGCAGTCGTTTTCAATTATTGTTTGTTAAACATGGCATAATCTGAGACAGGCTTTGCAAAGGTCGGTGCCTCCATGTATTATTTTTTGTTACATTAATAGAATTAGCCATATTTAGAAAAATAAATAAAAAATAATAAACCTCAATAAGAACACACGTTGCTCCAAAAAAGATTCAACAAAAAATTATTAAATTCTTAAGAAAACAATATTGTAATATAATTTAAATCCAAATATTTATAATTTGATTTCAAACACTTTTTAAAAAATATTTTAAAAATTGAGATATATTTTATGCATTGTTTAATCCAAATGTATTTTTTTATAAAGGAAAAGCAACATTTTTAAATTACTTTGAAAACCACACTATACATAATTGTTATTATCAATTTAGTAACTATTTTTTAAAACTTTATTCTAAAATATTTATACGGTTAATTATTTTTTTTAATTGTTCCAAAAAGTTAAAACTTATTTTATATATTTAAATTTTAATAATAAATAATTATTTTTAAAGGATTATATTATAATAATAAATAATTATACACACCTAAATATAACCTCGAAAAAGACATAATATCAATATAGAGTCTAAATGTCCATAGTTCAAAGAGGATTCATTGTAGGCAATTTCAATATACCTCATGAGAAACCAGATAATTTTAACCACCTACAATATAAGAAAAATATCCAAAATACATATGCCTTCATCAAAAAAATCATATCTACTACCATACTACATAACAAAAAGTTGTCGACCAATCATAAACATCCATGAATAAGAGAAAGTAACAAGTGTACTATATTTCGCTCTAGATCCCGTTGAAGTTTTATATGGCAGCGGAATGTATTCCCTTCCAAACAAGAATGTGTAATATATATTATATTATGTATAAAAAGATATATTTATATATTTAATTTTATATATAATATAATATATAAATATAAGTAATCAATAAAAAATATATGTCTATTAATGAAAAGGCGTCTCAAATATATCTATATATATATATATGTGTGTGTGTGTGTGTGTGTGTATGTATATATATATATATATATATCCGGGTCCTCAATTTTAATTGGGAATCAATAAATATCTCATATACATTACATTAATCTAATAAGATGAAACTATAATGTATCAGGCAGATATCCAAGGTGTGATGGCGGTTGTTCGTGAGTTTAGGGTTTTAGAAGGTTCGTTCAGTGCCGCCGCGGCCCCCAAAGATCTGCTTTATTCTGGAACGGCTTGGTGCCTGACCGCTGGATTCTCAGAGCTCGATGCTACCCTCTGGTTTTGGCCCGGATCCTTTACTGGAAAGGAGTTTCATGATTTGAACCAAAGCGAACAGAGACCGGAGGTTATTCCCCCCATCTTGGCACAGGTCGTTTTTCTTAGGGCGGCTCTGGACACCTTTCCTCATTGTCCTTGGTTTTTTGTTGCAAATCGATTGGTCCTTACCCAGTATCGGGTTGATGTACCCTCCTCCGCGGGTGTCTTGCCCAGGCTAGGAAGCTCTGTCTGCGTCTATAGGAAAAAGAGGCGGTTTCCTGTTCCTCTGCCCCCTTTCGGTATGTCGCGGGTCCGATCTGCCGCTCTATGGCTGTCTTTAAATGGCTTGGTTGAAGACCAAGTATGGGGCAGGAGCTTGGACCTGGATTCCCTGTGGTTTGAGGCTCCTCTGTTCCCTGTAGCGCAGATTTGGGCAGTTACCATCTCGGCAGCGGAAAAATTAAATCTCTGGACTCCCCTTTCCAAGTTCCCTTTTAATCGAGAGATCCATGTCTCCCTGTCTCTTGCAGGTTCTCCAGATACTTTAAATGAATGCCGGAGAATCGACCATGACAAGCTTGTTCCCCTTCTTGTGCTGGAGAATCAACTAGCAGAAGGAGCCAGGCAAAAAACAAAATTAGCAATAAAGGATTCCGGTCTTGAAGAGATTCAAATTTTCATCAGAACCCTGTCAGGGAACACAATCTGCAAGAAAATAAGAACAGGGATGCTGATAAAAAACTTAAAGGACGAAATTCAAGAATTATTAGGCATATCAGCAAGTCTGTTGAGTTTGGTCTATGCAGGACACATTTTATGGAGTAGTGAGAGATTCAACAATTTTTCTGAGTATGAGGCTGAGAGGAGGAAGCTTTGGATCTAGCTCAAAGGGCACAGGTTCGTTCAAGGATGCTGTCAAAGGAAAAGGGGAAGCCACCAACAAGCTAGCACCACCACAAGATCTGCCTGGTCCTTATATAGTGGAGCAAAGTAAGCAGAATCCAGTTCTAACAATCGATATGCCGGAGGTAAACAACTTTCATGCTGATTTCTCTTCTTTGGTAGTCATTTGTAGATTCAATGGCTTTTGGCCTAAAACATATGCTTTACGGCATTGGATCTTTTCCACATGGACACCAAACTGTGACATCCTTTTATGCTCCAAAGGTTTTTTTATTGTAAAATTCGACTCAGTTGAGGAAAAAGACCATGTCCTCCATGAGGGGCCATGGTTCTGGGGAAATGTAGGGCTGTTTACGACCCCTTGGTTTCCAGGATTTGACCCCTCCTCTTTGGTGGTCTCCAAAATGCCGGTCTGGGTCAGGTTACATAATCTCCCGCTTCACTTTTGGCTTCCCAAAGTTTTTGAAGCAATGGGGAATGCAATAGGAAAATACATCAAGCAAGATGACGAAATAATTGCTAGTTGCATCCATACTTTTGCCAGAATCTGTGTCGAAGTTGACCTTAGTCAAGGGCTACCTGACAGCATCATCTTGATCCATAACAACTCCCAGTGGACACAACCACTAGATTATGAAAACACGGCCTTCAGATGCCGAGGCTGTCAACAGACAGGTCATCTCCGTAATAACTGTCCTCAAGCCAAAAGGGAAAACAGAAGAAACAAGAAACAAGCAAAAAAAACAAGAGGCTGGCAACACACAGAGAACCTAGAAGAAGAAACAGAAGATGGAGAGGCAGACAACCCTCCACCTGAACATGACGATGATCCAATTGGGGGCGAAGCCACGACTTCCTCCCCCATAGCACCTAATCAAGTTCACATGTCGCCAGAATCAGAGACTTTGGCAGCCCAGGGAATGTTAGCCTCTTTGTCGAAGAAAAATCCAGTTTTTGAGGACACTAGCAGGGCTAAAAGACATCACTCTCCAGAACACTCTGATTCATATAAGGACGCGCCTCGTACTGTGGAGGATTCCTCTCTAGTCCTTATTTCATCCTCTCCAACTCAAGGAGAGTGGCGAAAGGTTGAGAAGAAAAAGGGGAGAAAATCATAATCTTCCCTCCCTCTTTGTATTATGATACAACATCCATCTGAGATTCGTAACTCCCTGCGTGGAGGAAAAAACTAGTTTCAGTGCTATTTGTACATGGTTGTAGTCAAACCGTGTTCTTCTTGCTACTATCCGGGAGGCGGCCAGCCTCATTACGCATATGCTTAGGCATCTACAGAATGTAATTTCTTATGATCTAATAGAAATTGCGACTTTTTCTACAGGAAAAAAAAAATTAATCTAATAATGTTTACTTAATCGTAAAAATGAAGTGAAGGTTGAGAATTTTTCAGGTGTGCAATTATTGATCATAAGGAAATAGTTACCAAGATGTAGAAACAAGAAAGAATTCAACATGGTCTCAAAGTGTTGGTAAAGAGCTCATGATACTTTCTAAACAACCTCATAGAATAATTTTTTACCAATCTGTAAAATTTATTTTACAAGATCAAAAATAATTCATGCATATTTTCATTTTCTTCTTCTTTTCTTTTACTATTTATATGTCCACGGTTTTGGTAAACCATTGTCCCATGGTATTTTCTACCATATAAAACAAAGAAAATGCTTTCTTGAAGTGAAATATATATTAAGACAGAAAAATTCCATAATTGAAAATAATTTAATTTAATTTGTCATTTACAAGATGGTGTCTAATCTCATAGTAGAAGATAGGCTAGATGGAGCAACCAATTTTAGATCATGGCAACATAGAATACCTTCCATCCTAGAAGAAAATGAGCTCTTGGATTATGTCAGGAAAAACCTCCTATGACCAGATAAGGAAGAGGCCAAGGAAAATCATAACAAGAATGTGATCAAGGACAAGAGGATCTTGTCAGATTCAATAAAAAACCACTTAATTCCTCATGTATTAGAATTGAAGATTGTAATATTCCTAGTAGGAAAATGCAGTGATAAACAAGAAAATAATAATGTACTCACACACAAATTCAAACATAGAAGAGAACACCCAAAATACAAGTAAAAATAACACCCATCTGAGCGATTATATTAAATATAATTTTAGTACAATGGGGGTTTTGTATGAGTGCACCTGAGCTTACCAAAAATACAATCTAGACAAGCCTAGGTGGAAAAGTGCAATGTGTGGATGCTAGAATGTGTAGCTTCAACGATGTGTTAAACTACTCTAGAGAATATACACTATTTACCTCAAAAGGTGTGTCATTTGACGCATTTTCGATGCTCAAAAAATTCTGAGAAATTAATCTCGGATTTGCCTTAAATAATCCACTAAAACCGAGAAAAGGTTTGTCATAATTCTGAATGCCAAAATTGACCCCCATTTCTCCTCCTCCACCAATGACTAGGATTATGCATCCCACCTAAAGGAATCACTACTATTCCCTCTTGAAATGGTGCCAAAAGCTAGCAAAAGTTACCCCTCAAGGTCTCCACCAAATGTAGCTCTAATCATCCTCCAAATACTCGACCCCTTAACTCCCACGTGTGGCTCAATGAAAGAAACTACATAGACCTATGTAATCACTAGAAAATGGTGATGAGGCTACAACAAGACCCTTCGAGAAGTATGCCCAATCGCCCCTTAAAACTCCAACAAATTTGGTGTCTACTTCTCTCTCCAAGGTCAAGAAAAATTGTTTCCCACAGTAGTCTCACTCATGAAGTGCGTGCTCCATTTTTGTGCTCAGACTGCTAAGAAACACCCACGAATCTACTTGTATAATATTCAAACTTTGTAACGTGAACTGGAACACCTCCTATCGATAACACTCTAAGTTCATCAAAGGTAGGGTGATATTTTTTCTTCGAGATCTCGTGTGTTGAACAATACTCTGTTGACTCAGCTAGGAAACATGAGCAAATAGTGATTTGGTATTCAAATGAGCAAAAGGTGACCAAAAATGAGGCTCTATACGTCCATTTCTCTTGGTGTCCCCTTTCTTCCTGAGTGTGGACCCCACATGAATAAATTAGATCCCTCTAGACTGATGTTAGATCTGTATTTAAGATAGATCTATGTTGTGTAAACCATAAAATTAAAGGTTTGTATCCCCCTAAATTAAGCCTATAAAAAATAAATTTAATAATGTATAACATAGAGAGGAGTAGTTTAATTGGTAATAGTGATGTTATGGTGTATTATGTAAACTAGTTGACAATATGATGTTGGAAAATTATTTGGGAGCATTGTTTCTCTCATTGAGGTGTCAAGGAAAACACTTCACCCATATTCAAGACACAAAGCTAAGAGTGAATATACAAAGAGTGCGAGGCCATGAAGAAATTAAGAATATATGATGATATAATAATTAGAATAATTTAAAATTAAAATAATTGGAATTATAAGAATTGAAATTGAATTAAATTAATAAGGGGATTTGATTAAATATGGCCTTTAGAAAACTAGAGAAGAAAGAAATTTTTTATAATAAAAAATACTTATAATTTAGGGAGGGGGGGGTTCATTTTAGAATAATCATAATTAAATAAATAAAATTGTTAAACACACACATGGAAGCAAGAGAATATGAATGATAAACATGAGAGTACTTTTATCATTAACAAATGATATACATTTATAGTACATGGCGTGACCCTTGGATTCATATTCCAAGTGGTCTCTTGGACTCCTTTGTCTATTCAACTTCCACCCTAACCCATAGAGGATTAGGTGTCCAACATTCCCCCCCTTAATCTGAACGGTTATGTATGAGTCCAAGAAGAGAGTTGTAATTCAAAATGGTAGAACCAGGCTGAATGTGCTCTCTCAAATGTTGGTATAAAGGGAGATGGTTTAAGGATGAGCACCAAAACCAGAACGCTTAGTGCAGTTCCCGAAACTCTTCCAAGTCTGGCATGAAGCTCAGGTCTTCTGCTAGAGGAAGTGTTCCTAATGTTTTGAAGAGGGAAACCTTCAACCATGAAAGGGAAGTCTCACCCTGCATAAAAGGGAGAACCTCAACCTGAAAAGAGAAGTCTCAACCTATGATGGTTTAAGGATTACCAACAACTCTGGAATACTTAACGTAATTCCTGGAACTCTTCCGAAACTGGCAAGAAGCTGAAGTCTTCTACTAGAGGAAGTGTCCCAAATTCTTTGGAGAGGCATTACCAACTGAGGTCATGCTCAGGGGCATCTTTATCTCTGGCTACAACTCTAAAACTTGTGTGGCAGGTTGTGGCTTAGGCTCGCTTGATGTGGCTTTGAAGATTGCAGATGACCATCATTTTCCTCCCTGTCAGATACAAGGTGAGATGATGGAGAAGACTCATCTGCAAGACTATTCAATACTCTAGAACAAGTTCTGACATGTGACTGGAATATCTTCTTGGCTGTTGATGCCCATTGCCAAGAAGCGATCCATCCAAGATGAATATTTGTTCTTGTAGGAGGTTTTCTTCTGAAGCATTTGTTTGAAGAATGACTGGTTTTATGACAGTGCTTACATGGATGAAGATCAAAACAATGATCTTTTAGATGGCCAACTCAGTCACAGTGTTAGCATTTCACAATTTGTTGTTGTTGTTGTGGAAGAGGGGCAGAATATGAAACAGTGGAAGGTGAATTTTCATGAAGGAATCCAACACTTTGAAACTGGATGGGCTTTGTGTAATTTGGAATATGAAATGACACGTCCTTGTCATATCCAAGACCATTTATGTGCTTATTGTTGACAAGCTCTTCCCAAGTTCTGATGATGGGCTTCGGAAATGCAAGCTAAACTTCTACATCTGCATGTAACTATGTTTCTTTATTGGGCACTGGATCTGAATGAATTTGTTTCTCATGGGAGTCTATTTCAGTGTTCTGAATAGAAACAAGTTCAGAATGATGACTCCACTACTATAATTCTTCTTGTTGTATTTGAGATTCAAGATGCAAAAAAGCAATGTTTTCTTGTGCATATTGTAAAGATGTTTGAATATGTCTGAGAGTGTCTTTGCTGATTTTAATGGTGCTTCCATTAGTAGATAAGATTAGAGTGCTTAATAACTCTAATAATCCATGAATTTTCTCCATTATTCAAACAATCAAATCAATAAATGACCAAAACTGCACTTGTAGAAACAATAATGGTTTTAGAAAATTAATTTGCCAACTTTTCAACAAGAATTAATTTGTACTGATGTCTACTCATGTTCTCACTTCACAATATCTTGTGCCTCAATTTCTACACAACAAGCTCAATATTGTTGCCTTAACAAAATGTCCAGCTTGATAGCGCATAGGCTCCTTTTTTCTAGCAATAACACAACCCTAACAAAAATGAGATTAGCTTCTATATTTCTTTGACCATACACCATATAACACTAGCACCCTTGCACAATAGCCTTCAATGCAACCAAGGCTCTCCCAATTTTATTTTTGGAGAGTATCCTTGACCACTATTGACAATAATATTTAAAGTTTTTGCATCTTTGCCTTAGACTCTGATATGTTAAGAAACTCCAAAGATTTCACATCCACTTGTCAACCCTGCTGGCCTTCATTTGTTGTGGACACACTACAGAAAAGGTTGAGCAGTTCACTAGCCTTGAGCCAAACAAAGTTTGAAGAGGCTAAAGCAAGAGGAGAGAACATTAATCTTCATGGGCAGAGTAAAATTAGTATTATAATCAATGTTGTTAAATACTACTTTAGGGTTCAGAAAGGCAAGTTGATTCCTCTAATCAAATAGCTTTGGATGGATAGCTTCAAAATGAAGCAAAGCATAATCTATTTATTAAAGATTCACTTGAGCAAAACATATACATGTCACAAAGTCCACCTGCACAGGCTAGCATAATGGAAATGAATAGGCAGTGAATACAGTAGAGATTTTATCCGCATGTTAATGGTGGAAGGTGATTTACTGAGCCAAATAAGGGCCATACCAATACACCATTACTTATGAATCATCTAATTGTTTTCATGCCCAATATCATGACTTCTCTAGTAACATCTCAAGATAGTTGTTCACCTAATATCTCCCAGTTGACTACACATCTAGTCTCTTCTCACTGGCTTCATATTTTCCTTTCTGATTGTCATAACGATAAGTCACAACAGAAAAAATGTAATATTTGTCTTCTATAGTGACAAATTCACGCTCACCTTGATGGAGGGCAGACTGTTGTAGGTGTTGGTTGTGAATTAGAGTTTGTTGCGTATATGAGAAAGGATCAACGTATATGGAGTTAATGTAGAGCTTATTTAGATCTGATGCCCAGTCAATACCACAATAGTTTATTCCTCAGTGTGGCAAAACTACATGACATTTACAGTTGATATATTTCTCGTACTGAATCCATACACACAACATTGTTCACAACTTCAACTAAGAAATCAAGCATAAATAGAAAGAGTATCATCCTTGGTCAATTTGGATTAAGGACGATCTGGGCATGTAGATGGAGGGCATGTTTTGACACCCAACATATTGAAACCTCCAAACTCCATGAAAAAACCACACCCAGATACCTAAAAGATAACAAAAACACACGTATTTGCCTCTTGAGTTGATTGATAGAGATTAGGATGTTTAATGTGTGGAAGCTACACATAGTCTCACACCCCGTAGCTAGCGTGACGATCTCCAAGGCATTCAAAGCTCGAACTCCGGCTGCAAGTTGAAGTGCCTAGCCAAATATTATTGCATTCTAGGCAAGTTTTCAAAGCTAAGGCCCACGTGATTTGTCTTAGCACGTTAATTGTGGAGTCGATAATCTTCTTAAGGATCCCATGACTTTTGATTATCAAGTTGATACAATGTTGTCATCGGATGTCTTTCAGTAGAGCATCGAGATGAATGAATAATAACAGTAGCAACAGAGGAGTCGTGGGTTCCAGAAAATGCAGACAAGAGGGCCTAGTTCGCATACCCGACTATGAGTTGGAAAAATGTTGTGTTACGTTATATACAATGAATCTAAAAAACCAGCTGATCATCGCAGAGAATAATACGGTGACTCTGAGAATTATGGGCTTAGAATAGCAAAGTTCTGACAGGGCAGGATAACTGAGAGCGCAGGGCTAAGGTATAGGAGTTACAAATTAAAGAGGGACAGGTTTGGAAATATTCCTCTTTGCAGTCGCAGGGGTGGGTCTGCTTACAACAAAGGAATGGTAGTGTTGATAGAGGTAACAACCTCTATTCTAACAAATTCTCATAAAGGCATAATCAGGAGGAGAGCATTGGTTTACAAAGGCCACAAAAATAGGTGGCTCACACTTGAGTAGGGCAGGAGATCGCCTGCTCTGATACGATGTTAAACAAACACATGGCAGCAACAGAATATGAATGATAAACAAGAGAGTACTTTTATTATTAGCAAATGATATACATTTATAGTACATGGTATGACCCTTGGATTCATATTCCAAGGGGTCTCTTGGACTCCTCTTTCTATTCGGCTTCCACACTAACCCATAGAGGATTAGGTGTCCAACAAAAATGAATAGGAATAAATTAATTATGTCAAATAAATAATAAATGACTAAAATTGAAAATTAATGAAATGAAAGATTAAATTAAAATATAATAATAATAAAAGAATAATGAGTTTGGTCGAAATGAAGGAGATAAAGGGCATAAGTATAATTAAAATTATATAAAACCTAGGGTAAAAACATTAAATATTTATTACAAAATACCAATCATAAATATAAAATATTAATAAATTAATAATAAAATAATAGAGGGTCCAAAATGATGTTAATAAAAAATAGAGGGGTCACGAGGGGCGCAATCAAGAATCAAGATTTAACTTAGCTGATTAAGAGTAGTCCCTCCCCCTTCACCTTCTACCTAATCCTCTTTTTCCTTAGTTCCTGCTTTTCTTTCTTTATTATTAGTTTAACTTATTCTCAGTTCTCTCTTAATATATTCTAATCTTTAATAAAATTCTATTTACTAATTCTAATCTTTCAAGGCTTTAAGTCTAACTTTACTTTAATTCATATTTATTTTAATATAATCTAATTTTATTATTTTTTCTTAATCCAACCTCTGTTATTTTATACCTTATTAATCCAATTCATTTTATTCTACATTCTTTTAATCTTATTCTTGTTTTCCTATTTCTTTTTTATCTTAGTAATTTAAATATTTAACCATTCCCTCTTTTAAATTATTTCTCTCTATTTAAACGATTATTTCAATATTATTATTCATTAACTCTATTATGATTATTTTTCGTAATCTTGGTAGGACTCTCCGATTTTCGTGTTTACATGATAGTTATTCACCCCACTATGGGGAGAGGGTAGCACAAGATTTGAACCCAAGACTTCTGGTCCAGTGAGACTTCATTTCCATAGCCACTGTTGCTTGAACTACCCCAAGTGGACATTAACTCTATTATTTTATTATTAATCATTATTACTATTTAATATTTTCTCCTAACTTTTATATCATTTTAATTATGTTTATTATCATATTATGTAATATAACAAAACCCCCATTTTCCCTTCAATTTGACCATCTCATTATTATTAAATTTAATTTTCCATTTCATTCTTTTCAATTTTTTTCATTTATTGTTTATTTGAATTAATTAATTTATTCTTATTTATTATATTTATTCATTTTATTATTATTAGTATCAATTAAACTCCTCTTTCTTAAATTATAATTATTTGTAATTAATTCTTAGTACTGTCTCCAGTTCTCTATTGATCATATTTGTCCAAACCCCTGTATGAATAATTTAATTCAATTTCGATGATTGATTTAAATTTTAAATCATACTAAATATTAAATTATCACCACTCGCTCCCTAAGGTTCTATCCCCTCTCTCTATAATATTGGTTTTGCACTCTTTGTATTTTCATTCTTAGCTTTCTTCCTATGAATATGGCTGAAGTGTCTAAAATAAACCTCAATGAGAAAAAAATCG
The DNA here is from genome assembly GCA_031772625.1 of Pinus tabuliformis. Lineage (NCBI taxonomy): Eukaryota > Viridiplantae > Streptophyta > Pinopsida > Pinales > Pinaceae > Pinus > Pinus tabuliformis. The sequence continues at coordinate 893,968,358 of CM062819.1, read as the reverse complement.
ATAAAAATTATTAAATTCTTAAGAAACAATAATGTAATATGATTTAAATCCAAATATTTATAATTTTATTTCAGACACTTTTTAAAAATTATTTTAAAAATTTAGATATATTTTATTAATTTTTTTTGGTATCTAAATGTATTTTTTTATAAAGGAAAAACACTATTTTTAAATTACTTTAAGAACCACAATATATATAATTATTATTATCACTTTAGTAACTATTTTTCTAAACTTTATTTTTTAATCTATATATGGTTAATGTTTTTCTAATTATTCCAACGGAGTTAAAACTTATTTTATATATTTAAATTTTAAGAATAAATAATTATTTAAAAAAATATATTATATTTAATAATAATACAAATTTATACGTTTTTTTCCACTTATCATAGAAGGGGACTCACAAATCATCATACAGATGGTCACAAAACTAATGCAGGGATCCCCCATACATAAGGTCAGTAACAGTTGGAGGATGGCTCAAAGGCTCGAGCTAATAGACAGATGGCTTTCTCAACATCAAGCAATTTCCTTCAGGCACACTAAGCGGGAAGGAAATAAGCTTGCTGATTTTCTTGCTAATATAGGAGTGGAAATTGGGGTAGATCTCTTTGTAGGCTCAATCTCCAACATAGCCTCCAAGGATCAACTCTCTGAGTTCCAGAATATTGTGAAGGATGACATGCTTCAGGAGGATGACACACACCCGGATGCGGGTGTTAATGTGCTGCATTTATGAGGGCTCGCTCAAGGCAGGCAGCTGGCCCTGCACCTGGCTGGCAGACGAAGGCTGTAGATCTCCATGGCATGCGCATTTATTTGGATGCTGGATGGAATGTTGGTCGCACAGATTGGCATTAATGTGCGCCTAGTTCGAGAGTTCATGCTCAAGGTTTTATGTATGGCTCGGTATTTGATTCACGCCATCGCTCTTGGTTCTTTTCACCTCCTCCCGTTGTTCTTCCCGCACCCCTGCCTCGCTCAGATTGTCTGGAAGCATGCCTGGTTTTTCTGTATCGCCGGGTTCCTCTGTGCTCAATCCCTCTCCCATCAGCTCTGCCATCTTCCCTTTCTCAGCTGTTCTGTCATTTCGAAAATACCTCGCCGTCGAGGAGTCTCTCGCCGAGGAGGTAATACCGGTAACAGAGGTAGAGCCTCTCGATCTACTCCTCAGAATGTAATCTCCATTGCTTCGGCCTCCACGTCCTCACCGCCCTCTAGCCATGCTGGGCCTCTCCCGCACAATTCCTTTCAAACTACCCAGTTCACCTTCCATAGCAAGCTCAACAAGCCATTTTTGTCTACCAGTATCACAGTTATTCTTGCTAAGGAAGAGGACAATTCCAACAGCTCAGCCCACACCACCACCTCTCAATCTCAGGAAGACAGCATCCTTCAGGGGGAGATGGCTGGGGTTGTGTTTAATGCAGATAATATGCAGGACAATACCCCTATTCCTGAAGCGCCTCTGCATCCGGCTGATTCAACTCAGCACGAGATCCTTGCTTGTGGACCGACTCATCGTGCAGGCAGCATCCTCAACCTGGTAACTCCTCCAAAAGGTGGTATTGAAGGAATTGAAGATAATGGTTTCATTACCTGGGTTTCCTCGTCTAGCCAGGTGGATAAGGATATGCCCGACTCTCTGCAACATGCAGATTGATGTTGGTTCATCACCGATGGGTGGCATTGTTTCCTTCGCTCTGTTTGATTTTATGCTATGTGTCTATGTTTTTGGATCTCTAGTTATGGGTCTCGTCTCAGTTCTTGTTTAAGTTTTTGACGCTAGCCAACCTATTCTCAATTTGCAGCAACAACTCTGGGTTTGATGAGTTCTGTTTTGCCTCTTTTGTCCATGACGGGCATGACAACATGCTTCTCAGTAAAGCCTCTACAGGCGATAGCTATGATGTGTTAGACTCAGAACAGAATTATTTTTTAGTGGGTCACTGTCTAACAAATCAAGTTTTTGAAGTCTGTAATCTGGAAATGGCAGATAGTGGGATATGTATGTCTCAGAATCTCTGGCTGAGGGCTGGCCTCTACCCCCTCTGAGGTCTCGACCTCCATGTACATATTTTTCTCTTTTTTAATAGAATTAGTATTTACGCAGAAAAAAAAATAATACAAATTTATACACCTATATACAACCTAAAAAAACATAATAACAAGACATATAATCTAAATGTCCATAGTTCAAACAACATTTATTGTAGGTAGTTTCAAAATCTACCTCATGGGAAATGATATAATTTTAACAACCTACCATATAAGAAAACTATCCAAAATACACATGGCTTCATCAAAACAAACATATCTACTACCATACTACATAACAAAAAGTTGTTGTCCAACATCACAAACATCCAGGAATCATAGGAAGTAACAGGTGTAGGATATTTGGCTTTGGATCCTGTTGAAATTTTATATAACAGTGCAAGTTATTCCCTCCCAATGAACAATCTATAATATATATTATATTATGTACAACAACATATATTTATATATTAAGTTTTTGATATAATAGAATATAATAGATAAATATAAATAATCAATAATTAGTTAATAAAAAATACATGTTTATTAATGAAAAGACACCTCAAGTGAGTATATATATACAAGAAATAATTCAACATGGTATCAAAGCACTAGTAAAGAGCACGTGATATTTTCCAAACAACTTCATAACACAATTTGTTACCAATCTGGAAAATTTATTTTACTCGATGAAAAAGAATTCATGTATCTTCTCATTTTCTTCTTCTTTTATTTTAATCTTTGTAGTTTATAAGTCCATGGTTTTGGTAAACCATTGGCCAATGGTACTTTATACCATATAAAACAAAACAAAATGCTTCCTTAAAGTGAATTACATATTAAGACAAACATTATTCCACAGTTGAAAATAAGTTAATTTAATTTGTCGTTTACAAGATGGCATCGAGTAGAAGATAGGCTATATTGAGCAAAAAATTGTAGGTCATGGAAGCATAGACTACTTTTCATCCTAGAAGAGAATGACCTCTTGGATTATCTCAGGAAAAACCTCCAAGAACTAGAAAAGGAAGAGGCTAAAATAAAGCATAACAAGTATGTAATTAATGCCAAGAGGATCTTGTGAAATTCAATAAAGAAACCACTTAATTCCTCGTACATCTGAATTGAAGAATGTAATATTCCTACTAGGAAAATGTAGTGATAAACAAGCAAATGAGAATATACACACACAAAAACTCAAACATATAAGCGAACACATAAAATACCACCAAAGATAACACCCAATTGAGCCATTTTATTACATATAATTGTCTACAATCAATGGGGTTTTGGTATGAGTGCACCTGGACTTGCCAAAAATGTAAGCTAGACAAGCACTAGGTTAAAAAGTGCAATGCCCAGATGCTAGAATGTGTAGCTTCAACTATGGTCTGCGCGTATCTATAGAAACTACCTTGTCTATTACCACATATATGTTGTTTGACCAATTTTTAGTGCTCATAAAATTGTAGGAAATTAACCCTGAACACGTCTCAAATAACACGCCAAAACCTACAAAGGGTTTGGCTTAGTTCTAAACCCCAAAATTGACCCCAATTGCTCCTACTCCAACAATGACTAGGAATTTTCATCCCACCTAAAGGAATCATTGTTATGTTGTCCCAAAATGGTGTCAAATGCTAAAAAAATTTACCCGTGGAGGTCTCCACCAAAAAGGTGATGAGGCTACAACAAGACCCTTCCAAAAATATGCCCAACCAACCCTGAAGACTTGAGCAAATTTTGTGTCTACTCCTCTCTCGAAATTCAAGAAAAATCACTGCTCCACAATAGTCTCACACATGAAGTACATACTCCCCTTCTGCATTGAGGCTACTGAAAAAGACACATGAATCTTCGTGTATAATCTTTAGAGAAAATCTACAACGTGAACTAGAAGACCTCCTAGGGATGGAACTCGAAGTCCACCGAAGGTAGGGTGATATTTATGCTTGGAGATCTCATGTGCTGAACAACACTTTGTTGACTCAGCTAAGTAAATTGAGCAAACAATTATTTGATTTTCAAAAGATCAAAAGGTAGCCAAAAATGAGGCCATCTACCTCCATTTATCTTGTTTCCCCCTTTCTTCCTCAATGTGCCCCCCACATGAAGAAATTCGATCCCTCTTGGCTCATGTTAGATCTGTATCTAATATGGCTCTATGGTGGTGTAAACCATCAAATTAAAGGTTCATATCCACCTAAATTAAGTCTATAAAAAATAAATATAATAATGTATCACATAGAGAGCAGTAGTTCAATTGGTAATAGCCATGTTATAATGTATTATGTAAACTAGTTGACCTGGAGCATGATTTCTCTCATTGAGGTGTAAGGGTAAACACTTCAACCGTCTCCAAGATAAAAATCTAATAATAAATATACAAAGATTGCAAGACTAAGATGAAATAAAAATTATAATGATGATATAATAATTAAAATGATTTAAAATTAAAATAATCGGAAGTATGAGAATTGAAATTGAATTAAATTAATAACGAGTTCTGATTAAATATGGCCTTTATAAAAGTAGCAGAAGAAATAATTTTTTTATATTAACAAATACTTATAATTTAGGGAGAGAGAGTTTAATTTAAACTAATAATAATTAAACAAATAAAATGAATAAGAATAAATTAATTAAGTCAAATAAATAATAAATGAATAAAATAAAAAATGATGATGATGATGATGATGATGATGATGATGATGATGATGATGATGATGATGATGATGATGATGATGATGATGATGATGATGATGATGATGATGATGATGATGATGATGATGATGATGATGATGTTTGGTCAAAATGAAGGAGAAAAATGGCATAAGTATAATTAAAATGATATAAAATCGATGGTAAAAACATTAAATATCCATTTCAAAATAATAAATATTATTAAATTAAAAATAAAATAATAGAGGACTCAAAATGATGTTAATAAAAATGAGAGGCTAAGGGACAGGGGAAATTAATGAATCTAGGATTGACTTAGCTGATTAAGAGTAGAACCTCCCCATTTTCCTTCTACCTTATCTCATTTTCCCTTAGCTCTCACTTTTCTTTCTTTGTTATTAATTTAATGTATTCTTAAGTTATTCTTAGTTCTCTCTTAATATATTATAGTCTTTAATAAAATTCCATTTACTTCATTTCTTTCAAGATTTAATTTCAAATTCATTTTAATTCCTATTTATTTTAATAGAATTTAATTTACCTTATTTTTTCTTAATCTAATCTACAATATTTATACCTTATTAATCCAATTCATTCTCTTCTAGATTCTTTTAATCTTTATTTTTATTTCCCTATTTCTTTCTTATGTTTCAATAATTAATCATTCCCTCTTTTAAATTATTTGTCTCTATTTAAATAATTATTTCAATATAATTATTCATTAACTTTATTATTTATTATTAATTTAATACTATTTACTATTTTATGTAACTCCATTACTTTATTATTAGTTTAATACTATTTAATATTTTATAATAAACATTTAATATTTTCTACTCACTTTTATATTATTTTAATTATGCTTATTATAATTTTAAGTAATATAACAAAAACCCCCTATTTTCTCCTTCATTTTGACCAACTCATTACTATTAAATTCAATATTTTCTTTCATTGTTTTTAATTTTCTTCATTTATCATTTATTTGACTTAATTAATTCATTCTTATTCATTCTATTTATTAATTTTAATTATTATGAGTATAAATTAAACTTCCCTTTCTTAAATCATAAGTATTTGTTATTAATTATTAGCCATGTTTCCTTTTTTTCTAGAGTTCTCTATTGACCATATTGGTCCAAACCCCTTTATTAGTAATTTAATTAGATTTCAATCATTTCTTTAAATTTAAATCATTTTATTTATTAAATTATTAACATTCACTCCCAAAAGTTATATTCTCTCTCTAATCTTGGTTTTGCACTTCTTGTATTTTTCATTTTTAACTTTGCCCCCAAAGATGTCCAAATGTCTATCTGAAATAAACCTCATTGAGAGCACACAAGTAAAGTGTCTGTCTGAAATAAACCTCAATGAGAGCACACAATACTCCAAAAAAAAAAAAAAAAAAAAAAATCAACAAAAATTATTAAATTCTTAAGAAAACATCAATGTAATATGATTTAAATCCAAATATTTATAATTTTATTTCATACACTTTTCAAAAATTATTTTAAAAATTCAGATATATTTTGTTGATTTTTTTTTTAAATCTAAATGTATTTTTTTATAAAAGAAAAACATTGTTTTTAAGTTACTTTAAAAACCACAATATATATAATTATTATTATCAATTTAGTACCTATTTTTCTAAACTTTATTTTGAAATTTTTATATGGTTAAAGATAGTTTTTTTAATTGTTCCAAAAAAGTTAAAACTTATTTTATATATTTAAATTGTTATTTATTTTAAGAACTTATATTATAATAATAAAAAAATACACAAATATATAACTTCGAAAATAACATAATATGAAGATATATAATCTAAATGTCCATAATTCAAATAAAGTTCATTGTATATAGTTTCAATGTACCTCATGGGAAGCTAGATAATTTTAACCACCTACAATATAAAAAATCTATCCAAAATGCATATGCCTTCATCAAGTCATTCATATATACTACTATATTACATAACAAAAAGTTGTTGTCCAATATCACAAACATCTAGGAATTAGAGGATGTAACATGTGTAGGATATTTGGCTCTAGATCATATTGGAGTTTTATATAGCAACTCAAGATATTCCCTTCCAAACTATAATGTGTAATATACATTATATTATGTACAACAATATATATTTATATATTATATTTTATATATAATCAATAATTAATTAATAAAAAAATATGTTTATTAATGAAAATACACCTTGAAATATATATATATATATATATATATATATATATATATATATATATATATATATATATATATACACACACACACACACTGGGGCACTCAATTTTAATTAGACATCATTATATTAATCTAGTAATGTTTACTTAATTGTAAAAACAAAGTGAAGGTTGAGAATTTTTCAAGTGTGCAATTATTGATCATAAGGAAATAATTAGTAAGATCAGAAAGCAAGAAAGAATTTAAAATGGTATCAAATCATTGGTAAAGAGCCCATGATATTTTCCAAACAACATCATAAAACAATTTATTACCAATCTGTATAATTTATATACTACATCAAAAATAATTTGTTTACTGTTTGTAGTTTACAAGTCCATGGTTTTAATAAACCATTGTCCCATGGTATTTTCTACCTTATAAATCAAAACAAAAGGCTTTCTTAAAGTGAAGTACATATTAAGAAAAATATTACTCCATAGTTAAAAATAAGTTAATTTAATTTGTCATTTACAAGATGTGTACAATCTCATAGTAGATGATAGGCTAGATGGAGCAAACAATTTTAGATCATAGAAGCATAGAATACTTTTCATCCTAGAAGAGAATTAGATCTTGGATGATATCGGGAAAGACCTAGAACTAGAAGAGGAAGAGGCCAAGAAAAAAATAACAAGTTGTGATCAAGGCCAAGATGATCTTGTTAGATTCAATAAAATACCACTTAAATCCTCATGTATTAGAATATAAGAATGGAATATTCCTAGTATGAAAATGTAGTGATAAACAAGCAAATAAGAATGTACACACACATAAATTCAAATATATCAGAGAACACCTAAAATAACACCTAGTTGAGCCATTTTATAAATTATAATTACAGTACAATGGTGGTTTGGTATGAGTAAACACTTCGGCTTGCGAAAAATGAAAGGTAGACAAGCCTTAGGTGGAAAAGCGCAATTCTGAGATGTTGGAACATCTAGCTTCAACTATGCCCTGCATTTCTCTCGATAAATTACCCTGTCTACTCCAAAAAATTTTTTTTTCACCCATTTTTGGTCCTTAGAGAATTCTAGGAAATTAACCCTGAATGCCTCTCAAATAACCCACCAAAACCCAAAAAGGGTTTGTCCTAGTTCTGAACCCCAAAATTTATCCCAATTTCTTCTACTCCACCAATGACCAGGAATTTTCATCCCACATGAATGAATCACTACTATGCCCTCATAAAATGGTGCCAAATTCTAGAAACATTTACCCCTGGAGGTCTCAACCAAATGCAACTCCAATCTTCCCCCAAATACTCGACCCCTCAACTACCACATCTAGCTCAATGAAAGACTTTGTGTATGCCCACGTAGTCACTAGAAAATGGTGATGAGTCTACAACAAGACATTTCCATAAATATGCCCAATCAACCCTCAAAACTCTTGAAAATTTGGTGTTTACTCCTCTCTCCAAAGTCAAGAAAAAACACTGCCCCACAACAGTCTCACTCAGGAAGTGCATACTCCCTTTTTGCGCTCTGAATGCTGAGAAAGACCCATGAATCTTCCTGTATAATCTTTGGAGCAACTCTGTAATGTGAACTGGAGCACCTCCTAGGGATGGCACTCGAAATCCACCAAAGATAGGGTGATATTTCTAGTTGGAGATCTCATGTGTTGAACAACAATCTATTGACTCAGCTAAGTAGCTTCAACAAACAATGATTTGGTTGTCAAATGAGCAAAAGGTACCCAAAAATGAGACCCTCTACCTCCATTTATCTTGTTGCCCCCTTTCTTCCTCCATGTGATCCCCACATGAAGAAATTGGATTCCTCTCAGCTCATTTTAGATCAGTATTTAAGATGGACCTATGTTCGTGTAAACCATAAAATTAAAGGTTAAAGACCCCCTAAATTAAGTTTATAAAAATTCAGTATAACAATGTATCACATAGAGAGTAGTATTTTAATTGGTAATGGCCATGTTATGATGTATTACGTAAACTAGTTGAAAATATGATGTTGGGAATTTTTTCTCGAGCATTGTTGCTCTCATTGAGGTGTCATGGAAAACATTTCACCCATCTTCAAGGCAGAAATCTAAGAATGAATATACAAAGAGTGCAAGACCAAGATGAAATTAAAATTATAATGATTATATAATAATTAGAATGATTCAAAATTAAAATAATTGGAATAATGAGAATTTAAATTGAGTTAAAATAATAAGGGGGTTTGATTAAATATGGCCTTTAGAAAACTAGAGAAGAAAGAAAATTTTTATAATAACAAATAATTATAATTTAGGGAGAGGGAGTTTAATTTAGACTAATAATAATTAAATAAATAAAATGAATAAGAATAAATTAATCAAGGCAAATAAATAATAAATGAATAAAATTGAAAGACAATTAAATAAAAAGTTAAATAATAATAATAATAATAATAATTATTATTATATTAATAATGATGGGTTTGGTTAAAATGAAAGGAAAAAGGGGCATAAGTATAATCAAAATGATAAAAAACTATAGTAAAAACATTAAGTATTTATTACAAAATATTAAATATTATTAAATTAATAATAAAATAATAGAGGGTACAAAAGAGAGGCTAGGGGAAGGGGCCAATTAGTGAATCCAAATTTAGCTTAGCTATTGAGAGTATACCCTCCCCCTTCACCTTCTACCTAATCTCCTTTTCCCTTAGCTCCCATTTTTCTTTCTTTATTATTAGTTTAATTTATTCTTATTTGTCTCTTAATATATTCTAATCTTTAATAGAATTCTATTTACCTCATTTTTCAAGGCTTTAACTCCAAATTTATTTTAATTCTTATTTATTTTAATATAATTCAATTTACCAGTCCAATTCATCTTATTCTACATTCTTTTAATCTTATTCTGATTTACCTATTTCTTTTTTATCTCAGTAAATTAAATATTTAACCATTCCCTCTTTTATTCATTGTATTTATTCATTTTAATTATTTAATTATTATGGGTATAAATTAAACTCCCCTTTCTTAAATTATAAGTATTTGTTCTTAATTATTATCAATGTTTTCGAAAAGTAAACCTCAATGAGAACACACGTTACTCCAAAAAAAATTCAGCAAAAATTATTAAATTGTTAAGAAAACAATAATGTAATATGCTTTATATCCACATATTTATAATTTTATTTCAAACACTTTTTAAAATTATTTTAAAAATTGAGATATATTCCATTCTTTTTATCTAAATATTTTTTTTTTTCTAAATGCATTATTTTTTAAGGAAAAAACCATTTTTAATTACTTTAAAAGCCACCAGACATAATTATTATTCTGAGTTTAGTAACTATATTTTTAAACTTTATTTCGAAATTTTAATATGGTTAAAGGATTTTTTTTTTTAATTATTCCAAAAGATTAAACTTATTTTATATATTTAAATTTCAATAATAACTAATTATTTAAAAAAAATTATATTATAATAAAAAAATTACACATACATATAACCTCGAAAAAAACATAATATGAAGATACCTCGAAAAAAACATAATATGAAGATATTTAATCTAAATGTTCATAGTTCAAACATAGCTCATTGTATCAAACATAGCTCATAGCTCATTGTAGACAGTTTCAATGTACTTCAGGGGAAACGAGATGATTTTAACCACCGACAATATAAGAAAACTATCCAAAATACAAACGCCTTCATCAAAACATTCATATCTACTACCATACTACAAAACATACTACAAAACAAAAAGATGTTGTCCAACATCAGAAACATCCCGGAATCATAAGAAATAATAGGTGTAGGATATTTGACAATAGATCCCGTTGAAGTTTTATATAGAAGCACAAGGTATTCCCATCCAAACAACAATGTTTAATATATATTATTTGTTTAATATATATTATATTATGTGCAAAAATATATATTTATATTAAGTTTTATATATAATATAATATATAAATATAAATAATTAATAATTAATTCATAAAAAAAAGACAAGTCTATCAATGAAAAGATATCTCAAGAATGAATATATATATATATATATATATATATACACACACTGAAGCCCTCAATTTTAATTACACATGAATAAATATCTCATATATATTACATTAATCTAATAATGTTTACTTAATTGTCAAAACAAAGTGAAGGTTGAGAAATTTTAAAGTGTGAAATTATTGTTCATAAGGCAATAATTACCAAGATTTGAAAACAAGAGAGAATTCAACATGGTATCAAAGTGCTGGTAAAGCGCTGGTGATTTCCAAAAAAATTCATAAAACTATTTTTTACCAATCCATAAAATTTATTTTACTAGATCAAAATGATTTCATGTATTTTTTGATTTTCTTCTTTTCTTTTATTGTTTGTAGTTTACAAGTGCATAGTTTTGGTAAACCATTGGCCCATGGTATTTTATACCATATAAAACAAAACAAAAGGCTTTCTTAAAGAGAGGTACATATTAAGACAAGCACTATTCCATAGTTGAAAATAAGTTAATCTAATTTGTCATTTCAAGATGGTGTTCAATCTCATGGCACAACCAATTTTAGATCACGGAAGCATAGAATACTTTTCATCCTACAAGCAAATGAGCTTTTGGATTATGTCAAGAAAGAGCTCCCAAAACTAGAAAAGGAAGAGGCAACAACAACGCATAACAAGAATGTGATCAAGGCCAAGAGGATCTTGTCAGATTCAATAAACGACCTTCAATAAAAGACCACTTAATTCCTCATGTATTAGAATTGAAGACTTTAATATTCCTAATAGGAAAAATGTTGTGATAAACAAGAAAATAAGAATGTACACACACAAAACTTCAAACATATAAGAGAATACCCGAAATACCACAAAAAAATAACACCCAATTGAGTCATTTTATTAAATATAATTGTTGTACAGTGTGGATTCGCTATAAGTACACCTGGGCTTGCCAAAAATGCAAGCTTGAGAAGCCCCAGGTGGAAATGTGCAATTCCAACATGGTGGAATGTGTAGCTTCAACTATGCCTTACACTGCTCTAGAGAAACTACAATGTATACTGCAAAATATCTTTTGTTTGATCTTCAGCCCTCTAAGTTCACTTAGTACTGGATCAAGGAAAAGATCATTTTTATTACCAAAACATAAAATTACATCAAAGTCTTCCACAAGTCTGGAGCTCGAAAATAACTAGAGTTTTTAACACCAAAATTCAAATCCGAATGATGCTCTATGCCTCTCTACTTATACAACTGAAGTCCCAAACAAATTCCTTAAATTTACGGAGGCTCAGCTCCCAAACTCAAGATGAACTAACTCTTTGTCTATCACTTGCTCGACTGCCTTCTGATCTTCATGACCTGGCTGCTTGCACTCCAAGCTAGTGTGATTAATGGAGGAATATTCAAGTGGAGGAGTAGTAAATGAGGAGGATTTACCTCCTACAATCTCTCTCCCTTGTCCCATTCAAGTTTCAAACCTTAGTCTTGCCAAAATTTCTTGATTTTCTCTTCCAAACCTACATTCAATGCATATTAGTACACTAGGCATAATATCTCACTTTAACTCAGCTCATTAAACAAAATATAATCAAAGCATGTAATAAGTTGTGAGAAGAGTTGGTTTGACTAAGCTAGGAGGTGAATTAAAGCACATATAATTACCCAATGATGAGGCTCATCGTCACCCCCCTACTGAAAGTGTTTCTCATCCTCTAAGCAACTCAATCAATATCCATGTATTTCATAGCTCTAGTGGCCTCCTTGACATCCCATGCCTCTGCTGTGGTTTCCTCTTCTTGTGCATAGAATCCTACCTTCTTTTATACCTCCTCCCACTGCCTCCTTTCTTCTTCTTCCTTCATTCCTTCTAGCATCCCTAAGAGCAGTGGTGGACTCACCTTTGAATATACTACTTGTACATGAGTGTCTTGTTTAGTTCTTCTCTCATTCTTTGAGGAGAGTGGTACTCTCTTATCTTTAAAATCTATGGCAATGTGTTCCATCTCCTCAGGAAAGTTTGCACGTTTTCATCCCCTAACAACCTGAACATGTCCTCAAAATGTGAAATTGCTTTCTCTTGGGTAGCAAGATACCTGGGTGCAAGCTGAGGATCATTTGAAATTAAATTATGTGTACTGATGAGGGCCAATGGATTGGACTACTCAGCTCTGATCATAAGAGGCTCTATTTTTTCTCTTGCCAATATATTCTTCATTTCTATATCCCTTGCTTCCTCATGGTTCATCCATGATGCCAAAGCCATTAGCTGTAAATCTCCTAGATTGGAATTAGGGTCCCATACATTCATGTCTGTTGAGGCCATGTTATGCAAATAAAACTCAGACATCTTGTCCCTATCTTCCAATGTACTTTGATGACAAAGATCAATGAAATGACTATAATCCTAAAATGGCATAGTGCCTCTCTGTTCTAGGGTCTTGATTTGGAACTACAACCACTGTTCCTTAGGGTATAGGGCATAAGATTTAGCTGGCATCCTGCACTGGATTACTTCCAAAGAGAGACTAACTAGTCATGGATGCCAATTGATTCTCTCTTTCTTGCAGCTGCCCTTTCAACCATGCGTTTTCTATCTCTAACTAATTTGTCATTATGGCATCTCTATCTATCAAGCTACTTAGTTCTCTACCCATCTCCTTAAGCTTCTCCTCCATGTGACGAATTTCCTCCACCCCCTTAGACTTGGAAATATGCATCCATATATGAGTTTTGGCTCTCTCCTTCTCAAGCTCAAAGAATAATGGAATAGAAAATCTTTGTGGAATTACCCTGCCCATTTCAATAAATCTGTAGTATGATTCAAGGTTAGGTTGGGGGCTAGGTTCCCTTAGCTCTGGGTCCTCTCTTTTAGTTTCTTTCTTTGGGCTTCCCCCCTTATCCAATTTTCGAGTCCCCTATATGTTTAGCAGAGTCTCCTGTAGGAATTCTTCTACTTCCTGTAGGTCTTGCTATGTATCCTTTAGGATTTCTTTTCCTTTGTATGAGGTGGATATAGTTATAGGCCTTACCACATAGGTGAGGGGAGACTTAGGGGAGGTTTGTGCTAAGGATCCTCCTTCATGAGTTTTCATAGGAGGAGGCATTTTCTCCTACTGTTTAGGTGAGTCCTAAATTACAATGGGAATTTTGATTGGAGTTTCGGGTTTCCCCTGCCTTATCCTTGTGCTTTTCCTTGTTTTGAAATATAAGAGGGTATACCTTTGTCTTTTTCCGTTTTGTTTAATAGAGGTGATAAGAGCAGTGAGGGAAGTTGTTGCTTCTCTCTCTGTCAATTCCGGAGACACCCTAGGTGACTCCTCCTTGTCTTCTACTTCCTCTTTTCCATTTCCCTTTTCCTCTATGTTTTCCCCCTCTTCTGCTCCTTGTAGACCCTCATATTGTTTATCAATCTCCTCCTTGGCATCTTCCTCCGTCTCTTCACCACCTTCCTTCTCTTTCTTCTCTTCTTCCTTCTCATCTATCTCATCTTCATCCCTCTATGTTTCTTCTCCTTTTGTTTGAGTTTCTTACTCATCCTTTTCACTGACAGTAGGAATAATGTCATATGTGAGGACTTTGATATCCTCCTTTGTCTGCATGTCTCTGAAAATTTCCATTGGATAGGAATTATGAGGTTTGTTGAGGGCATCTTCTATGATGATTCTAATTAACCTATGGTGGGCTAACTTTTGGTGGTTTTCCTCCTGCACCTTTATGCTTGTGTCTATTAGTGATTGCAGAAGGAAGTATGGTTCATTGAGCCTGTGGTGAGGAGGTGTTTCTGTTGCAAACCTCAATTCTTCAAGAAGCCTAAAGTGATATCCATAAACCACACTCTACCTGCCCTCACATGATATGTATTTGATAAGGTGGTAGCTCACCTCATTCCAGGGATATGGTAGGCTTGTTCTCCTTACTCCATTTTTTTCCTTAATGGGCTCTTCTCCCTCTAAAAGGAACTTATTCATTGCAATCTAGCTATCTCCCTTTTCTTCCTTTCTCCAAGGAACTCGTAGGGGATGTTTGATAATTCTGCTTATGATTTTAGGGGTGAGCTCTATGGAAAGGCCTCTCATCACAACAGTGGCATGGACCCTGGTTAGTGGAATGAGGGAGAGAGAAATATCTCGGGCCAATTCATCATCATACCCTCTTAATTTTTCAAAATACCCCATCCAATTATGCTTGTGAAGATTTCTAACACCTGAGAGTGTTGGTGGATTCTCACAGTGTTAACGGGATTCCTTGTATTAAACCCCCCTATCATTTTGGTTGGCGAATTTGAGGAGATGAGATGGTTGATACAATTTTCGAATGCAGAAGTAAATAACTGAAATAATTGTGGATACAATTCCCTTACATAGTTGCCAAATTCACTCAATACTAGTTGATTTTCTATTCAATTCACTTTGAAAAAGTGATGTAATTATAGAGCCTACCTCCTCATAGTGTTTGTTGTAGCCAAATCTCGTGTTTTCCCTCCTAAAACTCCTCTTGTCCAACCTTGTAGACTGTCTGTCTATATCCTGTAGGATTCCTATGTGATCCTGTAGGGTTTCTTGTGCAGTCCAATAGGAAGTCTTGTGCAGGAGAAAGTTGGAATTCTCTCTTCTATAGGTTTCCTGGGTACGAGATCGACATTTCTAGAGTGGGCCTCAAGGAGATGAATGTATGAGTGCATGGGGATCAACGATTATTTCCTCCTATGGCCGAGTTATGAGAGGTGGTGTGCTGGCAGCAGAGGTATGTTTTCTATTTTTGGACCATTGGTCCACACTACCACCTCATCATTCCCCTATCCTCGTAATCCACTCCCAGTTCATGCCTCTGTAGACTTAACTACTTTTCTCCTTCTCCTCACTTTCTTTGACTTGACTGTTGCCACGTGTGGGAGGACCAACTGTTTTGTCTTCGTTGACTAAATGAAGGTGACCAAGTTAACTAGCCACCTTTCACTTATAAACCAACCTACTCGTAACCTTTACATATTTTGACTACATTACGCAAATGAGAGAGTGAAGTAAGATACTTACCTGTGGTGTCAATACCTTGTTGTATTTGTTGAAGACCGAAGGTGCTTGTTGTGTGTTGGCTGCATGCTACTTTTCCTTCCTTTTTTATTTCTCTCTGATGATTCCTTTGATGTGCATGTACCTGGTGTTGAATATGACCGTGCTTGCTACTGCTCTAGAGCTTTTTTTTCTCTTGGATCTTCATGCTGGAAGCTTGCTGCAACAATGGTTTGTATTATGTGGGATAGGCTACTATAGATTTCCTACAGGATGTCATGTAGCTGCTTCTCCCTCGGAATTTATAATCATTTATTCTGCTGGGATTTTGAGCATGATGACATGGATTGAGAGGAAGACTAGGAGTGTGGAGGATTGCAAGTACTCAGGTGTTGCTCCCTTCTCCTCTCTGTTTCATTTTTTTTTGTGTTTCCTCTTGAAGACTGTGAAAAATATATTTTTTTGAAACTGATTTTGTTTTATGGTGAATGCAGGGGTGATGAAAGTGGAGATAGGTGTGGTAATGAACTGCTGATATAGGGATGTTATTTCTAACATGGCAGGTCATTTTCTCTCCCTAGGGTCACTTCCTGTAGGATTCCCGAGCCACTGTAGTTCCTATAGGATCATCCTGTAGGTTTCGAGGGGATCTTGTATGTTTACAACAGATGTTGTAGAAAACACAGTCCCGTTTTATACTAAAGAAAAGTAGTGAAAAAATGAAACAAATGATGGAGTGATGAATGATGATGGGTGGAAAAATAAAAACGAGTGAAATATGTCCCTTTTTGATACTCCATTGTTTTCTAATCGTCCTCCTTGCTGACCTGCAAACATAAATCTTCATGATTTTTTCTCATTTTTTTTTTTTTAAAACAACTAGTTTGCCTCTAAGAGGCTTTCATCCTTGTTGTTTTCCCTCGATGCCTCAAGAGAGGTTTTCCCCCAGGGATACTTTTATTTCCCCTTTTTCTTTTTCTTTTTTCTTTTGACACCATTGGGCCACCCGAAGAGGTTTTTAGCTCACTAGTGGGTCTCAGGTGCCTCATGGAGGTTTTCACCTAAGTCTTTATTTTTCTTTTTTTCCTCTCTGTGATTTGATGAGGAAGGACCTGAAACTTCCTCCACCACCATCACTATTTTATTGATACTATCAATGAACTCTTGCTTTGACAATGGCCTCTTGTAAACTTTCAGTATATTCCCATTAATAGGTAAAGGAATGGCCTCTACATCTATGGTTCTAATATGCACTGAACCATTATCATGACATCTTTCTATAACATAAGGTCCTAGCCATATTGTCCTTAACTTGCTCTTAAAGCCTTTATGTCTGGAATCATATAACAAGGCCCAATCACTTTCTTGAAATTTCTTATACTTGATGTTCTTATCATTCTAGATCTTCCTCTGAAGTTGAGTTACATTTTTGTGTAGGAGGGCCTAGATTCTAAATTCATCTAAACAATTTAACTGAAGAAATCTCTCTTGTTGTCCACTGTTGAGATATAGATCTAGTTGGGCTGCCATCCTTAACATGTTATAGTCAAACTCAATGGACAGTAGGGTTCTTTTCCCATACATCAGCTCATAGGGTGTGAATCTAGTGGTGGTCTTCCAAGTGGTATTATAGGCCCAGGTGGCCTCAACTAGTCTATCTGATTAATCCTTCCTACTGTTGCTAACAACTTTGGTCAAGATGCCCCCTAGCACTCTGTTGGTCACCTACACTTGCCCATTAGCTTGTGGGTGATAGGGAGTGGAGGATTTATGCTTGGTCTTGTGCTCACTGAGCAAGTCTTCAATCATGTTGGAGGTAAACTGGCTACCTTGGTCAGTGTCCAGCTCTCTAGGGTACCCAAATTTGTAAAATACATTCTCCCTTAAGAACTCAGCTACCTTCTCCTTTGTTACTGCCTTAATTTCCTTGGTTTCATCCCAATTAGTCAGATAGTTAGTGCACACAATTATGTACTATTTTTGCTTGGATGGAGGGTTAATAGGTCTAATGAAGTCCATGCCCCACTTATCAAATGACTCAAAAGTCACTTGAGGCTGCAGAGGCATTTCATCCCTTCGAGTAGGCTTTCCCATCCTTTGGCACTGATCAAACTGACTAGTATATCTTTTCACATCATGTTGAAGAGTGGGCCAATAATAGCCTTCCTGTAACACTTCGAATTTTGTCCTCTTTGCTGCAAAGTGACCTCCACAAGGCCCATCATGATAGGTCAGAAGGATGTCAAAAAATTCCTCCTCCCTGACACACCTTCTCAAGGTTTGATCTAGGCCAAGTTTGAAGAGATTACCCCCAATCCAAGTGAAGGGGGTGCTCTTCCTTATAATCTTTCTTTTCTCCTTGGAGGACAAGTTCGGTGGGAACTGTGCAGATACCAAATAGTTTTCTATGTTAGCAAACCATGGAGAGAGAACTAAAATGGTGAAATAGTGCTCATCTGGTAACGGGTCATCAACCATTCCCTTCTCACCTGCAAGCAGAGTTAATATGGAAAAAATGTATCCAAAAATATTTTCCTTACCAGGCTATCAACAATAGTTAGATCAAACTACTATAATAAAAGTAACAATCTTATAATGTGAGCATTCACATTGGGTTTATTCATTAAATATTTGATTGCAACATGGTTAGTATGGACAAATGTTTGATATCCTATAATATAATTCCTAAATTTTTTCAATGAATGTACAATAGCCAAGAGCTCCTTTTCGGTCACTGTGTAGTTCATTTCGGCCTTTGAAAAATTCTTACTAATAAAGTAAATGTCATAAGGAAATTTTCCATTTATCTGACCTAGGGATGCTCCTATGGCTTTGTGTGAGGCATCAAAATGAATATGGAAAGGAAGGACCCAATTTTTGCCTCAGAGAATTGGTGCAGTGGTTAACTTGTACTTCAGGATGTCCAAGGCCTCTTGACAGCTTTTTGACCATATAAAATCATAGTTTTTAGCCAAAAACCCAAATAAAGGAGAGGCCAACTTTCTAAAGTCCTTTATGAACCTTCAGTATTATCCATCTAACCCTAGGAAACTTCTAAAATCTCTTTTATTTTGAGTGGGTGGGAACCTTTGGATGATAGTTGTTTTGTTTGGGTCCACTTACAGTCCTTGCTGAGATATTGAATGACCCAGCACGATCCCTACAGTCATTAAGAATTCACATTTTCGGGACTGAGAGAGAGGTTCATTTCAATGCATTTGTACAGTACCTTACCTAAGTTGGACAAATCCTCCTCGAAATCACCCCCATAAGGTGTGAAATCATGCATATAGATTTATACCCCATCATCGACTAACTCAGCAAAGATACTTAGGACTAATCTCTAAAAAGTGGCAGGAGCATTGCATAGGCCAAAAGGAAGGACCCTATAGGAAAAAGTGCCCCAAGGACAAGTGAATGTGGTTTTATCCTAGTCCTCCATACTGATCTGGATTTGATTGTACCCATTGAATCCAACTAGGAAAGAGAAAAACTTTTTCCCTACCAAGTCATCTCGCACTTGGTAAATAAAAGGTAGAGGGAAAAGGTCCTTCTTTATGGATTTGTTCAACTCCCTGTAATCGACACAAATCCTGCACTTACAATTTTTCTTGGGAACTAACACCAAAGGAGAGACCCACTTACTGTTAGGGATAGGATAAATGAATCCTGCAACTAGCAATTTTTGAACTTCTTCTTTGACTACATTTTTAAGAGATGGATTCATCCTCCTTTGGGGTTGTCAAACTGGCTTGCAACCTTCTTTTATGTAAACATGGTTAGTACACACTTAGGGGTGTACTCCCTTCATTTCTTTATAACTCCAAGTGAAGGCATCCATATGTTCCTTTAGCATGTTTCACAACTTTACGTCTTGGAGAACAGAAAGAGATGGATTGATTTTCAAAGCTCTCTCGAGGCTAAATTCTATGGTTTTGACATGGAGAGTGTTGGAATCAGCCAAGTACAGATCAATTGAATTTCTTTTATGGGTTTCCTTTACTACTTCTTCTCGGGACAATGTACTATGAGTTGGACTTTAGAGGAGGTGTTCAATCAAATCATCTTCATCCTATTGTCCTCCTCCCATGGTTGTTTCTAAGGTATATAGTTGGGTAGAATAAACTTCATCTTCTCCCTCCTCTTCTAGCCATAAAGGTAAATGATGTTCTAGAGATGGCTGAGAAAGAGGGTATAGGACTAACTGCTTGGAGATATGCCCATTCTTGATGGTCATATTCCCAGCTCTATAGCTGATGTAAGCATCGGCAGTGGCCAACTAAGGCCACCGAAGGATGATAGGGTAAGTAGTAAGCTTAGCCTTAGGCTAGAGAACTAGGAAATCTATAGGGTACTCCCAAGAGTAAATGGAGACCATCACATCCTCCATAATCCCCTCAAGGGCCACTATGGAGCGGTGTGTAAGTTGCAGGACTGTTGTGGTCTTTCTCAATGAACCTTGGAGGTTGAACTTGAGCATGGTGTCCTTAGTCATCACATTAATGGCAGCCCCAAGATCAATCAAAGTGTGTGGGAAAATGGTGCCATTGATGTGCACATATACTACAGGGCTTCTAGGGTCCAAATACATTGGACAGATTACCTGCCCCAACATTAAGTCGGACAGTTGTCCAATGACATTAATGGTAGGGGAATCTCTTTTTCACCTCCCTAGATGCTTGAAACACTTCTCCTTAATCAAATTGTTGTAAATAGGTACATCCTTGATGGATTGGAGAAGTGGAATCTTGACACATAGGTTTTTCAATTCTCCTAGAAGTTCAGTCTCTTCTAGGGTAGGATGGAGTGGTTGAGTTAATCTCTTAGGAAAGGGTGGATTTACTTTAAGAATCCTTTCCTCTCTTTCTTCTTCAACCTCCTTAGGTAGAGTTTGGTTATCCAGGAGAACCCTCCCAAATATCAGGTTAATTTCCTAGATATCCATAGCATAAGCTAGATATGATGTCTCTCCATTGTATACCTATTGTGCTTGTCTGTTGTTCAGGTTCGGATTTGACTGGGTAGGCATCTGGGGTTATTTAGGTGGAGGAGAGTGTAACAGTTGTGGTTGGGCAGGTGGTGAAGGCAATAAAGTAGGAAAATTGTTGTACTGGGACCTCCACCCCTAGGGCAGTGCATTTCATTGAGGTTGTGGTAGAGCATATGGTTGAAATGACTGGCTGGTTAGCTAGGAATGATACTAAGATGCAAAGGCCCAAGGAGGAGGTGTAGACCAGGAAAGATGAGCAGGGGGTCCCCAAGAAGGTATGGATGTGGTATGATTCGGGTTGTAATATGCATGGGATGACCCTTGCATGCTCTGCTGGTATGGCCTAGGCCCATGAGGTCTCCTTTGATTTATGTAGTAGAGTTGCTTAGTGACCCCTTCAGCTCCTTTATATACACCTTTGAGTCTAGGCAAAGAAGGGCACTTGTCTATGGAGTGGTTTTCTTGAAAGAATTGAAAATTTTCAATAGAATTCAATGGACATTCATTCCTAGGGTACCTCCTAGTGCATCTAGGATAGAAAATGCCCAAGGCTGTCTCTACTTCCTCCTACTTTCTCCTAATGTGCATAGTGTCCATATGTAAGGCAAGGGTTTGCAACATCTCACTCTTAATATCTTCTAGCATGTTTCCAATTTCACCCTTGGTGGATGAATTGGAAGAGGATGTACTGACCATAGGTTGATTCCCCCTACCTTCTTTCCTAGCTACCATAGAATGATTTCTAAAGATAGTCTTGATACCCTCATAGGGTAACTAGTATATATATCCTCCTGCTAACAAGTTTAGGGCATCCGAAATGTCTTCCCCTACTCCTCTATGCAGGACCAACTTTAGTGAATCAAGGTCAAGTGTGCACTTTGACCTTTTGTAACTAAGCTGGAATCTTTTTCATAATCCTCTAGGGATTCATCATTGCCTAAGGTCATCTTAAAATTTCCTCTTTAGTATATTTAGGCCTACAGTAGTGCAACGATGCATCCTTGAGGGTAGATGGAAATAGTTTCAACTTCTGCTCATCATTTGTGTAGTCATAGGTTCGGAATATAACAACAAACTCAAATAGGAAAGTGTTAGGATCTTCTGTGGTCAGGACGTGGAAATGAGGAAGGGCAGAGGGGCTTATATTTTTCATCTTAGTGTCCCCATTAGTTTCCTTGATGGGGAAGGCACCCTCAACTCTCTCTCTAATCCCTCTGTCATTTCCGTTTTTATCCATTGGCTCTGTAGGAATGGGTTCTTCTTCTTATTATTCCCCTGTAGGTTCTTCAAATATGTCTGGTTCCTCACCTAAGGGTTCCTCCAGTTCACAGCCACTAAAGAAGAGGGAAGGTTGGCTGTATGATGCAATGGGGGTATTTGGCAAAACTTTCCCTAAGTTATCCCTATTCCTATGAGGCATGAAAGGAAATTTTTTTGGTTTGGTTTTGTGTTTTTTTTTCAAACTTTGAAAGTGATTGCAAAATTGAAATTGTTGATTGAATCAAAATATTAACTACTTGATTGAAATCTAACTTGCAAAACATAAAGGAAATAAAAGAATGCATAATGGAAGGAAGCAAACTAAATTACTTTTGCATAAATGAAACTAATGGCAGAATATTAGAAACAAGAAATAGAAGAAAGAAAGTAGTAATCACATATTACTTAGACACCTCCCTGGAAATGATGCAAAAAAGTAATGAGCACCAATATTGCAGCAAGAATGCTGCAACTCTTGGGCCACCAGCTTGACTTTATCAACCCGGGTTTCGTACAAACTTGGAGGTGACAGTGTTGTATACACAAGTAAAAGCATTGGTTCTACATTTTGTTATTGTTCAACTGGTGAGAGACCACTAGAGTTTTCAAGCTAGAATTTTATGGATTTAGAAGAAGCTTGGTTCCTTAATGAAAGAAATATAATTCTACTCTAAGAGAGTGTTGATCTACTGTAATAATGAAAAAGACTATAATTCAATGCTAAGGCACACTATTTCCTAATTAACTGCTAAGAGCTATGCTTTGAAATAAGGCTAAATTAACATGAAAAAAATTATATTTTCCTATGCATGGAAGTTAAAAACATCAAACATCATTGTTATGCTGCATGTAAAGGACTGTAATAAATATGTTTTTTCTTTCTATTCTTTTCATGAAAAATCAAGTGTGCAAGATAATCTATTTTGGTGATGTGATAGGTGGCTTAGGGATGCTAGTGGATGGCTGGAAGGTTTAGGAGATTGTTGGAAGGTTTGGGATACCCTTTGGTGACCTTGGGAGGATTCCTAGATTTTTCCCTCAATTTGGCCTCAAAATAGGCCACTACAGGAAAAGCTACAGGATGTACTAGAAACCTACATGATTCCCTGTATTTCTACAGGATACAACCAAGAGAAAAACAATGGGTGTTTGAGGTGATGGAAGACTTAGGGAAGGTGGTTGTTGGGTGGAATGAAGTGAGAAAAGGCCTAGGATCACTCAGAACTAAAAACCAAGTTTAGGATATGGTTGGATTCACTCATCATGTTTCGGAGAATTTCTATGTAAAATGATAAAATTGGTGAATGTCTTGATGAAAACAAGGAATGCCTATGGGTGGATGGGTTTGGAAGGTGGCTTATTTCTATGAGATCTCTTTCTACTTATGAAGCACCTTCTTTGCATCAAAGATGTGTAATTTCCAAAAAGTCATGTAAACAAGAAGAATTCTCATGAGCTAGAAAAGAAAAATTTAATGAACTAATTGTCTACCTTATGCATGAGGAAATTGCTGAATAAAATGGAATCATGGATGAGATATACTACAAGAATGAAGATAGAAGAGACTGCAATGAAATCCTATACTTGAAAAACTGATCAGATGCCAATTTAAGTACATCAAACCCTAAACCTTATGAAACAAATAGAAATCTATCTTTTTAGGGCTACATAAGGGTCTTTTGCTCAAATGATGATCCTAGAAGGAATAAGGGAGGCCAGGACACCTACTGAAAACATTTTGATGCTTCTTTTATCCCTTCTAACCTACTATTGAAGTAAGGCACAAATGGAAGCAAACTAATAAACAATTAAAGAAATCTACACTACTTGCAATGAAATACTTCTAAACATAGTTTAACCATGAATATATGAAACTAAGCTAAGCATACAGATACAAGAAGAGGAGCCTTTTCTGCTAGGGTTGGGCCCTAACCCAAGAGCTTCATCCATCTGATTTAACTCAATACTAGATCAGGAAAGAACCCAATAATGAGGAATCTTTGTGGACTCTAGGTGAAACACCAGTGGGAGGAGTTGTAGACTATTTGTTAAACATTGATGAGATAATGGACTCGGGGCAGGTCACGAAATTCAGCTTGTAGTAAGTGAATTGATCAACGGTAACAATCTTCCCTTCATGGGGGAAGCACATATTGCAGAACACTACAAACACGACAACTGACATGGCATTTGTGTAACTACGTCCTAAGAGAATGTCATAATCCAAAGGGGCATCAATGACTTCAATTTCGACATGAACAGTCTTGCCCTCAAGGGTCACTAGACAGTTGCGGTACATGCCAAGGGGATGGAAGGGGTGTCCATCCCAAGCACGCAAAGTGATGGTGGAGGGGGACAACTCAGGTGACTTAAGTTGTTTCCAAATAGTAGCAGACATCACACAGGTGGATGCACCTTTGTCAATAATGCATCTGGAGATGATGGAATTACAAACACTAACTAATATTTGGAAAGAAACCGATGAAGGAAATGGGGGACACATTGATTTATCAACCAGGAAGACAATCAAGCAATCATTAGAAGGATCCACTACACCCAAGGCAGTTAGTAGAGATTTCTTTTGGGAAGGGCATGATTGGAGGACTTCCAGCATTGACATGGCGATAGTTGATTACGCCAAGTCATCTACTATATTGTATGTATGTTCAGCTCTATTACAAGCCGCATTACAACATAATGGTCCCTTTGGGATCTTAGGAATGGCCTCAACCTTAGGTGGAGGGATCTGTAAAGGACCATTTGGTGTTATAAGAGGCTCAGTGGATACTTTGCTTTTAGACTCGGTAGCTGACGAAGTGGAGGGCTTGTCATATTGACACAACTGAATTTGTAGCTTGATATTGGAGAGTTTAACCTCATCAGAGTTTATCATAAGAATCTGGTAGTCATCGAGACCAGGACGATGGGGGAGATGGGCTGTTGGACCCGGCTAAGGTTGAGCAGAAACAAATCCTTGCTGAGTGAATGGATTTGCGAGCACTATCAGTTTGGATGCCACAAGATTTTGAGGCGATTGTTGACCTCGAGAAGCTACTTTGGATTCCCACATTTGGCTCATCTAGGGTTAAAGAGGACACTCATGCATATAATGGCCATGTACACCACAAAATGCACAAGGCTTGTTCATAAGAATAACCTTGTTTTTCTTGGGCTGGCCACCCCGTTGCTAGTTGTTAGTGTTAGGTTGGTTCCCCTGGGGTTCACTAGGTTAGTTACCTTGATTACCCTAGTTTCCCTTGTTACCCTTCCCCTTATTCTTTTTCTTTGAATTTTTGGGATTGCTAGCACTCCTCTCTGCAAACACTTGACCCTGTGGGGGTGGTGGCTGCTGGGGTTGAGGATGCATGGGAGGCTGTGATACTAATTCTTAAGGGCTAGAGTGCTTGACTGTGCATAAGGAGGATAAATATTTTGGTAGACAGGTTGTGGTCCTGGAAACATGTTGTTAGTAGGAGTGGCATAAATGTTGGAGGAACTAGTGCCCCCCGATAGGTAGCCATAACTTTGTTGAGTATATGGTGAAGAGTGTGAAAGGGATCCAACAATACCATCAGTGATGTGAGATACCCCTGGTGCATTGACACTTCTAGCATGAGGGAGGTCTGAAATGATGGTATAGTCATAACCGGATTGTGCATAAATCATATCATATCTCAAAGCGGTTTGGAGAGCTTCTTCCTCGGTTTGAGGAAAATTGGATGCGACATATTTCCCAACCGGGGATAAAAGGCTCTTAAGAAACGAATCTAGATAGACACGGTCTTTGAAAGGTAGGGCACGACATGTGCTCCTCCTTCGACACCACTCTTGAACATGGTCAAAAAGGCGAGTGGCAAAGGACTAACAAAATATGGTCAATAACTCTGTACCAGTGTCATACCAAATAGTTAACTGGAAATATGAGGAAAGCTTTAGCAAGCATCGTGAAAACAAAATGAGATGAGGAGGCTTGGTCTACATATCATTTTTGCAGCGTCTCCAGTGAGCGTGCATTGGAAGAGCCGAAGATGAATGGAGTCATCGGTTATGGAGTTGGACGAACACCACATGTTGAAGGATCGAACATGGTTGGTAGGATCCTCTCTAGCAATACCCTCAAACATTGGGATGTCTGAGGAAAGCTTAGTTGACATAGAGGGCTAACCAGCATCATGGTGTATGGGGTCATCTATTGAATCGTTAAGATCAGATAGACTTAACCCAAAAATAAAAGGGTGCATGGGGGAAGCCAGAACGATTCATGAGATTGTTCCTCTTGATGTGATCACTAGGATAGAACCGTAGCCATCACCAATTTGGATTCCTACACCAGATGTGGGTCCAGATATGGTGACAATATGTGGTGAAGGAGGCTCCAAATTAGATGAGGAACCATAAGAACCATGATAAGAGTCAGTATGGGGACCTGGAGGGCTATGAACTTGAACCCGATGGGGAGGAGTAATATGCCCAAGCAGAAACTGGGGGTGAAGGCCTAATAGTCTCTATGACACATGCCTTGCTGGTGCAATGGTGGTAGGACACACATAACATGGAAATGGTGAAGGGACATTCAACAATATATCTTTGTCTCAATGCGGGGAGATAAATTTATTATGTTAAGTCTTGGCTTGGAGGTGTAAACCAAGAGCCCTTCGCTTAAGGTGTTCTTCTGTGTGCAAGTGTATTAATTGATTAAGCCTAGATCATGTTTGAAAAAAGATAAAAACTTCCTGAAAATAAACTGAAATAAATAACTGAAAATGAACAACAAAACAATTAACTAAACCCCACCCAAACTAGGTTTTCAAACACTATACTGCTTGGTGGCTAAACTAATGGAAAGTACACTGAAATGGTCAAGAGATCTAAATTTCAGTGTGACTGGGATCAAGTGACACTAAGGTGCTAGAAAATGGTGCAGCAACAACAAAAAACCAGATGGGATGATCACTGCAAAAAGATAGGGAGAAGGGTGAAACACCTAGGGAAACGGATGGGACCCTAAGGAAAATGACCAAACAAGTAGAAATGTGACACTATGGATGGTAACAAACTATCTTAATAGATCTCAAATAGAAAGGTGCATATCTAAAAAATGTGGCTAAAAGCGTTGGAGAAACACAGACTACTCACTCAGCTAAACTCCTCCTAGAAAGGTGCAAATGTACTACAAGCCGTATGGGAGGCTAAATTGGACTTTGAAGAGTAAAACAAAGTGCATCAAGGCTTGAGTGGGATGAGACAGAAGTCAAGCACCCAACAGATAGCTCTTGGCAAAACCCAAAAACATATTTCAGAGAAAACCTAAAACCTAGAAATCACATGTACTGACCTGTTTCTCTACAGGGATTGCACTTTCTGGGCTGAAAGGTGTGTTTTGAAGCCCATAGCCCAATTTTGGGGCTAAAAACTACAACTTCTGTTCCATGGATCCCGGTCGGAAAATCTTGGAAAAAAGTGCCGCTTTTATCACCACTAGTTCCTGTGACCTACAGAAAAGACCAAACAGCTTGCAAAAGTCAAAAACTTAACATATCTATGGTTAAAAACTAGGAAACATTAATAGAATTGAAAAAATAAGAAACCCTAAGTTGAAAACCAAAATTCGTCAGGTTTCTAGATCTGAAGTATAAAAACCCAGTGGAGTCACCAATTTTGTTGTAGTGTTTTCTTCTCAATGATGTATGAAAAGAACCCACTCAATATTGTGGCGGACAAACAATATCAACAATATAAATGTCTGCTAAACATTGTAGATCTGCAGCAACTGATAGAAACAAAACCTGCCAAAGTCCAGATCTATGCTACAGACATAGTTAAACAACAAAAAGAAAGAGTAATAACTCCATTCATCTAATGGAAACCAGATATGTAAAGAATAATTTTATTATAACACATGTGAAGGTAACATATAAATGTTACCAGTCTCCCTCTATGGGATGGATTCTTGGCTATCCTAAAATGTCTTCAGCTTGTGCAGAGTCTCTCTCCTTTATAATGTGAAAACCCAACAAAAATATGGTGTGCGACAATGAAAATAATGAGAGTTACAACAGTGAGTGGAACAATGAAAATAATCAAAAGTTAATAATGAATGGAAAACCCTTCTATTTATAACAAAATATTGAGTTATCCTCGAATAATTAGCAATAATAAAATATTATTGATCTCATTTTTGGAATAACCACTTGGAATATTTTATTATATTTGGTTAGGAGGGAAGTATTTAAACTTTTACTTAGAAATAATAAATAAATAAATGATTTATTTATAGTCTCAAGGAATTAGTTAAGGAATAATAAACAAAAAAAGATTTATTTAATTATTCCTAATGGATTTAGTCAAATTTAACAAAGAATAATAATTAATTAGTGATTAATTAATTTTTCTTAGAGAAAAATAAGAACAATAATGATTTATCTATTTATTTTTCATGATTGGTTCAAATTTGACAAGGAATAGTAATAAAACAATGCTTTAATTAATTATTCCTAGAAGAAAATCAAATAAATAGTGATTTATTTAATTATTCTTCATGGCTTTAACTATAAATTACTTAACAAAGGTGGTTTATCAAGTAATTTCTCACAGTGAAAGCAATTTTACTATGGTAAAGCTGGCTTTACATGGTGTACTTCGATCCATCTAGTGAATTAGGCTAGATGATCAATTTTTCAGTGATAACATTGCAGGTTCAATGACCCACTTTATTGAAGGATTTTATTCATAAATCTGTTATTTAACCACTCGTTCCCCTACTCTAGTTCTTCGGTAGTGATTTTTGGTATGGAGTCTCTATATTTAGCACGAAATAAAGGTCCTCTTATATGCTCCTAACACTTGTTTCTCAATGGCCAACCCTAAACATAGTTCAGATTACACAAGTGAGCATCAATCTCATCAGAGAAATGTTGTAATCTAAATAACATTTGTATTGCATACAATTTAGTTCCTCGAATTACCTCTTCCAGATACCATTGCATAAGAAATCCATTTTTAATTTTTACAAGGATTTGCTAGCTTCATAAGGTGGTTGATGGGTAATATAGACAATACGTTTATGCCTCTTTTCTTGAGAAACCACAATTTTTTCTCAGATATGTCTTTGAGGAATATTTTCCAAGGGTACCCCAAAAACTGGTCTCAAGTCAACCAATACTATGAGCACGTCCCCTATGTAATCATTGCAAACCTCTCGTGGCCTTATGCATACTCCAGTAAACTGTATTGTATTTTTATGTCAAATATTCCTCCTAGTTGATCTAAGCAGCTCCAAAAAGGCTCAGAAGTCAAAGGTGGCTCCTAATAGCCTTGAAAATAAAATATTTCAAAGTATAAAAAAACCAATACCAAGTTGTAGTTCTCGTCAATACAATTCTGGTGGCGCAAATGACACTCAAATTCGAGTCTGTATGACCAATTTATTGCTTTTTAAAGTTTGACATGACAAGAAAAAAATGGGGCCCATAATGTGCCACATGGCATCCTAGTCAGTAGATGGTACCCATGGTGTACATTGCAGCCATCATCCATTGACACTTGGTGCTCAATCATTAGCTCTTTCCTCCCGCAAAAAGACAAAAAAAAAATTATAATAATTTCATAAAAGACAAAAAAAAAAAATATTAAAATATAACCATATAAGGACGAAAACATATAATACATAGACTATATTAAAATATTGTTATAAAAGTCAACAAATTGCTCTTATGGTGTGATTGGTTATATTATAAAACAAAAATGAAATGTTATAACCACAACTCCAACGTATGTAATAAGAGGTTATAACCATATTATATATATGGTTTCATTTTTTTTTTTAAATTAACATATGACGAATGGTTTGTTTGAAATGGTTATAACCAAACGAATAGACACCGTACGCCAACAATTGACCATAATATGTTGAACGAGAATAAAAATTGGGTGATGGGTTTTGAACCTAGCTCGTCCCCAACCAATTACTTTAAATAAACCCACCCACCAGTTTGCTAGACGATCACCTTTGTTGTATTCACCAGAACATTTTTATAAAACCCAACTCATTTCAATCAACCAGTGGGAAAAGAGGTGTGCGCATGAATGCTGAGGAAGTGGAACCCTGCCTTGCATGAATTTCGAGAAGAATATTCTCTCATACAGGGAAGGAATATTTAGATTCCCTTAGAGGCTGATTTTTTACATAGGCATAAGTATATCAAATTTATACTCATGTTTCTTAGTTTTCCATAAGGAATCTGATGGTGTAATCAGTTCCCTCATATGAGCAGTAGATCTTCAATCAACTTGTAGAGAGGAACCTTTGCAGAATCATGAGGAATCTAAAATATTCCCTTAGAGCCAAATTTTCATAGTGACATCATCATGCTACCTTTATACTCAAAGGAAGTAGAATTTAGCCAAGAGTCTGATGACGTTATTGATTTTTAGGTTTCAGTAGCAGATATTCAGCTAATATGCAGAGAGGAATCTTTATAGAATCACGACGAATATTAAAGATTTTCTAAGGGCTGATATTTTACAGGTTGAGAACGAGTCTAACTTTATACTCAAATTACTCAGTTTTTTCTAAGAAACGCATTGGTGAAGTCAGATTCATCACCTCAGCAGCATATTTCTAGTCAACCAATGAAAAAGAATCTTTGGGGAAACTTTGAGGTTCTCGAGGGTCCATCTTTTGACAATGTCAAAAAGGGGTCGAGTTTATAGTCATTTCACATGATTCATTCGACAAATCCAATGGTGTAATCCATTTCTTCAATAGAGATGTGTATTTTTGGGCCATCTCCAGAGGTGGAGTTATATGATGCAGTGATCCCATGTCTTTATTTTCATTTGTTGAGATGATTGTTTTTTTGTTGAGATCCTTGTTTACCATTCTATTAGGGCATACTCATATGTCACTTCATGTGGGAATTAGATATCTTGTCATGCTAAAGGAGGGCCCATATGAGTGAGAGTTCTTGTGGGAGAATATCTCATGGAGATACATGCCACTCTAGTTGATGGAGTTTATCCTTGTGATGAAAAATAATATACCATGTACATCATCATCATCTTGCACCATTTAATGAAGCAGCATCCCCATTCTTGACATCGGGCCCGAAGACGTAACCCACACTAGGTTAACCCCATTATCAATGTGTGTGTGTCCTTTGATTTTATGTTTTTCATTATGTTTCCTCTTCTTTAAAGTATGCACATGTGGCTTTTCATACTCTTTCATATGCAATTCTACTAACATCACAGAAGTAAAAAATATTGGTTAATTCTTGTAGCTAAGAGATCCAAATCAAGTTTGGTATTAGATCAGTCTTCTCGATGATAGGAATTGAGAGCGTGAATGATCACCAAACACTAAACGTGCAACATGAAGGAAAATGAAGAAAAACAAATATCTCTATGAGGCCTTATACATGATGACCAACATGGTAGATTTAATGTATGCAAATTATTAGGAGAAAATGGAAAGAGAGGAACAAGAGAAAGAAAGAGAAGAGGATGATGCTCCATCTACATCTTCAACTGATTATTCTTCTTGTTCATCATCTTCTTATCATTCAAATGAGGAGATCAATCAGAGCCTTCAAGGAAAGAATGTTGAATTGAGGAGAATTCTACAAGAATAAAATGAGTAGAAGCATCGATTGTAGCTTCAATTATGAGCCACGGAAGAGGCCTTGGAGGAGTTGAAGTGCAAAAAAGTCTTAGAGAAGTCACCATCACTTGATTTAGAATCAATAATTAAGGTAAACAATGTTGATCCTTATTGAATTTCATTTTCAAATGAAGTTATTTCTATTAGAAACCTTGAGGTACCCATTTCAGGAACCGGCATCAGACTCCTTACCAAGATCGGGTACAGTAAAGGAGAGTGTTCGAAGGTAATAAAAGTTTCCAAGGCATGGCTTAAATCATCAAGGAAAGAGGATGATGGGAACACATCACAATCCTCCCATGACATTTCACATTGTAGAGGAAGAGCTCATGCAAGATCTCATCACCACTATTGCACCAAAGACAACCAAGAGTTAGAGTATTATAAAGTTCATTTTTATTACAAGAATATTGTTAATGATGAGAAGGAATCATGGCATTGAGAACCATGTAGTTTTTATGGCTTGCATAACCACATGGTTGACGAGTGCTAGAAGAGAATGGTAGCAAGAAAGAGGACGAGATGTGAAAGACCTTCTCCACATCAAGGAAGGAAGAAATTTAAGCAGGTCTGAAGGAAGAAAGTACCCATGCAGGAACGAACTAGCGAAGAAGTTGGACAAGCAAATCCGCCATGGGGAGATGACCCATTCACCTTGATGAGTGAGAGATGGTTTTACTATATATGTTAGCTTTTCATGGAGGCATTTTGTAAATTATGTGTTGTGATATAATTCTATAAGTGATGATGTGATTTCTATCGCTTATTAAAGCAATTAATATGTTTTTGGGCATTTGTTGATAGTTGGGGTATTGGTTTCTATTATGATGTACACTTGAACAAAGAGTATATATTATAAACTCTTGGAAAGTACGGGGATGCTTTGTTCATGATTATCCATGTAATTTAACTTTTAGTTAGCAAATATTGTACTAAATATTTGCAAGAGATGTAGGTGTCAATTCATCGCTTATGGCTCTGAAGAAAAATGGTGAAGGAGAAGGAAGTGTGACCTTTCAGGAAACTTGTTGTGTAGACAATGTAGCACATCAATTGTAGATTTTGTTCATTATTTTGGAGGACCAAAATCTCCTCAGTGGGGAGGAACGATCCAGGTGGCTCCAAAAAGGCTCAGAAGTCAAAGGTGTCTCCAGAAACACTTGAAAATAAAATTCTTCAAAATGTAACCAAACTAATACCAAGTTGTAGTGCTCGTCATTATGATTCTGGTGGCGTAGACAACAATTAAATCTTAGTTCATATGACCAACTTATGGCTCTTTAAAGTTTGACACGACAAGAAAAAGAATGGGCCCATGATGTGTCACATGGCATCCCAATCAATAGGTGGGACCCTCGATGTACATGGAATCCCATCATCCATTGACACTTGGTCCTCAACCATTGGCTCTTTGCTCCTACAAAAAGACAAGTATATATATATATATATATATGACAAAATAAAATAATATAAAAGTACAAGCATATAAGGACAAAACCATATAAAACAAAAAATATATTAAAATATTTTTGTAAAAATCAGTAGATTTGTTCTATGGTTTGATTGGTTATATTATAAAACAAAAATTAAATGTGGTTATAACCACAACTCCAATGTATGTAATGAGAGCTTATAGCCATATTCTATATATTGTTTGACTTTTTTCTTAAATTAACATATGACCAATGACTTCTTAGCAATGGTTATATCTAACCAAACACACACTCACACACCAACCATTTACCATAATAAATTCAACAACAATCAAAATGGGGCGGCGAGTATTCAACCTAGCCTACACTCAACCAATTATTTTAAATAAACCTGCCCACTAGTATGCCAGACGAGCACCTTTGTAATATCCTCCAAATTTTTTTTTATAAAACCGAGTTCATTTCTATCGACTTGGGGCGATAGAGGAGTGCACATAGGTGCTAAGGTGGTGGAACCATACCTGACATGGATCTCAATAAGAATATTCTCTAATGTAGCAAACGAATCTTTTCATTCCAATGGAGGCTGATTTTTTATAGAGGCACAATTATATTAACTTTATACTCATTTTTCTTAGTTTCCTACAAGGAATATGATGGTGTAATTAGTTTCCTCATCTATGCAGCACGTCTTCAGTCAAATTCTAGAGGAATCTTTGTGGAATCATGAGGAATCTAAAGATTCCCTTGGAGCCAAATTTTCAAAGTGACATAATCATGGCAACATTATACTCAAGCGAACTAGAATTTCGCTAGGAATCTGATGGCATAATCAGTTTTTAGATATGAGAAACAAATCTTCAGTTAACATGCAAAGAGGAATCTTTTTGGAATCATGAGGAATCTAAAAGATTCCCTGAGGGCCGATTTTTGAGAGTTTCAGAACGAGTCTGACTTTATAATCAAGTTACTCAATTTTTGCAAGGAGCACAATGGTGAAGTTATATTTGTCACTTGAGAAGAATAACTCTAGTAAACTAGCGAGAAGGAATATCTCGGGAATCTTTGAGATTCTTGAGTGTCCATATTTCGATGGTGTCAAAAAGGCATCGATTTTATAGTCATTTGACACAATTTTGCACCGTGAATCGAATGGTGCAATCCATTTCTTTAGTAGAGATGTGAATTTTCAGGTCATCCCCAGAAGTGGAAGTATATGATGTAGTGATGCCATGTCTTTCTTTTGATTTTCTGAGACGATAATTTAGTTGTTTAGATACTCGTTAGCCATTCTATTGGAGGATACTCATGTGCCACTTAATGTGAAAATTATATATCTTTTCATGCTAAAGGAGCACCCATATGACTGAGAGTTTCTATAGTAGAACGTCTCATGGAGAGACATGCCACTCTAGTTGATATAGATTATCCTTGTGATGAAAAATAATATACCATGTACATCATCATCATCTTGAAACATTTAACTAAGTGGCATCCCCACTCTTGACACTGGGCCTGGAGACGTAACCCGCACTGGGTGAACTCCATTATCAATGTGTGTGCGTTCTTTGATTTGATGTTAGTCATTATGTTTCCTCTTTATTAAAGTACGCACATGTGGTTTTTCATAGTATTTCACATGAAATTCTACTAACATCACATAACTAAAATATCTTGGTTAATTCTGGTAGCTGAGACATCTAGATCACTAGTAGACACCTCTCAGAGAACCCCTTAATGCTAGTAAGATTCAGGTGCCATTTTAAACCCCATCTTACCATCAATTTCCTCAATTTGTATAGGTTCTATCTCCTTGATTTTCTCATTGATACCATGTGATTGGACTTCATTTTTAGTCATAGTAGATATTTCTTCTTCCTGGGTTAATCCCTTTCCCATAAAATTATTTCTCGAAGATGTAGTTTCCTTAGCATGCACCACTTCTATATCATCCTTACTTGTCTCTTCAATTGGGTGTATTAAACCTTCCCTTCCTCTAGTATCTTCAACTGCCTTTTCTGCTTCTCTAATTTAGCCATTGGCCCCCTGATCTTGGACTTTACCTTCAACTATAGGAGTTGTCCATTCCTTATTAGACTCTCCCACTGAAGGGACTAGGTCTTTAGTGAAACTTGCATCTCTAATGAACCTTTCATCACTAGCTCCTGGGTCTTGGGCTTTAAGGTTGAAATTCCTCCTTTCTGTACTTGCTAATAACCAAGCTTCCAATAGTTCAACCACTTCTAGGCTACTTCTAGAACACTACTCCATCAATTCACTTGTTGTATTTTGTTGCCTCCCAGTACCAGCTATTAGACCTTCCATGGTACCTTCAACTTATCTCCGTAATTCACTTGTCTTTAGGCCCACTGCTGGCCAAGACCATTGATCTAATACCAATGTAATATTCCTACTAGGAAAATGCAGTGATAAACAATCAAATAAGAATATACACACACAGTTGAACA
This sequence comes from Pinus tabuliformis, assembly GCA_031772625.1. Lineage (NCBI taxonomy): Eukaryota > Viridiplantae > Streptophyta > Pinopsida > Pinales > Pinaceae > Pinus > Pinus tabuliformis. The sequence continues at coordinate 893,932,616 of CM062819.1, read as the reverse complement.
CCCGAAATACCTCCAAAAATAAAACCATGCTGGGTCATTTTAATAAATATAATTGTAGTATAATGTTGGTTTGGTATGAGTGCACCTAGGCTTGCCAAAAAGGAAAGCTAGACAAGCCCCAGGTGTAAAAGTGCATTGCCCATATGTTGGAATGTGTAGCTTCAACTATGCCTTGTGCTGCCCTTGATAAACTGCCATCTCTACTACAAAATATATGTTGTTTTTCCCACCTCCAGTGCTCAGAATATTCTAAAAAATTAACCCTTCACTTCACTCAAATAATCCACCAAAACCCAGAAAGGGTTTTTCCTACTTCTGACCCCCAAATTGACCCCAAATTCTCCCCTAGTTTACATAATACATCATAACATAGTTATTACCAATTGAAATATTTATCTCTATGTGATACATTATCATATTTATTTTTATAGACTTTATTTAGGGAGATTTGAACCTTCACTTTTATGGTTTACAACAACATAGATACATATTAAATATGGATCTACCATGAGTAGAAAGGGATCCAATTTTTTCATGTGCAATTTTTTTTATTAGCCGACATTATTTAAATGTTTTGTATGGTTATTTAATTTTTTTTATTTTTAGATTTTTTAAAATTTTTATTTTGTCCGGCACGAGGAAAAATTCAACTTTCATGATAGCCGAACATCCTTACACATCATACTAGCCTAAAAATATGATGCTGGGAAATTTTCCTAGAGAATTGTTGTTGTCATTAAGGTGTCAAGTAAAACACTTACCCATCTTCAAGACATAAATATAAGAATGAATATACAAAGAGTGAAAGACCAAAGTGAAATTATAATTATAATGATGGTATAATAATTACAATGATTTGGTCACTTGCGATCTACAAGTTGAGTAAATGGAGGCTGGAGAGGATGGAGCGCGGTAACAGGGAGGTCTCGGCAGCTGGCGCAGAGCCAGATCTAGGCCCGTAGGGCCGAGGTTAGGGCCCAACAACGATGGACGGGGAGTAGGCATCGGCAGTCGCTCCCGTCCCGGTGGCAGATAGGAGGTTATCGGCAGGTGGAGGTTATCCACGGCAAAGTACAGACACCTGGAGGGCATTGTAGCTGCAAAGCGCGAAGGTAATTTCCTGCAGGGGGAAAACAGGAATAGTTTTTACGGACCGTGACCTCTCAGCACCCGACAATCCGACATCGACTGTTTTTCCAGAAAGTAACCATGGTTATCTCGGATGAGGGTATCGATCTAGACCCATCCATGGAAGATATTCTCTCCGTTTGGGGGAAAGACCCAACCCCCCAGAACGTTGAACATTACTTCGGAACGGTGGAAGCCCTAGCCACACGTCCGTTCTGTTCGGAGCCAGAGAAACAGATCCATATACCCTCCATTTCGCCTAAGGACCGGTGTGAAACGGTAAATGTGTATCAGGGAGGAAAGCTCCAACATTCGCTCCAAAGCTCGAGTCAGAGGACCTCGCAGACAAACCCGATCAACCCACCTTTCGGAAGTAAAGGGTCTCTAGGGTTTGCAGAACCGGTCCTCTCCGGCGGATTGGAAGACATTGTCAACTTAGGAGCGAAGCTAGGGCACAGCCCGGTTGGAAATGCGAGAAGTTCGGCACCCATCACAAGGGCTTCAATTGCAGCCTGCAGAAATAGCGCAAAAGAGATAGGAGGGCCGGATCAGCGTCCTGAAGAACCCCAGGATCCAAGGGGGGACGATAGGCGGTCAATTCAGGGGTCTCAGGTAACCAATCAGACTCGTCTTGATTCCCTAAATTTTCTTCCAAATTCGTCGAAGGAGCATTGCCTGGAGGCTAGCCTTATCTCCCAATCCCCCGGCCCTAGCGCTCATAGAGGGCAGCAGGAGAATGAAGCCCTAGGAGACATCCCCAGAGTTTCAAAACTCTCAGAAGGGCAAAGGAAAAAACAGAGATTGATTAAATCTCAAGGGGTTGAAGGAAACCTGGTATTGGGGATGGACGTCAAAATTGAAGAAGTGTTGGAGGTAGCTGAAAGTACCCTGGTCGGTAGAGTAAGAGGGAAGATTTTTTCTTCTGAATTCATCAAATCCTGGGGGAAGCAGAATTGGCAAACGGACCTAATCAGAGATTTTTGGGTCCTGACACTTCCAAAAGGATGGTTCTCGGTCCGTTTTGAATCCAAAGAGGCAGCAGAATGGGTATTGCAGAGGAACTGGTCTCTTGGGCACATTCCGGTGCTGTTCAAAAAATGGAGCCCCATGTTTGATGCAGCTCATGAAAAAGTTGATGTCTTTCCGGTATGGGTAAGGGCGCCAGGCTTGCCATCGTTCCTCTGGGTTGAATCAGTGTTTAAGGCGATCGGGAATAGACTGGGTACTTACCTAGAGACTGATATGTCTTTTCTGGAAACAAACAACAGGGCCATGGCGCGGATCCTGGTAAGCCTTAATCCTAGCGGAGGTTTGGCAGAGAAAATCAATCTTCAATATAAGGATTATGTATTCGAACAAATCTTGGATTATGAGTACTTGCCGTTCCGTTGCCACCGATGCCACGAATATGGGCATCTGGCTAAGGAATGCCCCTTGGGAAGATGGAGGAGGAGGTTCCAGCGAACGAGGGAGAGGACGGAAATGATCTATCGGCGTTCTCAGCATCAAAATAACAAAGAGCTCTCTGTAACACAGGAGGAGGAATTAATGGACATAGACCTGCAACAGGGGAGCCATGCTCAGGAAGCTGACACTCAGGAACCTCCGAAGGATTTGCCGAAAGATGGAGCGCACCCAGAGGAAGCATCGAAGCCCGCGGTCGAGGAGTCTCCAAGCACAGCCCCAAGCCCTGTCGAGGATCAAAAGGGTATGCATTTGAATCCATCCCTCTCTCCTCTTATTGCAAATAAAGACGAATGTTTGGATGATCGTTTAGTTGCTGATCCGCTCATTAATCCTTCCCCTCCCGAACTAACTGTTAAAAATGTAAGCTCGATCGATGGCAATTTGGAAACCTGTATTGAAAACTGTATCGAAAACTTATCGGCCGCTATTCCTTCCCTGGATTTGAATCGTGATGGGTGTTGCCTTGATCCCTCCTCCCAGGCCCAGCTTCCTCAATGCCCTTATAACCTTCGCTCTCTGGTAACAAAACCCGGTTCTTTGCCTTCTGTGGGGGGCATTGATCCTTCCCCTTCTCTGTCCCAGCCCGGGAAAAAAAGGGGTAGGAAGTCAAAACTCTCTGCGGCCAAAGTCCAGGCTATTTTCGATGTGGCAGATGGGAAGCAGCTTTCTATCACAGGGGCACTTAGAGCAGTGCAAAGCCCCGGCCCTGTTTTAAAATGATCATATCCTCTTGGAACTGTAGGGGTTTAGCCAGTAAACCCAAAAAACTGGCTCTGAGGGAGTTAGTTTTGAACTCCAAGGCGGATGTAATCCTTCTCCAGGAGACCCTGGGAAAAGGGGAGGACATTGTATCATTGCTCAAAGCACTTCTCCCAGGATGGGAATTCACAGCTTTGGATGCTGATGGCCATTCAGGTGGCTTGGCTGTGGGGATCAGAGAAGGCAGAATCAAGATCCGGAATCAATGGGGAATGAAGCAGGTGATGGGGATTGAGTGTCAATCTACGGATTTTGATTTCCCTTTTACTATTATTAATATATATGGGCCATGTCAAGGAAGGATTCCCTTCTGGAATGGTTTGATGGAGAGCTCGCTCGTGAAGAATAAATTCTTGGTGATGGGAGGAGACCTAAACTTCTCTTTAGGTAGAGCGGAGACCTGGGGCCCAAATGCAAGAGAGGATCCGCAATCTGATTTCTTCATGAACCTCTTAGCCTCAAACAATCTAATAGAAGCAAATCTCATCAAGCTGAAACCTACTTGGCGGAATAAAAGAGTAGGAGAAGCGAGGGTGGCAAAACGACTAGACCGATTCTTAATCAATGAGGACCTGGCTGCTGCAATTCCTTTATTCAGGCAATGGGTAGAAGAAGGGGGGCCCTCGGATCATTTTCCGATATATATTGAGCTCTCCAAAGGTCCCACAAAACCTCCTGCTCCTTTCAAATTTAATGCCTCCTGGCTCCAAGATGAATCCTATAACAAGCTGTTTAATGAAACATGGATTCACCCTGTCAGAGGATCCCAAGAGAATAAAGGATTCTTATTTATGGAAAATCTCAAAAGATTGAAAAAGGCAACAATCTTATGGGCAAAGGACAGGAAACTAAAACAGAATGAGGACTTAACCAGGATAAATGAGGAACTCCAAAGGCTTGAAAGCATAGAGGCGGACAGCTATGCGACACAAGATTCTAAGGAGAAAATTGTAGGCCTGGAGAAGCTCAAGAATCAAATTCTGCTGGCAAAGGAGGAAGAATGGAGACTCAAGAGCAGAGCAATATGGCTCAAAGCAGGGGATGAAAACACTAGCTTTTTTCATAACTATGCTAAAGGGAGGAAGAGCGCCAATACTATCTGGAGCCTAAAATCTGAAGATGGAAGGGAAGCCAAGACTTTCGAGGCTCTTTCATCCCTCGGGGTGAATCATTTCCAATCCCTATTCAAAGACCCTGGTGAGATCACCATAGCGGAAGTCATCCAAACAGCGCAGTGTTTCCACAGATATGTGGAGGAGGAAGAAGCGGACCAACTAATGGATCCTGTCACCAAGGAGGAGGTGGAAAGTGTAATAAAGTCTATGGCAAAAGAGAAAAGCCCTGGCCCGGATGGTTGGTCAGTAGAGCTATTCCTACACTTTTTTGAGCAGATAGGTGAAGAAATCACAGAAGTTGTAGAGGAGTCAAGATCGAAGGGAGAAGTCTACAGTCCTTTCAATGCAACCTTCATCGCCCTCATCCCTAAAAAGGAAGCACCGGAATCCTTTGAGGACTTCAGACCTATTTCCTTATGCAACAGCATCTATAAGATAATCGCAAAAGTAATAGCTCTCAGGATCAAACCAATTTTATCAAGGCATATCTCTCCTGAACAATTTGGGTTCCTGAACGGAAGACAAATCCATGAGGCAATTGGTGTGGCTCAGGAGGTCCTTCACAGTGTTAAGATGAAAAACAAGAGGGGAGCGGTGATTAAAATTGACCTCTCAAAGGCATATGACAGGATAAACTGGACATATATCCGCATGCTCCTAACGCACCTAGGCTTCAAAGTGGACTTCATCAGATGGATCATGGGGTGTATAACAGATGTCAGCTATGCTATCCTCATCAACGGAGCTGCTACCTCTTTCTTCAAAGGACAGAGAGGGCTGAGGCAAGGCTGCCCTCTATCCCCTTTGTTATTCCTCCTAGTGGCTGAAGGTCTAAGTCAGCTGATTCATAAAAGCAAAAGGGAAGGTAAGATAAATGGTATTGAGGCAGCAGTAAACTTGTTCATATCTCACCTACTTTTTGTAGATGATATCCTGATTTTTACTAATGGCTCCCCCAATGAACTTAAGGAGTTAAAAATTATCTTTGAGCTCTTTCTGAAAGCTACCGGAATGCAGATCAATCCCAGGAAATCTCAAATCATTGAAGAAGGTTTAAACAGACTTGATAAGGAGCAGTTCAGTTCATTCTTTCCATATGAAATGTGCAACATGGGCTCCCCTTTCAAGTATCTGGGGTTCTGGCTGAAGCCAAATGATTATAGGAAGGAGGATTGGTCTTGGCTAATCGCAAAGATTGAAGCAAGAATCAGTCACTGGAGCTTCAAATGGCTCTCCAGAGCAGGGCGACTGACCTTAATAAAATCCGTGCTTCTAGCCATCCCAGTTTACTGGGCAGCTCTAACATGGGTCCCAAAAGGAGTCCTGGAGAAAATTAGGAGAATATGCAGCAGATTTCTGTGGGCAGGGACCAAAGAAAACTCGGTTCTCCCTTGGGTTGCATGGGAGAAAGTGGCGAGACCAAAGGATTGGGGTGGTTGGGGGATAAAAAGCCTCCCAGATTTCAGACTTTCTTTGGCTGCCAAATCAGGTTGGCGCCTTATAAAGATGGAAAACCTCTGGACAAGAACGGTAAAAAGAAAATATATTGATCCAACTCCCCTGGAAGATTGGATCAGGAACCCAAACAAGATCCAAAAGAATGTTTCTGCTATTTGGAAAGCCACCTTGGAGTCTTTTAAGGTGATTGAGCAAGGATTAGCTTGGAAGATCGGGAATGGTGAAAAGGTAAAGATTGGGAAGGACCCCTGGGTTGGCTGTAATGGCAACTATGCCCTCTCCCCCGACCTGGTTCAGCAGTTGGAAGAAAAAGATCTCCGCTTCCTCAGCCAAGTGGAGAAACCAGGTTTCTCATCCATTTGGGGGCAAGCTTGGAAGAATGGAGAAGAGTTGGATCTGGAGCAAAGATGGTGGAATGATTGGAATGCTTTCACTCAGGAACTCTTCAGGTCCAATGTAAGGCTGAGCGACAGGCAAGATGAGCTAATCTGGGCTCATGCAGACTCCGGGACATATGCCCCAAAGAATGGGTATACCTTCCTTATGACAAGGAAAGGATGGGGAGATCCGGAGTGGTGGTCGAAACAGCTTTGGAAACTTAAGAGCCCTCCAAAATCTAAAATCCTTTTCTGGTGCATTTTAAGGAGCAAAATCCCAACTTGGGATATTCTGCAGACCAGATTCATGCACGGGCCTGGGAGATGCACCTTATGCAAAGCAGAAGTAGAATCCATTAACCACCTTTTTCTTAAATGCCCAGAATCACTAAAGATATGGGGTGAGACTGGAAACTTATTGAACAAAAAGCTCGTCTGGGAAGGCAACAATATTCAAGAAGCCTGGCAGAAGTGGTGGAATGAGCATCCGGATGGGAACCTGCGCAACCTCCCCCTAATCATCAGTTGGGGGATATGGATAGCTAGAAACAAGAGCATCTTCCAGGACAAAGATACCCCTGTAGCACTCACCGCAATTCAGGGTGCTGCCATCTTTTCTAGCATTCCAGAACCTAAGGAATCCTCCTCCCAAAGAATTGTCCCTGAAGTACAGATCTCAGAAGGAATCCCTTGGGCTTTTTTCGACGGTGCATCTCAAAACAACAAAGCAGGAGCAGGACTTGTCATCCATGAAAACCCATCTCACTCTCTAAAAGCTTCCGTGGGGCTAGGAACAGGCTCCAATAATTATGCAGAATTGCTTGCCCTCAAACTCCTTTTATGTTGGCTCATCCAAAGGCACACCCTCACTATTCAAATCTTTGGGGATTCCCAAAACGTGATCAGATGGGTAAATGGTCAAAGTACATGCAGCAATCAAGTTTTAAAACAAATTCTGGGAGAAGTTCAAAGACTGAAAACAATGTTTAACAGTTTTTCCATATGTCACATTTACAGGGAAAGAAATGACATGGCGGATAAGCTCTCTAAAGATGGTCTTCAACAGGATTTGGGCAGCTGGCAAATAGTAGAAGACGATCAAGGCCAAATCAGAAGATCGGACCAGCCACCTTATAATCAACCTTTCTGATATCTTTGGCAGGAATTTTTTGTTTACTTACTATCAACAGAATTTTGTATTATATATAAAACCTCAAAACCAACAGCTACGATATTGCGGCCTATTTAAACTTTTCAGGTATAGTGACGGGTTGTTTTCCTTCATGATCGTTTCATAGTCTCTGTGTATGTCTTACCGGCACAAAAGAACCACAGGACAACACAAATCAGAGATAGCTACAACACTTAAATGGAACTGTTTTCAGGCATAAGGCAGAAATTTTTGTAATCCAGACTTGACAGAAACTCAGAATGAACAGTGATGCTTCGGCATATGCAATGTAAACTTTTTATAATCTTAATAAAAAGTTTCGTTTTTTCCTTTGGAAAAAAAAATAATTACAATTGTTTAAAATTAAAATAATTGGAATTGTGAGAATTGAAATTGAATTAAATTAATAAGGGGGTTTGATTAAATATGACGTTTAGAAAAGTAGAAAAGAAAGAAAAATTTTATATTAAAAAATACATATAATTTAGGGAGGGGGAGTTTAATTTAGACTAATAATAATTAGATAAATAAAATGAATAAGAATAAATTAATTAATTCACATAAATAATAGATGAATAAAATTCAAAAATAATGAAATTCAAGATTAAATAATAATAGTAATAATAATGGGTGTGGGAAAAATGAAGGAGAAAAAGAGCATAAGTATAATTAAAATGATATAAAAGCTATGGTAAAAGCATTAAATGTTTAATGCAAAATGTTAAATTCTATTAAATTAATAAAATAATAGAGGGCTCGAAAGGATGTTAATACAAAAGAGAAGCTAGGGGAAGGGGCCAATTAATGAATCTTTGTTTGAATTAGCCGATTAAGAGTAGACCCTCCCCCTTCAACTTCTACCTAATCTCCTTTTCCAAGCTCCCACTTTTTTTTTTTTTTTTTTGTTTATTATTAGTTTAATTTATTTTTAATTTATTCTTAGTTGTCTCTTAATATATTCTAATCTTTAAAAAAATTCTATTGACTTCATTTTTCAAGGCTTTAATTCCAAATTTATTTTAATATAATTTAATTTACTTTATTTTTTCTTAATCCAGCGTCTACTATTTTATACTGTATTAATTGAATTCAATATATTCTACATTTTTTTAATCTTATTTTTGTTTACCTATTTCTTTCTTATCTTGGTAACTTAAATATTTAACCATTCCCTCTTTTAAATTATTTCTTTCTATTTAAATGATTATTTCAATATTATTATTGATTAACTCCATTATTTTATTATTATTATTATTATTATTTCGTAAGCTTGGTAGGACTCTCCGACTTTTGTGTTTACATGTCCATTATTCATCCTGCTATAGGGAGGGTAGCACAAGATTCGAACCCAAGATCTCTGGCTTGGTGAGACTTCACTCCACGGCCATCGCCACTTGAGCTACCCTAGGCAAACTATTCTATTAATTTTTTATTAATTTAATACTATTTAATATTTTATAATAAATATTTAATGTTTGCTCTAACTTTTATATTATTTTAATTATGCTTATTATAATTTTATGGAATACAACAAAACCCCCATTTTTTCTTTTCACTTTCGACCAACTCATTATTATTAGATATAATCTTTCATTTCATTCTTTTCAATTTTCTTCATTTTTCTTCATTTGTTTTTTATTTGACTTAATAAATTTATTCTTATTAATTGTATTTATTCATTTAATTTATTTAATTATTATCAATATAATTTAAACTCCCCTTCTTAAATTGTAAGTATTTGTTATTAATTATTATCAATGTTTTTTTTTTGATGTTCTATATTGACTATATTTGTCCAAACCCCTTTATTAGTAATTTAATTCAATTTCGAATCATTTATTTAAATTTTAAATCATTCTAATTATTAAATTATAACCGTTCACTCCCTAAATTTCTATTCTCTCTATAATCTTGGTTTTTCACTCTTTGTATTTTCATTCTTAGCTTTTTGCCCATGAAGATGGGTGAAATGTCTCTCCAAAGTGAACCTTAATGATAGCACACATTACTCCAAAAAAAAATTCAACAATTTTTTTTAAATTCTTAAGAAAACAATAATGTAATATAATTTAAATCCAAATATTTATAATTTTATTTCAAACACTTTTAGAAATTATTTTAAAAATTGAAATATATTTTATTGAGTTTTTTTAATCCAAAAAATATAGGAAGGAAAAACATTTTTTTTAAATTACTTTAAAAACCACAATATATATAATTATTATTATCAATTTAGTAACTATTTGTCCAAACTTTATTTTGAAATTTTTATATGGTTAAATTGATTTTTTTATTATTCGAAAAGGTTAAAACTTATTTCATATATTTAAATTTTAATAATAAATAATTATTTAAAAAATTATATTATAAGGAAAAAAGTACACATATGTAACCTCGAAAAAAACATAATATCAAGATATATAATCTAAATGTAGATAGTTGAAAGAGAGTTCATTGTATGAAGTTTCAATCTACCTCAAAAAAAAATTTTAGCCACTTACAATATAAGAAAAGTATCAAAATACAAATGCCTTCATTTAAACATTCATACGTACTGACAGACTACATAACAAAAAGTTGTTGTCCAACATCACAAACATTCATGAATCGGAGGAAGTAAGGGGTAGAATATTTGGCTCTAGATCCCGTTGAATTTTTATATCGCAGCGCGAGGTATTCCCTTCCAAACAACAATGTGTACTATATATTATATTATGTACAACAATATACATTTATATATTAAATTTTATATATAATAGAGCATATAAATATAAATAATCAATAATTAATTAATATAAAAGGAAATGTCTATTAATGAAAATACACTTCACATATATACACACCCACAAACACTAGAGCCTCAATTTGAATTAGAAATCAATAAATATCTCATATACATTATATTAATCTAATAATGTTTACTTAATTGTAAAACATAAGTGAAGGCTCAGAACTTTTCAAGTGTGCCATTATTTATCACAAGGCAATAATTACAAAGATTCAAAAACAAGAAAGAATTCAACATGGTATCAAAGCGCTCGTAAAGGGTCCATGATATTTTCCAAACAAATTCATAAAACAAATTGTTACCAATCCGTAAAAGCGCCCCATGATATTTTCGAAACAAATTCATAAAACAAATTGTTACCAATCCGTAAAATCTATTTTACTCGATAAAAATAATTCATGTATCTTTTCGTTTTCTTCTTCTTTTATTTTATTGTTTCTAGTTTATAAGTCTATGGTTTTGGTAAACCATTGGACCATGGTATTTTCTACCATATAAAAAAACGAAGGGATTTATTAAAGTGAAGTACATATCAAGACAAACGTTATTCCATAGTTGAAAATAAGTTAATTTAATTTGTCATTTACAAGATGGTGTCCAATCTCATAGTAGAGGATAAGCTAGATGGATAAAAACAATTTTAGATCATGGAAGCATAGAATACCTTTCATCCTAGAAGAGAATGAGCTCTTGGATTATATCAAGAAATACCTCCCAGAACCAGAAAAGGAAGAGGCTAAGACAAAGCATAACAAGAATCTTATCAATGCCAAGAGGATATTGTGAGATTCAATAGAAGACCACTTAATTCCTCATGTATTAAAAGTGAAGAATGTAATATTCCTACTAGGAAAATGTAGTTATATACAACCAAATAAGAATGTACACACACAGAAATTCAAACATATAAGCGAACACCTGATACACACCAAAAATAACACCGAAATGAGCCTCTTTATCAAATATAATTGTAGTACATTGGGAGTTTTGTATGAATGCACCTAGGATTGCCAAAAATGTAAGCTAGAAAAGCCCAAGGTGGAAAAGTGCAATGCCAAGATTCTTAAATGTGTATCTTTAACTATGCCCTATGCTCGCCTAGAGAAATTGTCATGTCTTTGCAAAATATATATTGTTTGACCCACTTTCATTGCTCAGAAAATTCTCGGAAATTAACCCTGAATTCCTCTCAAATAACCCACCAAAACCCAAAAAGGTTTTGTCCTAGTTCTGAACCCCAAAATTGACCCAAATTTCTCCTGCTTCACCAATGACTAGGAATTTTCATCTCACCTAAATTAATCACTTCTATGCCCTCCCAAAAAGGTTCCAAACGCTAGCAAAATCTACCCCTAGAGGACTCCACCAAATGCAGCTCAAATCAACCCCCAAATACTCGACCCCTCAACTCCCACGTGTGGCTCAATGAAAGACTTTGTGTAGACCCATGTAGTCATTGGAAAATGGTGATGAGGCTACAATAAGACCATTGCAGAAATACACCAAATCAGCCCTCAAAACTCTACTATACTCCTCTCTCCAAAGTCAAGAAAAAGTACTACCCCACAACGGTCTTAGTCAGGGAGTGTGTACTCCCTTTCTGCGCTCAAACTCCTAAGAAAGACACACAAATATGCTTGTATAATCTTCAAAGAAGCCTTGTAACATGTTCTGGAAAAACTCCTATGGATGGCACTTGAATTCCACCAAAGGTAGCATTATATTTCTTCTTGGAGATCTCGTGTGCTAAACAACACTCTATTGACTGAGCTAAGCAACTTGAGCAAACAATGGCTTGGTTGTAAAATGAGCAAAAGTACCCAAAAATGAGGCCCTCTACCTCCATTTATCTTGCTGCCCCCTTTCTTCCTCCATGTGAACCCCACCATTTGAGTTCCTTCCTCTTTCTCTTCCCACCAATTCGAACTCTCCCAGGAGTACGAATTCCCTTTTGGGGTGGCCCCAGATTCCACTTTGCACTTTGGTTCATTTCCTCTTATAATGTTTGGAAACCTTCTTTAAGTGGGGTCGTCCTAAACATCATTTCATATGTTTTAATGCCAAAACATCCCCAATTTCCAAAACTACAACAGATAAATTCTTCTTAACAAAAATCAATTAATTATTGTTTGTGCTCAAGAAATGTCATCATGAGTTGTCATTTCATAAACTAAACCATTTGTAATTAGTACCAGGGTCCCATGAGTGTCATTGATCCACTCTCCACCCATGTTGACCGCCTGATTTCTTCTTCGAATTAAATATCTCTCCTTATTTCATGAATCTACTATCATGGTTACTGTAAATAGTTCCTTGAGCATTAATTGACCCAAAACTAAGCAAAGGAAAGATGGGCACCTGGATACTCGAAGGTTGTACCTGTGGCTTCAGATGGAAATTATACTCATGGTTCACTCCCTCAAGATAGTGCTTTTCTGGAAATGCCATTGTATACAATGTAGGACGATGTTGTTCATGTTGATGATGAATTTTTGTGATAATCCGGGCTGGAAGAGATTATATTGTTTCATGATAATTTCCATTGGGAAAAGAAAATTGTGAAAAATCTACATTCATAACTCCTACTTCCTTTGTTTCCTTCTTGTTGTTGACTAATTTTCCCAGGATGGATTTAATAGGATCCCTTTAATGTTTGATACTTGGGAAGCAATATGGGCACAATAATTCCATGATAACTAATATTCCTTGGCATTCAATTTTTCATATATCCCCTGATCGATGACGGAGATAATAATTCTACTAACAATTCGGACAGTTCTCCCAATGCTTTCTTTGATATCATATTAATATTTTGGGCATTCATAGCTTAAAATTGATCCTGTTAATGTCATCTTTAATACAAATACAAAACGAAATCTCTCAATCTCTCAAAGAAGTCCTTGGGAATTTCTCTAGTCGTATTTTCACCGTTATTACTTTTTACAGAGGGATTTTTAGTGCATTCTGTAATGGCTTGCGCCAATGGTCCCAAAAGCATCCTTATTTGGGCCATGGTATTGTCATCCAAACCGGCTTTTTCCACTACCTTTCTTATCATCAAAGTTGCAATGTTTCCTGGAAATGCAATGACTGTTGAGATGGTTGTTTATTTTAGAGATACGATCACATACGTATAGCTTGCGTAAACAGGGTTCACACCAAATTTGTTTTCTTTGTAGGGCTTAGCAGAAATACAATGCTTTCAGCAATTTGTACAATGGAAATATTAAGATCGCCATGATTAGGAATATTAGAATTTTCACTTCCAAGAATGTTGTGGATGTAATACATGAAAAGTTTAGTTGCAACGGCAAGTGCTCCTAGTGTGTCAATGATCGAGTTTACCCACAGCATATCTACTATTTGCATAGGCATAGTACCGTTGGACACTGTTGCCACAAAATTGATTGTGAAAGCTATAATAATAACATTAACTGTTAACTGAAATTGTAGGAAATTTTGAATGTTTTCGTAAACTACACATCCCCGTCGTATCATCTTTCCCAATAAAGAAAGTTGTCATCAAATATAATTACTTCAGATCTTTCCTTGGTAATTTTTCTTCTATAGATACCCACTGCAAGACCAATATTGACCTCATGGAGTGTTAATGCATCATTTGTCCTATCTATAGTTACTGCAACAAATTCACTATTCTCTTTTGGATTTTCAACAACTAGAAACTTGTCAGTTGGAAGTGAACGAGCCAATACCTGTAGCTTTTTCAGGCTTCTAACCATCTCTCCATTACTATAGTTGTGCAAGTTAGAACCCTGTATGGCCGATCCATCCTCTGAATATATGCCACTCTCGGGAAATTGAAATTGTTGTTATAATATTGTCCCTCACTCCAACGCTTTTGCATTCAGAGATATCTCGCGTAATTCCATGTCTGCGAGGATCCTTTATGAAAACGATAGAAGTGATTGTGAGTTCTGTATCTAGAACTTTCCAAGAAGCTCTTTGCACCTCATTCTGAGGAAGCAATGTTTTGTTTAAATCTTGGTATGCATCTGGTATGTGGCGAAGAGTATTGGTATCCATTTCACTGATGACCTCGTTCATACTACAAAAATTTTCATTAGTCATTTCTCTGACTCTTCCATCAACATCAAGCTAGCTACTACATAGGTCTAATATCGCTTATGTTCCCCCTTACCAATGAACTCTAAGTTCTCCATTTGGTAAGATTATGGACACTCTCGCCCTCTTTGTTATTGAGTTAGAGCCTTATAGTTGGTATATAGAAGTCTATGACCCAGAAATTTTAAAATCCATTCCAAGCTCATGTCCCTAAATTAAAAGAGCCTTCTCAGTTGGGCTTCTTGTTACTTCTAGATTTACTCCCATTGGAAAAGATACCATGCAAGTATAGTTCTGAGAAATTCCTTCAATAAGTATCCCAACAAGATTGTTACACCGAATTTTTATGGATTCTTTGAATTTTCCAGCCACCGAAGCCTTCACAACTATCATCTTAGTTTCACGATTACATCATATTTTGAATAGCTGAATATGATTGATGATTCCTTTTGGAAAACAGGAAATGCTTTCGATTTTCGAGTAAATACCGAGAATTCGAGCCATCAACTGTTGCTAGCCTGACTAATTGTGGCCACATGGATTCAAGCTCTTTGATATGGAGGATAATTGTGTTGGCTTATTATCAGTCATCCATCCTGTGAGGAATTTCCTTCCAAACATCTCCACCTCATCAAGTGGGCTAGCCTCAGGATCCCGAATCCCATGAACTATAATCCATTTGTCATGCTTATTATTAAAATGTGCGCTTCCACAATATCATAGGGACTTGTAGCACTCCATGACAATTTTGTAATTGTACTCGGTGACCAACAAACCAGACATCGTGCGGAACGGAATGCATCACTTTTGTAACCATTTTACTGAAATACTCAGTTTCATTTGATTAATTACCAGGCCATGAACTCCATGTCTAAAGATTGTTATTGTTGCAGGTTCGAGGACCCACTTTATTGAAGCATTTTCTTCAACCTCATACCTCATCCGAAATTTGTTATTTGACCATTTCTTCCCCTACTTTAGTTCTTTGGAACTGATTTGTGCTACGAGGTCTCTATATTTAGCACGGAAGAAAGGTCCGTTTATATGCTCCTGGCCCTTGTTTCCCACGGCCAACCCTAAACATAGTTCGAATTTCACAAGAGAGCATCAATCTCATAAGAGAAACGTTGGATGTTGGATTCTAAATAACCTTCGTATTGGGTATAATTTAGTTCCTCCAATTACCTCCTCAGGATACCATTGTGTAAGAAAACCATTTTTAAGTTTTAAAAGGACCCTGCTAGCTTCATAACATGGTTGAAGGGTAATACAGACACTAGATTTGCGTCTCCTTTCTTTAGCAACCACAATTTTTCCTTGGAGCTGTGTTTGAAAAATATTTTCTTAGAGTATTAATTAGACTCATCAATAGTTAAATTATTATGGACCTTAATGCCACTCTCTAGCTTATTAAAATGAACTTTTCTCACATTTATTTACATATTTTATTATATTTTGCTTAGTGAGAAGGGTAAAGATTAGTTGTTATGTCATGTGGCCTAATGTGTATTAATTAGAGGATTTAGAGCAATTTTGGCTAATTTAAGTGCAGGAACTCGAAGTAGACAAGCAAGAAGGATTTTAGGAGAATGGATCTCCCTCATTAACTCCTCAATCACTCGAAGATTCCTCCAAAATATCTTATCATCTCAGGGTTACAAGCAGTTAAGCCCACCAAGATCATTGGCAGCCAATCAAGAGATATTCATGAAGACAAGTTTATCAGGAGTTGCAAGCCAAGCCTGCCTAATTTTAAAGAAGTTGTTGGAAGCTTCAGTTGTATAAATAAGAAGGCCTAGGGAGTCATTAGGATTCCAACATTTTTGTTCTAGCTAAGAGGCACTTTAGAGTTAAGACATTGTCACTGATAACTCTTATGTATTTTGGATATTTTGATAAAAATGAAAAGCATTCCCTTGATCCAGCACTTAGTTGACTCAAAGGGATAGAGTCAAAGTTGACCAGGTTAAACAGTGATGGTTTGGGGCACATGGTATTGTGCACCCATAGTATTCTACCCTTGGTATTATATGTAATGGAGCTTATAAAAGGCTAGAAGGACTTCATTGTATTGCAAGACGTGGAGGTGAGTGGTGAAGGCTCACTTGGTCGGATTGGCCAGGGTTTTGGCCAATGCTAATGAGATCTTATTAGGTTGGGTTTTTCCCCAGATTTGGGGTTTTGCTTGAGAAACATTTGTATTTATGTGTTTATGGTTGTTGCTGGTTATTTCTTATATATATTCCTCTCAGTAATAATTTATGTTATGTAATAAATTTCTTAACAACTTGTATCAGAGCCAGATATTGGCTTCAAGGGGATTCTTTGATGCCAGGAGTTTATATGGCCTGATGAGACCAATGTAGTTTTTTACAGATCTGGGTTTGGAAAATAATGGTACAAGATTTTGGGAATGTCGAGCAAGCCTCCCGGAATAGTTGCTCAGCAAACGGATTTGTATCTGCGCAGGCTGTGAGGAAAACCTAGTGAGGACTTGCCACGGAAGCCCAAGTATCTAGTCACCTTCGCGGTGGCCGCGCAGATGAAATATGCGATTAACCAAGCCGTTGCTACAATTTTCCGATAATGATGCTTTTCGATTACGACGAGAGTCTCAACAAGTAGGCTGAGGGGATGAAGATATGGGGGTCGACAATTTTGACGCCGAAGAATATCTGAAGGTCGTGAAAAGGCATGGGCTACAGATATCGCAGCCAGCGCTAGATCCGAATAGCAGTATGATGTGGCTACTGACGAAGTGGAAGCCTAACGTGGATGTCCGCAAGACGGAGTTGGTGGTGATCATGGCGCCATTTTTCTCAAGGGCTGCGTGGAAATGCGTTTGGAAGATGATACAGAACGACCTGGTGCATGCCTAGGGACTTGATTCCCTAAGCAGGTGTGTGCGGACCTGCAAATTCTAGTATCGGGGTTATTGATTCCGAGTAGGTTATGCACAAGGAAGACGTGACTCTTAGCCGAATTACACTGAGCAGGAGGCAGTAAGGTTGAGGAGCCAATATGAATGGGATCGTGGCCAAGACTAGATTTGTGGACTGCAGAAGCACTGATATTTCCAGGGATGATGATGATAAAATGAGCAAGTCATAGTGAGAGAGGATGGATTAAAATTGCAGCAGCAATAAACAAAAAAAAAATTAATGAAGTCAAAATTATTGCATGTAAATGGGCATACTACTGTAAGACCTAGTAAGGCATGTGTACCCCTTGGTGATCACCAGTAAAGTCTGGTTAGACCTAGGTGATAGGGGGGATGTCGAGTTAACAATACCTCGAGTAAAAACTCTGAGGGGGGTAAGAGCTAGAGTGAGCGAGATTGTCTCACTTAGCAGGTTTGGCTAGAGTTAGTCAAGGAACCCGAAGTCAAGTTTAAAGGGGGAATTGTTAGGCAAACTTGACTCGGGATAGAGTCAAAGTTGACCAGGTTAAACAATGATGGTTTTGGGGCACATGGTATTGTGCACCCATAGTGTTCTGCCCGTGGTATTATATGTAATAGAGCTTATAAAAGGCTGGAAGGACTTCATTGTAATGTAAGACCTGGCGGTAAGCGGTGAAGGCTCACTTGGTCAGATTGGCTAGTGTTTGGCCAATCCTAATGAGATCTTATTAGGTTGGGTTTTCCCCGGATTTGGAGTTTTCCTGGATAAACATTTGTGTTTATGTGTTTATGGTGTTTGCTAGTTATTTCTTATATATATTCCTCTCAGTAATTATTTATGTTATGCAGTAAATTTCTTAACAGTGTACATATTTTATTATATTTTTCTTAGTGAGAAGGGTAAAGATGAGTTGTTATGTCATGTGGCCTAATGTGCATTAATTAGAGGATTTAGAGCAATTTTGCTAATTTAAGTACAGGAACTCGAAGTAGACAAGCAAGAGGGATTTTAGGAGAATGGATCTCCCTCATTAACTCGTCAATCACTTGAAGATTCCTCCAAAATATCTTATCATCTCAGAGTTACAAGAAGTCAAGCCCACCAAGGTCATTGGTAGCCACGCCAGTGATTCATGAAGACAAGTTTATCAGGAGTTACAAGCCAAGCCTGGCTAATTTTAAAGAATTTTTTGGAAGCTTCAGTTGTATAAATAAGAAGGCCTAGGGCCTCATTAGGATTCCAACATTTTTGTTGTAGCCAAGAGGCACTTTAAAGTTAAGTCACTGAGAACTCTGACGTATTTTGGATATTTTGATAAAAATGAAAAGCATTCCCTTGATCCAACACTTACTTGACTCAAAGGGATGAACCTCTTGGGATAGGGTCCAACCCTAGAGACATAGGTGATGAGCACGAGTATTGTAGTAATGATGTTGCAAATGCTTAGGCTACCAACTATACTTCATCAACCCGAGGTTCGTACAAACTTGGAGGTGAGAGTGTTGTATATACAAATAGATGTAATGGGTCCACTCTTGGTCACTTCTGAGCTCAAGTGATAGACCACTAGGTTTCTCAAACCACCTTCTATTGATTACAAGAAGTCTGATTACCAATTGAGAGAGGATAATTTTACCCTAATTGAGAGAATTGAAATGCTACTTACTATAGTAATGAAAGACTAAAAGAAATGCCTACAAAACACATAACTCGTATAGTGATTTGTTAATATACCTTGCTTGCAAAAGAAATATAATTTAACACATGTGAAGTATTAACTAGCCTAAGCATGAAGTTTGACCTAAACAAGCACTTATTTGCTCTATGCATGAATAAATATAAAGACATTTTTTATTTTTATCTTTTTATAAAAATGTAAATGTTGATTCTTCTTGGTTGCATCGCAGGTGAAATAGGTGTGAAGGGAGATGAGTGCAATGGTTCAGATGTCTTAGGAGGCAAGCACCAGTCTACTCCTATATTTAGTGATCATTTTTTCACAATTTGGGCTCAAAGTAGGCCACTCGAGGTTTTCCTACAAGATGTTTGCAGGGTGTCCTAGTGCACCTATAGGATCCCCTATTTCCCTACAAGAACAGGCCGAAAGCACAATGAGTGGTTTGAAAGGTTGGATAGAGCTTGGAGAAGGTGAGTAAGGAGAAAATAAGGTAAGGGAGAGGTAGGAACTCACTCAAAACACAAACCAAAGCTTTACGATGGTTGGAGTTGCTCAAGAAGCATGGCAAGTTTTCCTTGTAACATGAGAATTCAAATTGAGCACTTAGTGGCTTTTGGCGATCATCGGTGGATATGGTTAGGATGAGGCTGATGATATGAGGTCTTCCTTAAATGTAGAAACTCCTGCAACATATACATCATTGTTGGCATTTATCCATAAATTCATCTCGAAACAAGAAGGGTTTACTAAAATTAGAAGAAAATAGAATTTGCATCATTTATTTTCCAAGCTCATGCATGGGAATGCTTGAAACCATTATGAAAGCAACATGAAATCTAATGCAAGGCCTAATATATGGGAAATTTCAATTGCAACCTATCTTATAAAACTGAAAGATGATTACCGAATTAGTAGAAAAACCGTAAATTTCATAAGAAACGAGAATTCTCTATTTTTTGAGTTGAATGGGAATTTTTCCTCAAGGCATGGTCCCAAGAAAGGAGGAATGGGGTAAGATCCACTTTTTTTCAGCCTTTTTTTAAGATTTTATTATCTCTATAATGATATTGTCAGAGTTATTCAAAAATGGAATCAAACTAGTCAAATCTACCAATACTTGCAAATTAAGAACACCGAAATCAGTTTAACAACTAACTATGAGATAAACTAAGCATACATATATAGTAAGAGGAACCTTTGCTGCAAGGGTTGGGCCCTGACCAAGAGCTTCAGCCATTTGAGTCAACTCAATGCTGGATCAAGGAAATGCTACTCATTTTCATTAACATATCAAGGATACATAAAAGTGTTTTGTCACAATACTTCAACTCGAAAACTGCTTAGCTATCTTGCACAAAAAATTCGATTCCTAATGAGGTTGCAGGCCTCTTTATTTATACAACTTAAGTTACCAATAACTTAATTAAATCGAGGGAAATTGGCTCCCAATCTTCATAATAACTATTTCTTAACTATCATTCTCTTGGCTGCCAATCATTCTCAGGACTCAGTAACTTGCAACTCCGAGCTCATGTAATTTGATTGAGGGATCTTCAAGTGAGTGAGGAGTTAAGGAGGGAGATCCTATCTCTTATAATCTCTCCTTCTTGTCTCATTCGATTTCTTGCACCCTAATTAGCCATAATTTTCTCCCAAAACCTTCAATCAATGCACATTAGATCACTAAACATGACATCTTACTTTTACTCATCTCATTAAGAAAGATATAATTAAAACATGTAAAGAATTACGAGAAGAGTTGATTTGGGTGAGCTCGAGGTGCATTAAGGTCCATATATTTTACCCATTCATAAGCCTCATCATCACCCACTATTGAAAGTGTTTCTCATCCTCTCAGAAACTCAATCTATGTCCGTGTCATTCATTGCTTTGGTGGCTTCGCTGACATTCCATGCTTCTACTGTAGTCTCCTCCTCCTATGAATAAAACCCTGCATTCTTCTCTATCTCCTTCCACTGGGTTCTTTCTTCTTCTTCCTTTCTTCATTCCAACATACCTAAAAGAAATGGTAGATTGAGCTTCAAGCTAATTCAATTGACTTTGAGTCTTTGTAATGCTTTCTTTTACATTGGGGTCTATTTAGTGCCTCCCTCATTCTGTCAGGAGAATGATATTCTCTAATTTTTAGGCTGTAAGGTAAGGTGTTCCATCTCCTTTGGCAGGCTTGATGGCTTTCATCTACTAACAATCTTAGCATGTCTTCAAAATGTGTGACTACATGTTCTTGTACAACAAGGTATCTTGATGCAAGTTTTGGATCATTTGCAATGAGGTTGTGAGTGTTGATGACAACCATTGGGTTAGACTATTTTGCTCTTATCATAAGGGGTTTTGCTTTTTCTTGTGCCAATATCTTTTTCATTTCTCTAGATCTGGCCTCCTCATGATTCATCCAAGATGCCAAGGCCATTAATTGTAAGTCCCATAGCTTTGGATTTGTGTCCCACACATTTAAATCTAACAAAGCTAAATTGTGTAGCTAGAACTCAAATACTTTTTCTCTATCCTTGAGGGTGCTTTGATCACAAAGGTCAATTAATTTTATGTAGTCTTGGAGAGAAATTTTTCCTCTTTGTGCTAGCGTCTTTATCTAGAATTCTAGTCATTGTTCCTTGAGGTATAAGGCATATGACTTTGCTGGCATCTTGCACTAGATTTCCTCCATGGATAAACTAGCCATAGTTGCCAATTGGCCTTTCTTTTCTTGCAGTTTCTTCCTTAGCCATGTGTTCTCAGCCTCTAACTAAGACTTCACTATTTCTTCTCTATCTCTTATGCTACTTAGTTCTCTACCCATTTCCTGTAATTTATTTTCAAATTGGCCTACATCCTCTACCCCTTTTGATTTCGCAATTTGCACCGACCGTCTGTGTCCTTGCCCTCTCTTTCTCAAGTTCAAAGAATAGAGGAATGGACAATTTTTGTGGTATCACCCTACCTTCTTTAATTAATCTATAGTAAGAGTTGAGGTTTGGTTGTGGGCTAGGTTCCTTCAGTTCCTGGGTCTCTTCCTCTATTTCTTCTTGAGTAATTCCTTCATCGTCTCTTTTGTTGGAAATGGCAACAAGAAATGCTAAAAATAGCACTGTTATAAATAGGAGTTTGCGTACCAGTGTTGGACATAGGAACAAGGAATGAAAAATGGAAGTGCTATAAATAACATTGCTAAAAATAGTAGTTCGAGATAGATTTACATTTTAGTTTGTCCCTGAACTAAAATTCGAATTTGATCATAGGAGTTGTTTGTAAAATAATTAATTCACCATGAGTTAATTAGTTGTAGAAGATCAAACATGAAGTCTATGTGGGGACATGCAATAGTTTCTTCATTGATTGAGGAATTTTTCCATCAATTAAAGAGATAAGGATGAGTTGTAATATTGAGTTGTAATTAGTTGTCTCAATTAACTGTGTCAAGTCCAGTTAGATTAATTCAAATAGTTTGTTGAATTAATTGTGAGTTCAATTAGTTAATGCTTTCATGCATGTAACTGTTGCACTTTAGATAATTGAATATTCTCTCATAAATAACTCATGCATGTCAGTTCTATTAGAGACCCAGTTGAGATCAGAGGAGGGACAATGTACTATCAGTTGGATAAATTTTTCCTATAAAGGAAACTCATCCATGCAGAAGGATTCATCTCCTTCAGGTTTGTGCAGTTATTTCAGAGGTGAGAGTAGTGTGTGAGGGATTATTACACATAGGTGGTAGCTTGAGGACCAAGGAGAAAGTGCGCAACGAAATAGGAGGCTTGGAGGGTTGAGGAGAAGGTTTGTGAGAAGCCTTTCACTATCTATGAGTAGCATTGTAGGATTGTACTGAGAGTTAGATAGCTTGTGAGCTAAAGCTTTATGTAATCCGGACATATTTCCACTTGTATGATATTACAGAGATTGGGGTTTTTAGTTGAGGCTTTCCCCAGAGTATTCTTTTGTGTTCATGTGTGATTGATTTCTCATTCTCAATTATATGTGTTCTATTTGATCTTGCTCATATTCGATTAAGCTTTCGCAAAGTTTATTTGTAGAAGTAGATCTAGTACATTGCTTTAGTACATTGCATTATCAGGTGATCTATAGTGGGAATTTCTACATGGTATCGAAGTGAAGGTGATCAAAGTGAAGAACACTATACAAGAAGGGAAAATTTCGAAGTTTGTGGTCCCTGAATATAGAAATCAAGTTCTTATCACATCTTAATTTCACCAATTGCATTCAACGGTTTAAGACTCGAGTATGCCCTTGATGGTAGCTCGAATTATATAGCTTGTAAGGATCGCATGGAAGCAGTATTAGAGGATAACGGTCTAAAGGAATTCATTGATCAAGAAGTCCCCAAGCCGACTCATGCTACTCAATTAGCGGAATGGAAGAAATGTGTGGCTAGAGCAGGGCGAATCCTTCTAGAGGGAGTTCAAGATCACATAGTCTTGAGTCTCCATGGGAAGGAGACACCATTTTCGATGTGGAAAACATTGAAATATCTATATCAAAATAGTAGTGATGAGATGAAGCTGGCATTGAAAAACAAGCTTCAGAAAGTCAAGTGTGAAAAGGGCAAGACTATCTCTACATATCTGAACAAGCTCACCACCTACAGGGATGTGGTTGGAAGTGTAGGGATCTCGACCGCTGATGATGACATTGTGAGTCTTGCATTCCTCGGTCTTCCTAAGTGCTGGCATAGCTACCAAGACTTGGTAAGCAGAAGAGAGAAATTGCCAGATTGGGAACGACTTTGGTCAGATCTAATGCAAGAGGAGATACAGAGAAGCACCAGAGATGGATCTTCTTCATCCAAGGAAGATGAAAATAATTGGGCCTTAACGAGTAAGTCAAATAAAGGAAAGGAGAAGGATTCTCATCCCAAATCTACTTCTTTCCATGGTGGGAAGAATTTTGACAAATCGAAAGTGCGATGCTTTCGTTGTCATGAAGTGGGCCATTTTGCTACAAATTGTCCACTAAGGAAATCCAAGAAGGGATTCATGGAAAGATCAGAAGGTGAGGTGTTGGCCTCACAGTTCGAGTTGGATTTCACACTTTTCAC
This sequence comes from Pinus tabuliformis, assembly GCA_031772625.1. Lineage (NCBI taxonomy): Eukaryota > Viridiplantae > Streptophyta > Pinopsida > Pinales > Pinaceae > Pinus > Pinus tabuliformis. The sequence goes on along the minus strand of CM062819.1, from coordinate 893,908,615 downwards.
ATGCATGGTTTCATCCATGGTGGGAAATGATTGGTTTCTTAATAGTGGAGCTTCTTTCCACATGATTTATGACAAGATTTTGTTCAGTACCTTGGAGAAGAAAGATCTCGAGATACTCATATCGATGGGTAATGATGAAAAGTATAACATCTCAGGTGTAGGCACGGTTGTTTTTTAGAGGGAGAATGGAGCTCACATTACCTTAATCGATGTCAAGTATGTAACAGGACTGAAGAAACATTTGGTGTCGATCGTCGTGCTGGAAGACAAGGGCTATGATGTAGTCTTCAGTAAGGGGAAGGTTTTCCTTTGACACGTCACCATGAGAAAGGTTAAGCAGATCAGTTCATGAGTCAAGAACCTGTATGCTCTTGAAGTTCAAGATGCATGCAAAGCCTTGAGGAGCAAGGCGACTGATGGAGACTTGGTGGTTGAGAGGCAGACTACACTACCTCTCAACATACAGCACCAGAAGAAGTCTCAGAAAATTGTGGAGAAGCCACAGTTGGTGAAGCAGCTTCAGGAGGTTGTGGAGCAACCACAACTAGAGAAGCTGAGAGGAGATCAAGTGGAGGCATCCATTCATCTAGAGACCTCTAGTAGGGGGAAATTTCAAGCCAAGTGGGCAGAGGGATCACATGTAGCCATACCTCCAGGTGGGTGGTGGGGCGATGTGGAGTGATCGTCCACAAAGGTTGAAATAGGGGTTGGATCCTTGAGGTACCCAACCTTTTGTATTCGACTTTGCTACAGTAGCCCCAATGAGGAGTAGCAAGACTGGCTAAGTAGGTAGAGATAGATGCAGTTAGAGTAGTAGAGAGAGCTACTGTGTAGGAATCCCAAGACAGTGTAGAGCTAGCAGGCTGCAACAATGCGATAGGCACAGGAGTGTTGCACCATTACAGGATGGCACAGAGAGGTGTGCAATGGTGCGAGATGCATGGAGTGTTGCAGCAGCTCAGAGGTCAGAGAGGGAGCACTTGTGAGTGGTAGAGGGAGCTTCAACATCAGAGTATGTTTCTAGCCCAATAGGAAGGTCAGTTGGGAGTTTTTTTTGTTTCTAGAGTTGTTGGAGCAACCACACTTGGGAGAAGTTTTGCATGCAGAACATTCCAAAGTTTCAGGATTGGGTTCGAGTTGCATGCCTTTCTTATTGAGAGGGAGTGTTGAAAATGGTAACAAAAAATGCTAAAAATAGCACTACTATAAATAGCAGTTCAGGTACCAGTGTTGGACATAGCAACAAGGAATGAAAAATGGAAGTCCTATAAATAGCATTGCTAAAAATAGCAATTCGGGATAGATTCCTATTTTAGGTAGTCTCGAAACTAAAATAGTGAAGTAAAATTCGAATTTGATCTTAGCAGCTATTTGTAAAATAATGAATTCACCATGAGTTAATTAGTTGTATAAAATCAAACATGAAGTCTATGTGGGGACATGCAACAGTTTCTCCATTGATTGAGGAATTTTTCCATTAGTTAAAGAGATAAGGATGAGTTGTAATATTGAGTTTTAATTAGTTGGCTTAGTTAACTGAGTCAAGTCCAATTAGATTAACTCAAATTGTTTGTTGAATTAATTGTGAGTTTAGTTAGTTAATACTTGCATCCATGTTTTGCCGCACTTCAGATAACTGAATATTCTCTGATAAATAACTCATGCATGTCAGTTCTGTCAGAGACCCAGTTGAGATCAGAGGAGGGACAATGTACTATCAGTTGGATGAATTTTTCCTATAAAGGAAACTCATCCATGCAGAAGGATTCATCTCCTTTAGGTTTGTGCATTTATTTCAGAGGTCAGAACAGTGTGTGAGCGATTATTACACATAGGTGGTAGCTTGAGGATCGAGGAGAAACAGCGCAAGGAAATAGGAGGCTTGGAGGGCAGAGGAGAAGGTTTGTGAGAAGCCTTTGACTATCTATGAGCAGCATTGTATGATTGTACTGAGAGCTAGATAGCTTGTGAGCTAAAGCTTTGTGTAATCCAAACATATTTCAACTTGTATGATATTACATAGATCAGGGTTTTTAGCTAAGGCTTTCCCTAGAGTATTATTCAGTGTTCATGTGTGATTGATTTCTCATTCTCAGTTATATGTGTTCTATTTGATCTTGCTCATATTCATTTAAGCTTCCGCAATGTTTATTTGTAGAAGTAGATCTAGTATATTGCTTTAGTACATTACATTATCAAGTGATCTACAATGAGAATTTCTACATCTTTTCTGTGTTTCCTGTAGGTTTTATAGGGTTTCCTATAGGATTGTCTCTACTACCTATAGGTATGATTGTGTCTCCTGTAGGAGACCTTTTCCTTTTGTTGAAGTTGACCTGGTGACAGGCCTCCTAACATAGGTGATTGGAGACTTGGGTGAATCTTGTTTTGATGTTCCTTCTCATTCATTTTTCCTTGGAGGGACTACTTTCTCTTGTTTTTTTGGTGAGTCCTCTATGACATTTGGAGTTTTGGTAGGGGTTTGAGGTCTCCCTTGTCTAATCCTACTACACTTTCTTGCCCTGAAGTAAAGTGGATCTTTTCTTTGTCTTTTTCCTCTTTCTCTATAGAATCTGGAGACACTCGTGGTTATTCTTCTTCTTCCCTTCTCTGAGTTGCAAACTTATGTTCATAATTTTTTCCTTCATCCTCTTTTCTAATTTCTTTTTCATACTCTTCTTTGTCTCCTTATTCCTCTTCTTTCTCTCCATCTGTTTCTTCATTCTTCTCATCTGTTTATTCTTTTGTTTCCTCCTCTATTTCTTCTTCATTTTCCTCCTTTGTTTCTTCTTCCCCCTCACTAGGAGTAGGGCTCCTATCATATTCAATGGCTTCAATCTCTCCTTCTTCCTGCATGTCTGTAAATGTTGTCCATGCAATAGGGATTCTTAAGTTGTGTAGAGAATCTTAAGGGATGGGTTTAATCAACCCATGATGGGCTAGTTGCTAATGTTTTCCCTCTTGTAACTTGATGCTCATGTTTATCATGGATTGTAACAGAAAATAGGGTATACTTAGTATTTTATGAGGAGGTGTGTTCTCTCCAAATCTGAGTTCTTGGAGGAGTCTGAACTAGTATCCATACACTACACTATATCTCCCTTCACACAAAATATATTTGATGATGTGGTAACTGAATTCATTCCAAGGGTATGGAATGCTCTCCCTTCTAACCCCATTTTTGTATTCAATTGGTTCTTCTCCTTCCAAAAAGAAACTTTTTTTTGCAATGGTGTTGTTAGTCATGTCCTCTTTTCTCCACTGTAAACCTAGGGGGAGTGTAGCTATCGTACTTATAACCTCAGGGGAAATTGCTACTGACAAACCCTTCACTACAGTAGTGGCACTGGCTCAAGTGAGCAGTATGAGTGACATGGAAAATTCTCTGGCCACATCATCATTGTATCCTCTCATCTTCTCAAAGAACCCCATCCATTGATGCCTTGTAAAAATTTCCACCACAAGAGGATGTTTGTGGATTCTTGCTGTGTTGGTGGGTTCTCTTTTATTGAAACCTCTGGTCATATTTGCCTGGTAATTCTTAAGGTTTGGGTGGATACAGTTGAATACTTCAGGTAGGTGAGGATGTTTTGGAGTTTAACCTTTATTGACATGCAATGTGATATTTCTATCCTTATATGCACTACAAATTCTTAATCGAATTGAGGATTTCTTCTTTTTAAATGGAAAATATAGAAGTTATGCCACCTACCTCCCTTTGTCATGTCTTGGTGACGATAACCCTTGATTCGATTTCCCTTAGTCTGCACTGATAGCTCTGTAGGCTAATCTCCCTATATCCTATAGGATTCCTACTTGCTGTAGGTGCTGACTAATTCATGTAGGTGCTATTTTTGGAATTCCAAGAGTAACCCCTTCTTTTCATGATTCCTTGAAGTTTCCTCTACCTTCTTCATATGGGAGTCAGTGTTTATTTCTATTTATGGATGATTGTGTTGGGTGATGCATTGTCTGGCCAAGTACGAGTACCTTCTTTTGGACCGTTGGTACCACTATCAGTTTATCATATCACATTGCCTCGTAATCATCTCCCACACTTATTCTCCGTAAGTTAACCATTTTTGGATTCATTCCCCTTTTTCCTTTGATTTGACCTTGCCACGTGTGTAGTGTAATAACCCTTTTCTTCTCGTTATCTGACCGAGGGTGGAGAAGTTAACTGGCCACCTTCACTTATAAAACAAACTCTCGCATTATTCCTACAAGTTTAATCATATCATACTTATGAGGGATTATTGGTAAGATGACATACTTGTGGGTCCTTTTCTTCGTTGATGATGCATTCTGGAGAGTGGTGCCAATTTTTTGTTATTTTTTAGCTGCATATTTTCAATTGTATATTTCCTCTTCTGATGAATTGTTCCTTTTGATGATGCACAGGTGCTAGACCTTGTTGGTACTAATCTTCCTATTGCTACTAAGTTCTGGAGGATCTTTCTCATCCTTGTAGTCCCTATGATGAAGATGGCTGCAGTCTCTGTGGTCTCTTTTGTGGGATAGGCTGCTATAGGATTTCCTATAGGATGTCTACACGATGTCCTGTAGCTACCTTTCCCTTAAACTCTTGCTTTTTTCCTCAAATTTGAAGTAGAATGGGTATTGAAATGAGTGGAGAATGGGGTTATGGAATGGAAGGTGAGGGATTTGCTTTTGGTATGCCTCATCTTTCCCTTTTCTCTATTTTTTTTCTTTTTTCTTTTTCTTTTTATAAATTTTTTGAACTTGGTTTCTTTGATGGCTACGGGTACGACATGGTTATGAAATGTATTGGCTGTGGTGTGATGAGTTAAATGTTTTTTATAGTCAAACATAGGCTTTTGTCACCACCTTTCCATTGCACTACTCTTCTTGTGGTTTTCATGACCTCCTGCAATTCCTACAGGAAAATCATGTAGTATTATAGGGAATCCTATAGAAAACATAGAACTATTTGAAATGATCTGGAGTGGAGTATAGATGGAAGACAAGGGGGATAATGGAGGATATGATATGGTTGAAATAAAACATAGTTTTCGCAGGTCCTGATATCCTTTATATATTGTGCTTATCTTCCTCTTGTAGACCTGCAAAACATAATTATTATCTTTGTATCTTTTTCTCTCTTTAAAAAAAAAAAAAAAAAAAACTAGTCTGCCTCCAAGGAGGTTTTCATCCTAGTTGCCTACCCTAGGTGCCTCAAAAGAGATTTTCAGCCAAATATCTTTAATTCTATTTTTTTTTAACACTCTTGGGCCACCTCAAGGGGTTTTCAACCCAATAGTTGTACTCAGGTGCCTCATGGAGGTTTTCACCTGAATCTCTTTATTTATTTTTTATTTTTATTTTCTTCGGGGACTTGGCGGGGTGGAAGCTAAGACTTGCTCGACCACCGTCACTGTCTTATGCTATTGATGAATTCCTGCTTTGATAAGGGATTTTGGTATATTTTTAATATGTACCCATTGACAAACAAATGGATAGCCTATTCATCAATTGTTCTTATTTGAACAACACCATTATCATGACACTTTTCTATTAGATAAGGCCCTAACCATCTAGTCCTTAACTTTCCTTTGAAATGTTTGTACCGGGAATCATACATCAAGGCCTAATCACCTTCTTCAAACTTTTTGTCTTTTATATTCTTGTCATGCCAGATTTTCCTATGTTCTTTAGTCACATCTATGTGCAAGAGGGCCTGCATCCTAAATTCATCTAACCCATTCAACTAGAGTAGTCTTTCCTATTGTGCCCTTGTGATATCTAGATCCATTTGTCTTGCCATCCTCAAGGTGTTGTATTCAAATTCAATGGAAAATAGGGCTTTCTTCCCATAGGCCAGCTCATAAGGAGTGAAGCCAGTGGTGGTCTTCTAGGTGGTATTGTAGGCCTAGGTGGCCTCAACTAATTTGTCTGCCCAATCCTTTCTTTTGCTACTAATCACCTTGGTTAGAATGCCTTCCAATGCTTGGTTGGTCACTTCCACTTGCCCATTAGCCGGTGGGTGGTAAGGGGTGGATTTTATGTGCTTGACCTTGTGTTGGCTTAACAGATTTTCAATCATGTGAGATGTAAATTGATTGCCTTGATTAGTGACCAACTCTCTAGGGTACCCAAGCATATAAAACACATTGTCCCTTAAGAATTCAACCACTTTTACTTTTGCTTCTACTTTGATGGCTTTGGCTTTAGCCCATTTGCTTAAGTAGTCAATGCACACAATGATGTACTTCTTCTGTCTGGATGGAGGGTCAATGGGACCGATGAAATCCATGCCCCACTTGTCAAATGGCTTGAAAGTCACTTGAGGTTGTAGAGGCATATCATCCCTTGGGGTAGGTTTACCCATCCTTTGGCACCGATCACATTGGTTGGTATACCTCCTTACATCTTGGTGAAGAGTGGGCCAGTAATAACCTGGTTGTAGTACCTTGAATGTTGTTCTTTTGGCATAAGAGTGACCTTCATAAGGCCCATCATGACATGCTAGAAGGATGTTGAAGACTTCCCCCTCCCTGACACATCTTCTCAGAATTTGATCCAGACCTAGCTTGAAGAGATTGCCACCAATCCAAGTGAATGGGTCACTTTTTCTTATGATTCTGCTCCTTTCCCTGGAGGACAAATTTGGAGGGAACTGTGTAGACACCAAGTAGTTTTCTATGTCAAAAAACCATGGAGAGAGAACTGAAATGGTGAATAAATGTTCATCTGGTAGCTGATAATCAACCATTCCTTCCTCCCTTCTAGGCAAAGTAAATCTGGATAAAAAAATCTGCAGCTACATTCTCCTTGTCAGGCTTATCAATAATAGTTAAATCAAATTGTTGCAATAAAAGTAACCATCTAATAATCTGGGCATTTACATCAAGTTTATTCATCAAGTATTTAATTGCAGCATGGTCGGTATGTACAAATTTCTGGTAGCCAATAACGTAATGTCTAAATTTATTCAATGAATGCACAACAACTAGGAGCTCTTTTTTAGTTATTGTGTAGTTTAGGTCAACTTTCGACAAATTATTATTGATGAAGTAGATGGCATAAGGAAAATTGTCATCTATCTTGCCTAGAGCTGCTCCTATAGCTTTCTGAGAGGCATCGGCATGAATATGAAAAGGATTAGCCCAATTAGGCCCTCGAAGAATAGGTGTAGTAGTGAACTTGTCCCTTAGGGTGTCTAGGGCTTCTAGGCAGCTTTCTGACCATAGAAATTTGAAGTCTTTGTCCAATAACCCAAATAAGGGAGAAGCTAACTCGCTGAAATCTTTTATAAATCTCCTATAGTATCCGGCTAAACCTAAAAATCTTCTAACATCCTTATGTTTCTATGGAGTTAAGACCCTTTTTATGATGGCTATCTTACTTGGGTTTACCTGCAATCCTTCCTGGGATATTGAGTGTCCTAGAATAGTCCCTACAGTCATCAAGAACTCATATTTTTCACGACTAAGGGATAAGTTCATTACAATGCATTGGTTTAGGACCTTGCCCAAGCTAGAGAGAGCCTCCTGGAAATCTCACCCATAGGGTGTGAAGTCATCCATATAAATTTCTACTACATCATGGACTAGCTTTGCAAAGATACTCAGGACTCCTCTCTGGAAAGTGGTCGAGGCATTGCATAGACCAAAAGGAATGACCCTATAAGAGAAAGTACCCCAAGGACACGTGAAGGTGGTTTTATCCTGGTCCTTTGGGCTACTCTAGATTTTATTGTACCCACTAAATCCATCCAAGAAAGAGAAGAACTTCTTTCTTGCCAGACCATCTAGGACTTGGTCAATTAAAGGTAGAGGAAAATGGTCCTTCTTTGTGGCTTTGTTTAGGTCTTGGTAATCAACAAAATCCTCCACTTCCCATTTTTCTTTGGAACCAGCACCAGAGGAGACACCCACTAACTGTCGAGATAGGGTAAATTAATATCGCATCCAGCAACTCTTCCTTGGCTATATCCTTGAAAGATGGATTCATTCTCCTTTGGGGTTGTTGGACTAGTTCGCAACCTTCATTGATGTAACTATAGTGAGTACACATCGACGGGTGCATTCCCTTCATTTCTTTGTAGTTCCAAGAAAAGGCATCCAAATTCTCTTTTAGCATATTACATAACTCTTCTTCTTGGTGTACAGAGAGAGGGGTTGATTTCCAATGCTCTTTCAGGTCTGAATGTTATTATCTTGACACAAGTAGGGTTTAAGTCAATTATGAATGATCAATCTGATGGTTGTCATTGATTCCTTGAATATTTCCTCCAAAGATAGGGTGTTAGGAGTTTGACTTTGGAGGATGTGTTCAATCAAATCATCTTCATCAGGCTACTCTCCTCCTATGGAAGTTTCTAGGGTATAGATTTGGGAGGAGTAGACTTCATCTTCTTCCTACTCTTCTAGCCATAAAGGTAACCCATGTTCTAGAGATGGCAGAGAAGGAGGTTACACGACCAACTGCTTGGAGAGATGCCCATTTTTTATAGTCATATTTCTAGCCCTCTAGCTTATGTAGGCATTGACAGTGGCTAACCAAGTCCTCCCAAGTATGACAGGATAACCATTAAATTTGACCTTAGGCTGGAGAAAAAAGAGTCTGGAGGATATTCCCAAGAATCAATAGAGACCATGACATCCTCAACAATCCCCTCAGGGGCTACTATGGATTGGTCTGCAAGCTGGAAGACTATCGTGGTCTTTCTTAATGACCCCTGGAGATTCATCTTGATCATAGTGTCCTTAGCCATTACATTGATGGCAGCCCCAATATCAATCAAGGTATGGGGGACAATGGTGCCATCAATGTGTAAATCTACTACAGGGCTCGTAAGGTCTAAATACTTTGGGAAAATTACCTACCCCAACATTAAATCAAATAGTTGTCCAATGACATTAATGGTAGGGGTGTCTCTTTTTCGCCTTCCTGGATGTTTGAAACACTTCTCTTTAATAATATTGCTATAAATGGGTACATCTTTAATATCTTGGAGAAGTGGGATTTTGAAACATAGATTTTTCAATTCTCCTAGAAGTTCATTCTCTTCTAGGGTATGCCAGACTCGATGGGTTAATGTTTTAGGAAAGGGTGTTGGATTTACTTTAGGCATACTTTCATATCCTTCCTCCTCAATCTCCCTAGGTGGAGATGGAGGTTGGTTATCTGGGAGAACTCTCCTAGACCTAAGGTTGATTTCATGAATTTCCACAACATAATTAGGGTAGGATGTCTCTACACTGTAGACTTGTTGTGCATGTTTGTTGTTCAGGTTCAGTTTTGGTTGTGTAGACATCTGAGGTTGTTTAGGTGGAGCAGGGTGTTGGATTTACTTTAGGCATACTTTCATATCCTTCCTCCTCAATCTCCCTAGGTGGAGATGGAGGTTGGTTATCTGGGAGAACTCTCCTAGACCTAAGGTTGATTTCATGAATTTCCACAACATAATTAGGGTAGGATGTCTCTACACTGTAGACTTGTTGTGCATGTTTGTTGTTCAGGTTCAGTTTTGGTTGTGTAGGCATCTAAGGTTGTTTAGGTGGAGCAGGGTGTAAAAATTGTGGTTGAGATTCAGGTGAAGGAAATAGAGCTGGATGGTTGTCGTATGAGGGCCTACACCCCTGAGGTGGTGCATTCCACTGAGGTTGGGGAGCAGTATATGGATGGAATGGTTGGTTGGTCAACTGGGAATGGTATTGAGGTCCAAAACACTAGGGACAAGCTGTATACTAGGAGGGATGAGTAAGGGGTCACCAAGAGGGAATGGATGTATTTTGATTAGGGTTGTAAGATGAATATGATGACCCTTTCATGCCTCACTGGTATTTTCAAGGCCCATGAGGCCTCCTTTGATTTATGTAGCAGAGTTGTTTAGCCACCCCTTCAGTTCCCTGATACACAAATTTTAGTCTAGGCAGAGATGTTCACTTGTCTTTGGAGTTTTTTTCCTCACATACTGAACAAATTTCTATAAGGTTCAATGGACATTCATTCTTAGGGTGCCTCCTTATGCATCGAGGGTAGAAAATGGCTAATGCTCTCTCTTCTTTCTCCTGCTTCCTCTTGATTTGCGTACTATCCATCTGTAGGGCAAGCGTTTACAACATTTCACTGAGGGATAATTTTAGGGGCTAATATTTGCAACTGGGCTAATTTTCCATCTCTTTTCCAAAAAAAATATTTGCTAATTTCCATTTTTTCTAAAAATTAGTCACCAAAAATTTATAATGTAAAATTGTTTTATAAAAAAAATTTCCAAAATTTTATATACAGATTGCATAAGATTATTAGAAATTCGAATTTTTTACAAAAGTATTGTTATCCATTTTACATATTATATATTGTGAAATAGTGAGATTCGCCAAGGTTTCTAAACATTAAAATAAATTTCAATCCTTAATATTTTCCCTAATTTCACTCTTAAAATCTTCCAACATGTTCCTAATTTCACTCTTTCTATATGTGTTGGAAGAGGATAAGTTGTCCACTGTTTGACTAACCCTACACCTTTTTCTGGTCACCCTAGAATGATTCGTGAAAATAGTCTCTATATCATCATAGGGTAGTTTGTAGATGTCCCCTCCTGATAGTAGGTTTAGGGTTTCTACGAGATCTTCCTTGATCCCCCCGAGAAGGACTAACTTAGGTGACTGAGGATCAAGTGTGCACCTAGCCCTTTTATCGTTGAGATAGAATCTTTCCTCATAATCCTCTAAGGACTCATCATGTCCCAAGGTCATCCTAAAAGATTCCTCTTTGATATCTTTGGACCTACATTAGTCCCTATAATTTTTGTTGAAAGCTTGTTGCATCTCAGCCCAAGTGGTGTTGCTGTTATATGGAATTTGCATCTACAGATAAACACATTTTCCCTAGGTGGGTAGCTACACCTAGAACAACAAAAAGAAGGTGGTTTAACCTTTTCCTATAGTAGATAGATGAGATGAGGGAACTTAATTGTAGTCTTTCACTTCCTTTATCCACTTTGAATTGATCTCGTCACTCCCACTTGAACTAAATCTGCTCACTTTGTACCTGTATCAATAGAAACAAAAAAAACAAATGATCAAAGCATACATGATCTATCTACTATAAACCAATGGAATCAAAGACAATGAAACACATAATCGTCATAGATATGAACAAGAATAAGAGAAAATGAATAAAATCTTTATTAATGTAGAAGGAAGAGTTTGACCCAATTTAGTTTGATCTTGTGCCACTCCTCTAGCTTCAGTCCAATGCTTGCCACATTGAAAGAACACCAATCCAGTAGCATAACATTGCTTGAAATGAACTCAACTATCAAACCAAAAGAATTTCCTTACAAACTTTAGATTCAATCCCCCTAATCACTATGATGAGTGGTCAATTTATAGGGAAATGTAGGTGGTTATGTCGTAAATTGGGTATTGAATGGCTTTCCAAATTAGAGTTAGTTTCCATGGACAAAGGGATGGGAGGATAGATGGTTAATTGAACCATAGCCTATCCAAAACTGGCCTCATAAGATGAGATAAGAGTTAGGCATCCTTCTAGAATGCTCTAGAATCAGAGAATATTCCCAAAATCCAATGTTAATTTCACTCATTCTTGCCCAACACAGGTCAAAGAGGGCCTAAGTGCATTGTAGTGCAGGCCTGAATGGGCCTACTTGCTTTGCAACATAGTTACCCCTGACCAATGTTGCACTAGTGTCCCAAGGAGGCATTTCAGCAGGGTTTCAAGCTAGGAAACTTTCATGGATGGAAGCATTCAATTTGATGACTTGTCTAGGGCATGTAGCAATTGAATTAGGGTTTGATGAGACCTAACTGTACTGAGATGAATGTCGGGAGTGATGTGCCCAAATGGACCTGTAACAGTTTCCCCCTAAATCATGAAGTCGAAAATGATAATGATGAGTGATATTCTTTATGATGTGTTGAGGAGGATCTGAAGGAGACAGTGACCTGCATCGATTACAATACATAATATCATGATATCTTTGAATTTTTCATGAATTGTTGAGGGAAGGCATACCCATACTCGACATATAAACTTTTCATTACATGTACACAAATCAAATTATCATCTACAAATATAGACCCTTGATAGGATAACCATCTGTGTAAAGACATCGCACAGATGATTTAGTACTCTCCTGAAATCGCAACTCGGATGGATGAAACTAGATCCAGGGTCTTCTATCTTGTCCAATAATTCACTCAAGTATGAGTCTAACCATGTAAATGGGATCTGAAGTCGAACATGGGAAAACACCTTTTGATTACCAACTAATGATGTAAGTTGTTAATAGATGCAGGATAAACCACTGATAATGATAATGATTCTCAAGGTACTATAATAAATTATGCATGGTGTGAATAGATGTTTTGATGTTGAACACCATATGAAGTCTTTTGGTCGAAGGCTGCAGATGTCGACCCGTCGCTAGAAGCAAGAAACTTGCCATTGATGTATGCAAGCCTCAAGGTGCTGGAAGGGTGTTTCTAAGTTGACTTCCTGGATCATGTGCTGATGTTGACAGGAAGTGACTCATCGCAAGATGGCCTTGATGTATCCCTCACCAACAACATGAAACAAGTGTAATGATTTTGAAGATAGAAAGTGACTAACAACATAAGGTTCAGGAAAGTTGGTCATGGAAATGAAGGTTTATGAGTATTGCAAAGGATGAAGTTTACTAAGTGACTTCTCTTGAACATGTCGGCAACACTGAATGAATTGGCAACATTGACCCAAAACCAAAGTGACGGATGTATGATAGACCATAGTTATGATAACCATCATGTAGATAACCCAACCCAAATACTCACAGAGATGAAGTGAAACTGTCATGTTCAAGAGCGACTTTCTACCATAAAGTGATTTATCCCTTTTCCATTTTCCCCAGTCATTGCTGACTAGTACCTGTTTATTTTTTAACAAGATTGAGGAGGATAACATATGCTTGTAGCATAATTCCACCCTTTCGGTGAATCCATCACTATGTGATGTTTTAATGAGCCTAGCGAAGGTGAAACTCAGTCTTGTCATGATGGACAAGTTTGTCGTTATTTGATGTTTTAACGAGTTTAACGATAATGAGAACTTGGTTGTTTTCGTGTTTAGAGAGTTTTAAAAGGGAAAAAGAAAACTTCACAAGTTCTTTCTCGTAAATTTGTCTCTCAAGTCCAAAAAAGCGTAAAATAATACAATAGAGAACCTATTGACCATGTTCGATCAACGTATTCCTTTTTCGTAAGTAATCTATCTCATTCCAAAAGAGGGTTAAAATGGAAATGGGTTTCCAATCCATTTATGAGCTGAAAAGGACAAGCGCTTGACAATATTTTCATATTTAAAGACCTGGAAAAGAGCTTAAAGAGGACTCCACTTACAGGAATGATTGTTGTCTAGGATAACAACTGGTTCCGGTGATGTTGGAACTTCTCGAAACATGTTTATTTTAGAGGCTGGCTAATAAGACCACTCATTGCAACTTTTCCTCAAACAGTTTAAAACAGCCAAGTGAAAGTGTATGATCGACCAAGAAAAAAGTGATGATGGAAGGATAAAAAACAAGGCTCATATGATGAAAGAGGCTGATAGAATGGAAATCACGAGGGTTAAAATGGAAATGGGTTCATTTTTACACAAGCTTGAACCATAGGGAACCATGTTTGGATTTAGTTTCATGTTTACATAAGCTTGAAATGAAAAATTATGCTTAGATTCAGTTTCATGTTTACACAAGCTTGAAACAAAAAACTATGCTTGCATTCAGTTTCATGTTTACACAATCTTGAAATGAAAAACTATGCTTGGATTCAGTTTCATTTTTACACAAGCTCGAAATGAAAAACTATGCGTGGAATGGTTTACATGCCCCCAGCATGATGACTCGATTCGAGGTGCATGCCCCCTAAGATTCATTGCATTCACCTAATTAAACTACTTGTGGCTATCAGGTCGATGGAATGAAGGTTCATTTACGAGAACAAGTGAAATACTCAACTGGAATTTTACGAGATCTAATCAAATACTCGAATTGGAACTTTGCTCTGAGGGACCTTGTTTCATTTTTTAATGAGCTTGATACAAGACAAGGAAATCTGCTCAGATTCCTTGTTTCATTTTTTAACAAGCTTAACACAAGACAAGGAACTATGCTCTGGGACCTGTTTCATTTTTTAATGATGTTGACACAGTAAAATAACTATCCTCATATTTTTTGTTTCACTTTTTAACGAGCTTGACACAAGATAAGGAACCATGCTCATACCCTTTGTTTCCTTTTTTAACAAGGTTGACACAAGACCAGTAACTATCCTCATATTCCTTGTTTCATCTTTTAATGAGATTGACACAAGGCAAGGAACTATGCTCATATCCCTTGTTTCATTTGCTAATGAGCTTGACACAAGACAAGGAACTATCCTCATATTCCTTGTTTCATTTTTTAATGAGCTTGAGACAAGACAGGGAACTATGCTCATATTCCTTATTTCATTTTTTAACAAGCTTGACACAAGACAAGGAACTATGCTCTGGGACTTGTTTCACTTTTTAATGAGGTTGACACAGTAAAAGAACTATCCTCATATTTCTTGTTTCATTTTTTAACAAGCTTGACACAAGACAAGGAACTATGCCCATACCCTTTGTTTCATTTTTTAATCAGGTTGACAGAAGAGTAGGAACTATCCTCATGATTACTTGTTCATGACCTATAAGAGGTCATGACTTCCAAGAGGTTCTCATCAGATGAGAGAACAATTCTCTGGAAGGGATATGTAGCAAGGAATCCATTAGAGAGATCTGGTTCCAATTACCCCAATACATAATGCAAAAATCATGGAATTGATCATTAGTTGATGTATGCATGGAACAGGTCTCCACATAATTGACCCATGGTAGGGAAGATACCATTGGGACAAAATGACCATTTAGGGAAGATGGTTGACTCGAAGCCATATTTGGACCGAGAAATGAAAGTTGGTCAACGGTGAAAATTTTGCTTTCATGAGGGAAACACATCACTCGAAAGAGTGTTGAAACAATAGTTCCCATGTCATAAAGATAGTCACGCCCAAGAAGTAAATTGTAATATAAAGGGCCTGTGACTACCATCACATTGAGATAAACAATCTTTCCTCCCAAATTAATAAACAATTGAGGAAGGATACCTAATGGTTGACTGGTTCCTCTATTAAACGCCAACAAATTCTAGGTAACAGTCACAAATGGTGGCAAACCAAGCATCTGCCATGTAGTGGAGGAAAGGATACTCACAGATGCACCTTCATCTATAATATTGCCAGATACAACCATATTATAAACATGTAATATTATCTGGAAAGAGACATAAGAAGGAAGACAAATCCTGCCAGTCGATTCCAACCATAGGAAGTGACCAAACTACTTTGAGGGGCTACCATAAGAATCGGAGAATTACCCCCTTGAGTTACAAGATCGTGAGGATTTTCCTCCTGTATTGATGGAAAAGGGGGGTTGCCTCCAAGCTCATTGGAATATAAAGAAATGAAAATAACCTGAGTGGTATCATACTCACTCTCTACGGGAAAAGTATGATTCACTGAAGGTGAAATCGGGTCAACTGTTTCCTCTACTTATGATTGGTCAGGTATAGACTCATGCAAATCACATTCAGAGAGAGTGGGTTTGATCGACGTTTGATTTTGGTCAATCACTTCATCAACTAGTGAAGGATTAAGGGAGTGTCTTATGTAACTAGATGGAAGTCATTGCGGAGAAGCAAGATGGTTATCCAACATTTTTTTGGCTTCATCCAGATAGGGACAAAGGTGAATGGGGTGATTCCCTTTGCATAACCTATAGGGAAACTTAAATTTACCCTTCTTTCCATGAACTTTAATATCACTAGCTGATGGTGTGTGACCAGCATGATCTCCAGAAGTTGATGACATAGGATGATGTGAACAAGAAGACCATTCTTCTAAGATATGAGGAATACCAGAGAAATTTCGAATAAGATGGTCTCCCGTACAAATTTTGCAAGGATATCGAAGTTTGTGAGGCTTATCTGATGGTTTCTCATCAGAAGTTACATTTGAAGCAATGGTTTCTTGGTTGCCCCCCTACTGATTTTTCTTCTTCTTCTTCTTCTTCTTCCTTTTCTTCTTCTGCTTATCCACCTGGTTACTAGTGTCAATATGTTCACCAGGTGAAGAGGAAGAAGGGGACGAAGAAACAACTGACGAAGAAGGTAAAGGGTCAACTTTAAGATCAAATGGAGGTTGATTTTGTCTAGTTGTAGGAATATTCAGTTGTGGGGCCAATGAAGTTGAGAACGACCATACTGGAAAGCCAATGGTAAATCCCGGAAGGGACAATGTAGCCATACAAATAGCACTAATATTTCCAAAAGGTGGAAAAGGACTAGGATTCCCATCAAAAGGAATTCCTTGATCGGTGGACTCTAGAGTTGTTTCCATATGTCTCAACCTAATATCAACTAAGGAGTGATGTGGAGGATGTTATCCATGGTCAATTAATTTTATTTTAATCAAAATAACAAAACAAAACAAAAGAGGGATAATCTAGGCAAAAGGATTACCAAGTAACTCTGAATTGCAATATACTACCTTAGTAAAACAAGGAATTAACATACGTGTAGGAAATCTCCCCGAATGTTGTTTTCGGTGTATCACAGTATACAAGGCAGCTGACTTGGTTAACTATGGATGGATAACAACCTAATGTATTCCTCTGAAATATACCCGAAAGTACGTGGAGGCCCAATCCGTGTTAGCATTGTCTAATGAGAAACCACACAGTGAGAGCATTCCTTTATACTTTTCGTACTATAACACCGCCCCATATACCCAAAGGTACATGGACGACCTACGATATACTTACGTACGTGGAATGAGGGATCACATTCAAAATGTATCGCAGATAATTAATGACAACTACTAGGTTTTACGATACTGGAACACGTCTCTAGCCTAAAACCTCTAAATGTTATTCATTAAGTTACAATGCTCCATTAGGTCAATTGAGATAACTTTTAAGTTGATATTGTTTAGGATTTTTTCTTTCATGTTCACTACATGATGTCTTTGAAATTCCTAGGATGTAACTATCATGAGAAACATTCTTTTCATTTTATTTGAACAATGAAAACCTTAACTACAAGGGATAGAGCAATCAGAATGTTTAATCAAAGAGCATAGAGCACATCAAATGCAACTTTCCCTATACTATTCCTACAAGCACACACAATACTCTAAATGCATAATGTATTTTTTTCTTTTCATTTCCCTTAATGTTTAGATGAACAAAAGGAAACTAAATGCACATACAATCAATCAATACTTTTTGCAAGAAACAAAGACTTTACGATAGTTCCTTTTTAAAGAAATGAAGGCTTTACAACACTTCCTTTTTAGAAAAGATTAATCAACTATAAGCTAAGTTTGACAATGAATTGATAATGATAAAGAAATCATTTAAGAAACACTAAACAATCAAGGTCGAAGTAGGGCTAGGAGGAGAAATACAACTTGATTTCAAAACCACAAGAAACATTGATCTTTCAGCAAACAAAATCAAAAGTAACATTGGAAAAATCAAACCAAAGGTGATTTTTTTAGCCCAAGAGGTGTTAGTGCCTAAATCTACCTCAGGTTGAGAAAGGTAGGACCTAGGATAACATCAAACCATGCTTAACCTGGTAGCTAGCCCTACTAGGTTCGGAGAGGGCTCTCTCCTTGTCAATCTCAGCAAAATATGATCAATGAGGCTTGAGATGACTGATGTGAATACTGATTTTAGGCTAGGTATGTGTACAAAGGAGTCTAATTGAATTTGATGATGTTTTTTTGGCTCAAATGGAAAGGCAGATTTGGGTCTGGGGAATGAGGCTCTGTTTTGCAGAGATCTCTATGGGGAAAGGTAGGAAACTGATTTGGCACTTCAAATTGAATGAAATGGAGAGCTTTAGATAGGTGAGGAGTTGAAGAGGGCAAGAAATTCTTAGGGATCCTCTTCAAACATTTGAAAACATAAATAACTAAGCAAACCCTAGGTAGAGCACTACAATTTGAATGGATTCTACCTTTATCCTTGTTTATTTTAGTTAAGATGAAGCAAAGAGAGATCATGGCATACATAAAACACAAGTAAACTTACAATTACAGAAGGAAACACAATACCAAAGCAAGATGCCACATGAATCCCATAAAGTGTTGCAAACCCTGGTCTATTCCTTAGCCAAACTGTTGAAAATGTGTATACAATGAAGCTCCAAGCTTTCTCAAAATTCCAACCATGCTAATGACTTCAAAACAAGTAGATATAGGCAATAAACAAATCATCCTAGCCTTTAGGGGTCGGGCTCATAAGTTTAGGAGCCGTTCCAACAAATTCTAAACTAAGAAGTAAAAAGTAGGCAGTGGAACAACTTGCCTCTAAAAACTAGGGAACTGATTCATTCAGTTGCAAACTACCTTTTCATCGATGAATCTACCTCTATGAGTGAAAATTTAGCATAATTACATCAAAATCCATCAATTCACATTAAATTGCATCATGAATTTGACAATTAGAAGGAATAAAAGTCAAACTATCAAGAAAATAGGCGAAAAACAGAGTTTTTTTTGGCCAAAATGAGCAAAATTCCTCCAATGCGCGCATTGATTTCCCAATGCGTGGTGCCTTTTTGTAGCTGCTTTTGGAGGCCTTCTCGGTCTCCAAATTTATTCCAAGTGTGCTTGTTGGAAAGTTCTACCTGTCTACGTTCCTGAACAAGTGGAATTTTTGAATTTGGCCTCCATTTGCACCTCCAAAAATGAGTTTTCCCAACACTGCTTCCTGTGTGTCCAAAAAGGGGCAGAAAGGTCTTTTTTTAGGTGTTCTTGGTCTTTTTCGAAGCTCAAAACCTATCAAAATTTCTTGTCCATTTGAAGGCATGCATATTTTTTCATGAAAAATCCAAATATGCTAAGTTTTCCTCAAAAGGATGTCTCCATCAAAAGTGAGTGCCAAGTGGCGCGACACATCAGGCAGAAAAACCTGTTTTTTAGGCCAAAATTTTCAAAATTGCAAAAAGTGTCCCAAATTTCTTGAAATTTGGGCTGAGTGTCCTTCATCAAGTGATGTGTTGGGCCAAGGAAGCCTCAGCCAAGATCTAAAGTCTATCTTACTCTTTTCACCTCCTCGATGCTTTCTTCAACTTGGCTTCAAAATCTTGATTCTTTCTTTGCACACCATATTTATTGACAAGCAGTGGTATGCCATGTTCCTCAACATGTTTTTCTCATTGTTGGCCTTCTCTAGCATCCTTTCCCAAGTGCAAGTTTGTTCTCTCAAGCCAAGATTCTTGGTCATGTTCAATCTTTTGCTCATACCCATGATCACTGTCTCTTTCCATTGTTTTCCTTTGGTTTCGAAAAATGTGGTTGTACATGGATGGTTTTGTGGATAACAGTGTGAAAATTTGGTGGAGGAATGAAATGGGTATAGTGTATGGAAGAGAATGTAAAAATGTATGTGTGAACAGAGTTTAGGGATGGGAGTAAGAGTTTTAGGGATGTGAGTAGGGTTTAGGGATATGGATAGGGTTTGGGGAGTGTAGCATTTGGGAGATTATATGTGGAGAATGGAATTAATGGGATAAATTATGAGAGGAGTAGGATTAAGGGGATAGGGTATACAACCATTAGTGCAATGAAGAAAACTAAGGTTTCACCCTAGAAGCTAGGGTTTGAGGGTTTTGGGGATAGGGGAGTAGGGTGAGTGGAAATGAGAGGGGAAATGGGAAATGAAAGCTAAGGGGATGTCAAAGTGGTAGAGGGGAATAAGACAGCAAAAAATGGAAATTTTACAAACCCGGGCAGATTTTCAATGAAACTGGGCAAGGATCTAGGGTTTTATTTTTCACCTATTGAAACACCATAAACATTGATGGAAACTCATACATTGGCAATATGGAGATGTTAACTTACTTGTGGAATGAAGAATTTGAAATTTTGGAGCTTTTGGAGGAAGACTTGAATGGATTTTAGGCTTTGTAGCCCAATGTGCTGTGATGTCCCAATGCGTAGCGCCAGTTATAAAATTACACTGTAACCACTACCCAATGCGCCGCACCATCTCAATGCATAGCACCTTTTCGCAAGATACTTTTGGAGGCCTTCCTGTTGTCCAAATTGGGCACAGGATAGCTTGCTGGAAAGCTTATTTAGTTTACCTTCCAAATCAACTAGAATTTTTCAATTTGGAGTTCACTGCCCTACCAAAAATCAAATCTCCCAAGTCTGGTCAAAATGTGCAAAATGAGGTTGCCTCAAGGCAGAGTGTTGTTACAGTCAACTTTCGAAAGTCTTCCTCAACTCCAAATTGAGCACATGATAGCTCATTGGAAAGATATTTGTGTATAGTTATCATTTGACTCATCAACCAAGTGATTAGACCACCAAGATAGGAGAAATCGTGATTTTCCCAAGGTCACTTCATAGGTGCATCAGTTCTCCTAAGGCAACTGTATTTTTTACATTTCTCTAAAACCATGAAACCTATGTAAAAAGAGAATGAGGTTTTTCTTCCTTGGCCTATTTTGGACAAAAATATCTCTTAGTTTTCCCAAATTCATCTTTTCTTGCTCATAAACATCATTGGAGTAAAACCTATCCCAATTTGTGGACCAGGGGATTTGTCGAAATGCAGTGAAATGAAGGGGATAAGGAGCTTCTAAATTCTTGAGAAAATTTTGGGAAGTTGGGAGGGATGTTAGGAAGCAAAGGATGGTGGAATTTCAAATATTGAGTGAGGGGAAGGGGTCCAAAAAGGCAAAACACAGGCCTAGGCTAGAAAATTGTCAAGTTGTAGCAAGAAACTAGGGTTTTTGGAAAAATGAGGAATTTGGGGGATCTCAGTGATGGGAAGTGTTTAAAAAGGTACATTAAGGATAGGAGAAGGTGTATGAACATTAGGATACAAGTCTTGTTGATGATTTGACCATCTAAGAGAAATTACCTTCGAAACCCTAGGAGAGGGAAATGAACCTTACTTAGGCACAATTGAAGCATGAACAAGGTGTAAAATGACCCATTGGAACCTGACATGATGATGAAAACCCTATGAATGATGGTACACTCAGCTAAATGGTGACATAGGCCGACATTTGGACAAATTTGAAAAGAGTAAAAGCAAACCCTAGACCTAATACCTAGTGGCCAAATTTTACTTGAAGACTTACTAAAATGACAAAATTTGACCTTGACACCTTGAAATCGCTTTGTAAGAGCATGTTTGATCACTGGAGGAAGGCTGAAAACACTAAAACTAACAAGAGGGATCAAGGCAGGCTAGAGTGGGAGACAGTGCATTGCAATGCACTGCCTCTAAGCTAGGGCTACTCTGCAGCACACTGTGTCAAGACCAACACTGCGCTGGTGCCAGAGAGTCAAATCAAGAGACATTCAAGCACACTTTCTGACCAAAAACACTTCAAAAAGACTGAAATAAGATCAATGAAGTAAATCAAAGTCTACTATGGTGTCATATGATGAGGGTAAGCCACCGGGAATGACAATCCTTCCCTAGTATGGTTGCCAATTTTTCATATGGAATTTTCATCTACGGATAAACACATTTTCCGTAGGTGGGTAGCTACACCTAGAAAAACGTAAAGAAATTAGTTTAACCTTTTCCTATAGTAGATATATGAGATGAAGGAACTTACTTGTAGTCTTTCGATTCCTTTATCCCCTTTGAATTTCTCCCGTCGCTCCCACTTGAACTAAATCCGCTCAATTGGTACCTTTATCAATAGAAACAGAAATAACAAATGATCAAAGCATACATGATCTATCTACTATAAACCAATGGAATCAAAGACATTGAAACATATAATCATCATAGATATGAACAAGAATATGAGAAAAGCAACAAAATCTTTATTAATGTAGAAGGAAGAGTTTCACCCAAATATAATTCGATCTTGTGGCACTCCTCCAGCTTCAATCCAACCCTAACCACATCAAAAGCACACCAATCCAGCATCATAACATTGCTTTACATGAACTCAATTCTCAAACCAACAGAATGTCCTTACAAACTTAATATTCTAGCCCCCTGATCACTATGATGAGTGGTCAATTTATAGGGAAATGTAGATGGTTATGTCATAAATTGGGTATTGAATGGATTTCCAAAATTGGAGTTAGTTTCCATGGAGAAAGGGATGACTGGATAGAGGGTTAATTGATCCATAGGCTATCCAAATTTGACCTCATATGATGAGATAAGAGTTAGGCATCCTTCTAGAATGCTCTAGAGTTAGGGAATATTTCGAGAATCCAATGTTAATTTTGCTCATTCTTGCCCAGCATAGGTCAAAGAGGGCATAAGTGCACTACAGTGCATGCCTGAATGGGCCTACCTACTCTGCAATATTGTTGCCACCGACCAAGGCTGTACTAATGTCCCAAGGAGGCATTTCAGCAGGGTTTCAAGCTAGCAAACTTTCATGGATGGAAGAATTTAATTTCATGACTTGTCTAGGGCATGTAGCAATTTAATTAGGGTTTTATGAGCCCTAATTGTACTGATCTAAATTTCCAGAGTGATGTTCCTGTTAGGACCTAAATCTACCTCAAGCTGAGAAAGGCAGGTCTAGGGTAACATCAAATCACGCTTAACCTGGTAGCTAGCCCTACTAGGTCGGGAGAGGGCTCTCTCCTTGTCAATCTCAGGAAAATATAACAAATGAGGTTTGACATGACTGATGTAAAAACTAATTTTAGGCTAGGTATATTCTCAAAGGAGTTTGATTGAATTTTATGGTGGTTTGCTGGATCAAATGTGAAAGGCAGTTTTGGGTCCGGGGAATGAACTCAGTTTTGTAGAGGGTTCTGTGGGGCGAGGTAGGCAAGTGCTTTAGTACTTCGAATTAAGTGAAATGGGGAGTTAAAAGACTAGTGAGGAGTTTGAGAGGGCATGGAAGTGTCATGAATCCTCTTCAAACAGTAGAAAACATGTAAAGCTAAATAAACCCTAAGGTAGAGCACTGCAACATCAATGATTTCCACCTTTATACTTGATTCATTTATTTTAGTAGAAAAGAGAGAGATAATGGCACACATAAACAAATGATAACTTGATTCACAGAGGAGAAAACAATACTAAATCACCTTTCCACAAGAAGCCCACAAAATGCTACAAACCCTTGTCTATTTCCTTGCCAAACTGCAAAAGTGATGTACAATAGTGCTCAAAGCATTCCCAAGAGTCCAACCTTTACAAATGACTGAAAATGTACTAGATATAGGAAAAAAAAAACTCATGCTAGCCTTTAGGGGTCGAATTCATGAGTTTAGGAGCTGTTTCAACAAGATCTAAACTAAGAACTGAAAAGTAGGCAATGGAACAGCTTGCCTCTAAAACCTAGGAAACTGATTCATTCAATTCAAAACTACATTTTCATGATGTATCTACCTCCATGAAGGAATTTTCAACATTTTTACGTCAAATTCCATCAATTTACATCAATTTACATCATTATTTTGACCATGAGAGAGGAAAAAGTCAAACTGAGAAAAAACTAGGCGAAAAATAGTGTTTTTGGGCAAAAATAGCAATTTTCCATCCTATCCGCCATGCCACTTTCACTGTGTGTAGCGCCTTTTTGCAGCTGATTTTGGAGGCCTTCTCATGCACCACATTTCCTCTAAGTGGGCTTTTTAGAAAGTCCTGCTTGTCTAATTTCCAGCATAGGTGGAATTTCAGAGTTTAGTGTCCATTTACCCCTCCAAAAATCAGTTCCCCCAACACTACTTCCTGTGTGGCCAAAAAGCGGCAAAGAGGGCATTTTTGAGGTGTTTTTGACCCTTTTGGAAGCTCAAAACTTGACAAAACTTTCTACTAATTTTTGGGAATTCATAATTTTGCATGAGGAATCTAAAAATGTAGAGCTTTCCTCCTGAGGAGGTCCCTAGCAAAAGCGAGCACCGGGTGGTGCTACGCATCAGGCAGAAAAACCTGTTTTTTCCTTCAAAAATTAAAAATTGACAAAAAGTGTGTCAAATTTTTTGAAATTTGGGTTGAGTGACCTGTATTGAGTACTATGTTGAGCTAAGGAAACCTTACCCAAGATTCTGAGCTTATCTTTCTCTTTCTTCCTCGTCAAATTTTTCCTCAACTTGGCCTTCAAGGTCCTTATTCTCGCTTTGCAAATATTGTTTCTTGCCAAATAGTGATAGGCCATGTGCCTCAACATCTTTTTCTCTTTGTTGGCATTCTCCAACAAATTCTCCAAGTGCATGTTTGCCCTCTCTAGCCAAGATTCATGATCAGCTTCAATCTCTTGCTCTAGTGGTGTCAATTTGATTTTCCTCCTCTTGGTTGCTTGTCGGTTTTCTCTTATGTTTTGCAGCTCCATGATTGTTTGCCGGTCCTCCAACTGCTTGTTCCTTTTCTCAAGGTAGTTTATAATCCACTTAGCTTCTTCCAGGTTAAGAGATAAGTCATGAATGTCAGCTTCTTGTTATTTGATGATCTCTTTGAGCTTTGAGCTTTAGGAGCCAAAATCAGAGACATCATCCCGAACGAGAATGAAATCTCTCTCTTGAACTTCAGAAGGCCCCTAATCATGCACTAGCTGTTTCCCTTTGTCCTGTACCTTCTTTTCTATTGAATGAAACGAGACCCCTTCCACCCCTAGTGGAGATAATACTCGTTTGGCTGCTGCAAATATTCTCCTTGTGCCCTTTTGCTAAGTGACAAAAATCGGCACACTGGTAGTTTGAGTCTCATGCACTTCTTGCTGACTTGAAGGCCCTCCTGCCTCATGAAAGACTGATGGGGTCACTTGAGGACTTGTGAAAACCTCATGTGAAATGAAATCATCCCTTGAAACATTCATCAAGCTCAACTGATGCAAAACCACAATCTTGATCAATGCAAAGTGATAGATGTTGTTGTACTGTTGATGAGGAGGTTTCCTTTACACCAATGTGGTCATTTTCTCAATATTCCGGCACATGAAATAGGGGATGTTCATCATCCTCACTCTAGTGAAATGCATCAATAATCTAATATGATAGGTGTACAAGCGGGAGAATCTCCCTTCACAGCTGAAGTATTTGATTATGAGTTTCATAAGTGGAGCATATATGTCTTGTAGGTATCTGAAAGGGAAGACTCTACTGATTTGCTTCTAATAGCCATCCTTGATATGAGGCTCATAATGTTCTTTATCCACCAGCTATCCCTTGTTCCACTGTTCACCCACATTCGGAATACCTGTTGCTTCAGCTATAGTTTCAGGTGTCAAAGTGAATGTAACACCTACCAAATTGACCTGGCCATTGTGAAGATGGAGGATAAATAATCTAGAAAGCTCATGGTGGTATTTGACTCTTTCCACCATCTCACAAAACTGGTAGCAAGACTGATGTTTAAAACAAGCTACTACAAGAGGGTAAGACAATAGCTCTGTAAGTGTAGTGGGCTCCTCCCGGATATGTTTTCCTCCCTTGTAAGGTTTTCTTGGTGCATGAATTTCTTGGGAGGAATCACTCATTGTTTCCTCATCCCTTTCATAAGGTGAATCTGTTTCCATATTTGCCATTGTTTGGTTTTAAATGATGAGTATGAAGAGATTTTATATTAAGAATAGGTTTTTGCTATTTGACGAATGGGAATGATGAGTGGGACTATGGATGAGAGATTTTGTGCTGGCTGTAGGGTTTTGTTGGCGTGGCAGCGTTTTGGGAATGCAAATAAGGGTTTGGGAAATAGTGGGAATTTGTTAGGTTTTAGGGTTTTAAGGATAGGGGGTTGGGATGGGCGTGAATGAGAGAGGGGAAGGGAAATGAAATTTGGGAAGTGTAGTGGAAGGAAATGAAAATGATGCAGGGGAGCAAACAACAACAATGACAGATTTTGGAACCCTAGATAGTTTCTTTAGTGTAACTGTGCAACAAACTAGGGTTTAATTTTCACCAATTAACACACCATCAAAGATGAGTAAAACCCTTGCAATGGAAAAGTGGAATGTTTCACTTACTTGTGAAATGAGGTTTGCAAGATTTGGAAGCCAGATGAGGTCGATTGAAAGAAATTTAAGCTTGGAGGGTAGGTGAGCCGCGCCCACTAACAAGTGCACCGCGCCACTCAGGTGCGTCGTGCCTGTGTGATTTCCAGTGTGTTTCCTGCGCTCTGTGCGCTATGTCGACTAGGTGCGCCGCGCCTCGATCCAGGTGCACCACGCCAATAATCTTTCACAATTTTTGCTGCAATTTCTCCTTTTGCTCCTCAAATCGCGACTTGGCTTGTTCACTCTCTCTTTGGCACACAAATTAATTTTATAACACAAAGGAAACTTTATATACAAGTGAATTTGTTTTTTCATTTACAAAAACCCACTTTTCTAATGTTTGCCTGTCACTTTATCATTTAAAACTCTGTTTTGCGGTTGGACTTTCTTTTTGGCTTTTCATGGACTAATGCTTTGAATTTATTGTTTCTTTTACAAGAGTTGGAGTGCAGGAGCTTGGCAAGGTGACGAGAGCTGCATTTCTGGACTTATTACATATAGGAATAATAAAATTACATGAAATTTTATACATAAAACAATAAAACTTTGTTTTTCCTCAAAATAGGGTTTTGAGGAAAAATTAATCATTGAGCATGTGATTATTGAAATTTTTGATGCCGAGACCTTATTTGACCTCCTCATGTGCCTACTGACCATTATTGAGCTTTTATAAGACTATGAGGACAAACCCTAGACCTAATGAGACCTAAAACACTAAAAATTGCTTTTGCAAATGTAAAGACAAAAATGATTGTAAATGATTTGAATTCATGAGAATAGGCCAGCAGGTAAAGATCATGAGGGAAAATTTGATAATAAGCCGCTGCCATCAGATGATCCATGACCTAATGGAATGTAGTTGTTTGGTGAGACTCCTAAAATCCAATGCAACAAGATAATTTTGATCACTGATGGAGGGATGAAGATACCGACACTAACACTGGCTCCAATGGGGATGGTAGCTCCTAGGAGGTGCCAAGAACTACATATCTCTGGAAAGAAGACAGAGCCTCTTCCATTGGGCTATGGAGTCAATAACTTCAACAAACATAAAGCCAATGTCTTGACTCAAAGCTGACTCAATTACAAGACTGAAAACCTACTCAATACTTAAACACAATTGACAAACTGGAAAATATGCTCAAAATTGAGATTATTCAATAAAACCTAATATGATTGTCCCATTCATCACCTGATCAAGTGAAATGAAACAACCAATGCAACCAAGTAAGTATTCTGGGTGCTATTTGAACTCTTCCCAAGTTCTTTCTTATGAACTATAAGAGAGAACTATTGAAAGGCAACTCCCATGAAAACCTGTAAACAGATCCGTTGAATAATATGAATTTTATATCTAACTCTAAAAACAATGCATAAGAATCTCGAAATTCATGCACTCTTGGTTTCTTCTCCTCGTATTATGAATGCAAACTTTCATGTGTTTGTGACGGGACTCTTGCTGAAAATGACAAAGAGACTGGTTGCCAGATCAAGTTTGTACCAATACACATTTCTAGCTCAGAGGTAGCTAATGGAGAAGGACTTTGACTACAAACATCATCCAAAACATCAGCTATTGGATCCTGAAAATTTTGAAAAGACTGCTGCAACCCATTTTTTATTGTTTCCAATGAGATTGCATGATTTTCTACAGGCTGCTCATCCTTTACTGAAGATGTACTATGCAAATCTTCCTTCAAAAACTGAAATGATTCAAAACAAAAAGCTACGGAATCATCTTGCATCATTTGGTCATATAGCCCAGTTTCCAATTCTTCATCTGTAACTTCATAATCGATGGCATTCGGAGGCTGCAACTCTGGATAAGAAAAGTCTGGCATAAGGATTTCATTGCCCTCAAGATGGTCCAGATCAAGACTTGTCAACAGTTGATTTCTGATCGCATGAATGTTGTCTTTAATGAATTGAAATGAAGCAAAACAAAAGGCAAAGATCCTTCTTTTACTTCAAAATTTTCTTCACTTTCCTCCTCACTTCCATAGCTGATATGCATCAGTTAATCACTGTATTCGGGCTGCTGAAAGTCAACTTCCTCCTCCCACAAATTAGCTGTTGATTCATCGGCAAGATTAGCTTATGTTTAAAGAACATAATCATCATCACACTGATCAGACTGAGGCAAATCATCAGTATAAAAGACATCATCAAGCATGCATGTCATATCAATAGCTCTCTCTTCTCCAAGATGATCTATAAAACAATCATTATCTGATCTATGACAACTGGGATAAGAAAGAAAATGTTTTGGATCAACCACTTATTCTTCTTCAATCAGCGAGCCATGGTATTGAACATCATACTCATTCCCTGTGGTGATCTTCTACATCATCTCTTCCACTGCACTTACCAAAATGTCGAGCTTTACCTCTAAAGATGTCGATTCCTCTAGGTCTATGTTCTTCATCTCTTCTTCCTTCAACATTGCCCTTCTAATCAGAAAATTAGCCTCTATGTCTACTACACTATTCTACATCTCTTCAAGTGTTGCAAGCTTCCTTTCCCTCAGCCGAAACTCCATTTCTGGATCAAAGGCACCTGGGTAGTGCAAGAGAGCAGATCTAGGAGGAGGTCTTATATTAACCGGCATAGAAAAGTAGACTTGATTAAATCTGGGAGAAAACTATTGTATTGTCTCCCCTGGCAATCTTTTCAACTGGTTAAACTCTTCTATAATCAACAAATGGTTCTGTCTAACCACCCACCTGTCGAGGAAAACTTTGATGAACTGCTGGAAATCTGAGATGCTCGCATCAGGTAGGGTTTTGAACCAACTCTTGACTTTGCCTTCTAATGAAAGAGCAAAAAGCCTAATACTGACATCTTCTTCATCAACTTCAAAAAGGTCGAGAAAATACTCAAAATTTAGCACGTGTCTCTCAAAAGTGATGTTGACACATTCACCATCAAATCTTGATAGATATAGATCATGATTTTTAGGGAAAGCATGGGATATAGGAGGTAAAATTAGAGGCTTGTATCGATCTAGAATTTTACAAGGTATAGGGGTATGTACAGAAGGTGTAGAATTAGTCTTGGTCTCTTGAGGCTCATAAGTTTGAAAACGGTCATCTCAAGGTTCGGAAAAAGGGTCTTGATCAAGCTCAAATCCATGCAAATCTTTGGTATTCACAATCTTCAAAGGGAAGGAATCAAATGCAGGCCAATGATCTTTTCTCAAATACAATATACTTTTTAAAGCCTTCTTGACATTCTTAGGAAAAGAGAAGAAATAATTTATAACAAAGAACAAAATGCCTTGGATGAAATTACAACTTGAATACCTGATCTTTCCATATTTTCCTTTCATGTTTCTGCTGGTCAGGTTCATCCTCCAGTGGACTCCTTGGATCTGATCTCAAAACTGATTTGGAATTGCCAGGTGAATGATTTCAGCCTTCCGGTGTCTAATCGTTGTCCACCATCAACAATCAGATCTGAACTTGATACATTTTACCAAAGAACATAAAACTACATTCCCCAGTATGGTCGCCACTATGTTAGGGCCTAAATCTACCTTAAGATGAGAAAGGGAGGTCTAGGGTAACATCAAACCACGCTTAACCTGGTAGCTAGCCCTACCAGGTTAGGAGAGGGCTCTCTCCTTGTCAATATTAGGAAAATATAGCAAATGAGGTTTGAGATGACTGATGTAAAAGCTAATTTTAGGCTAGGTATATGCTCAGAGGAGTTTGATTGAATTTTATGGTGGTTTGTTGGATCAAATGTGAAAGACATTTTTGGGTCCGGGGAATGAACTCAGTTTTGCAGAGGGTTTTGTGGGGCGAGGTAGGAAAGTGTTTTAGTACTTTGAATTAAGTGAAATGAGAGTTTTAAGACTATTGAGGAGTTGGAGAGGGCATGGAAGTGTTATGAATCCTCTTCAAATAGTAGAAAACATGAAAAGCTAAATAAACCTTAAGGTAGAGCACTGCAACATCAATGATTTCCACCTTTATACTTGATTCATTTAGTTAAGCAGAAAAGAGAGAGATAATGGCACACATAAACATACGATAAATTGATTCACAAAGGAGAAAACAATACTAAATCACCTTGCCACAAGAATCCCACAAAATGCTACAAACCGTAGTCTATTTCCTTGACAAACTGCAAAAGTGATGTACAATAGTGCTCAAAGCATTCCCAAGAATCAAACCTTTACAAATAACTAAAAAAGTACTAGATAAAGGAAAAAAAAAACTCATGCTAGCCTTTAGGGGTCGAATTCATGAGTTTAGGAGCTCTTTCAATAAGATCTAAACTAAGTGGAACAGCTTACCTCTAAAACCTAGGAAACCGATTCATTTAGTTCAAAACAACGTTTTCATGATGTATCTACCTCCATGAGTGAATTTTCAACATTTTTAAATACAATTCCATCAAGTTACATCAATTTACATCATGAGTTTGACCATGAGAGAGAAAAAATTCAAATTGAGAAAAAACTAGGCGAAAAACAGAGTTTTTGGGCAAAAATAGCAATTTTCCATCCTATGCGTCATGCCACTTTCCTTGTGCGTAGCGCCTTTTTGCAGCTGATTTTTGAGGCCTTCCCGTACAGAAAATTTGCTCCAAGTGGGCTTGTTGTAAAGTTCTACCTGTCTACTTTCTAGAACAGTTGGAATTTCTGAGCTTGGTGTTTATTTTACCCTCCAAAAATTAGTTCTCCCAACACTGCTTCCTGTGTGGCCAAAAAGCGGTACAGAGGGCATTTTTGAGGTGTTTTTGACCCTTTTGGAAGCTCAAAACTTGACAAAACTTTCTAGTAATTTCTGGGCATTCATAATTTTACATGACGAATGCAAAAATGTAGAGTTTTCCTCCAGAGGAGGTCCCTAGCAAAAGCGAACGCCAGGTGGCGCTATGCACCAAGCAAAAATACCAGTTTTTTCCTTCAAAAAATTAAAATTGACAAAATTTGTGTCAAATTTCTTGAAATTTGGGCTGAGTGACCTGCAATAAGTACTATGTTGAGCTAAGGAAATGTCAGCCAAGATTTTGAGCTTAACTTTCTCTTTCTTCCTCGTCAAAGTTTTCCTCAACTTGCCCTTCAAGGTCCTTATTCTTGCTTTGCAAAACTTGTTTCTTGCCAAATAGTGATAGGCCATGTGCCTCAACATCTTTTTCTCTTTGTTGGCCTTCTCCAGCAGCTTCTCCAAGTGCATTTTTTCCCTCTCTAGACAAGATTCATGATCAACTTCAATCTCTTTCTCTAGTGATGTCTATTTGATTTTCCTCCTCTTGGCTACTTGCCGATTTTCTCTTATGTTTTGCAGCTCCATGATTGTTTGTTGGTCCTCCAACTGCTTGTTCCTTTTCTCAAGGTAGTTTATAATCCACTTAGCTCTTTCCAGGTTAAGACATAAGTCATGAATGTCATCTTCTTGTTCTTTGATGATCTCCTTGAGCTTTGAGCTTTGGGAGCCCAAATCAGAGTCATCATCCTGAATGAGAATGAAATCTCTCTCTTGACCTTCAGAAGGACCCTCATCATGCACTGGTTGTTTCCCTTTGTCTTATACCTGCTCTGCTGTTAAAGGAAACGATACCCCTTCCATCCCCGATGGAGATAATACTCGTTTGGCTGCTGCAAATAATCTCCTTGTGCCCTTTTGGTAAGTGACAAAAACTGGCACACTGGTACTTTGAGTCTCATGCACTTCTTGCTTACTTGAAGGCTCTCCTACCTGTTGAAAAACTGATGGGGTCACTTGAGGACTTGTGAAAACCTCATGTGAAATGAAATCATCCCATGAAAAATTCAGCAAGCTCAATTGATGCAAAACCACAATCTTGATCAATGCAACGTGATAGATGTTGTTGTACTATTGATGAAGAGGTTTCCTTTGCACCACTGTGGTCATTTTCTCAATATTCCAACACATGAAAGGGGATAAACATTCCACCACAAACTTTTGAATATCTGATTTAAGGCCATCCCAAAAAAATTCCTTCTTAACCCTGTGGTAAGTTTTTAAAAATCCTGAGTGCCCTCCTAAGGGAGAAGTGTGCAATTCCATAAGAATCTTTTGTTTTAGCTGGGAATTCTTACAGAGGTATAAGTGATCTTTGTACCATAACGAATCATTTTTCCAGCTAAATGTATCAGAAGTACTAGAATCGTGTTGTAGCTTTCGAATAAGTGCCCACTCTTCTTCGTCGTTCTTCCATTCCTCCCTTGCTTCGTTTATCCAATCTGGTTGGATAATAGAAAGGGCACACAACAATGCTTCCACATCCTCATCCTTTCTTGAGAGTGCATCTGCCACCACATTTTGCTTCCCTTTTTTGTAGATGATTTCAAAGTCATAACCCAACATCTTTGTGACCCACTTTTGTTGCTTTTCAGAGGATAATCTTTGTTCTAAAAAGTATTTAAGGCTATCATGATCCGTTTTTACCTTGAAGTGTCTTCCCATTAGGTAGGGTTGCCATTTCTTAAGTGCATGGAGTATTGCCAACATTTCCTTCTCATAAATAGCTTTGCTTAAAAACTTTCCCTTGATTGGACGACTTTCAAAAGAAATGGGTCTTTCATCTTGCATTAGAACAACATCAATTCCATTTCCTGAAGCATCACATTCCACAATAAAGGTTTTTGTGAAGTCCGACGTAGCTAAGACCGGTGCTTGGCACATTGCCTCTTTAAGATGTTCAAAGGCCTTTGTTGCTTCCGGAGTCCATGAAAATGAATCTTTCTTCAATAATGTTGTTAGAGGTGCTGCTATTCTCCCATAATTCTTAACAAACTTGCGATAATACCCTGTCAACCCAAGAAATCCTCGCAGATGCTTTATGGATGTGGGGATTTTCCATTCCTTAATGGCTTTAATTTTGCTAGGGTCTACCTTAACTCCTTCCTGAGATACAATATGACCCAAATATTCCACCTCCTGGACTCCAAAGAAACATTTGGATCTTTTTGCATATAATTGTTTCTCCTCCAATAGTTGTAGCACCCTATCAACATGTTCAACATGATCCTTCCAAGACTTGCTGTAGATTAGTATATCATCAAAAAATACTAACACCAATTTTCTAAGGAATGGTTTGAAAATTGAATTCATCAAACCTTGAAATGTTGAAGGTGCATTGGTAAGGCCAAAAGGCATGACCAAAAATTCATAATGACCCTCATGAGTTCTAAATGCCGTTTTCGGAATGTCTTCAATCTTCATTCTGATTTGATGATATCCCGAACGAAGATCCAACTTGGTGAAGTAAATTGATCCATGCAATTCATCCAATAATTCATCAATAACAGGAATGGGGAACTTATCTTTAATAGTGATCTTGTTGAGCTCCCTATAATCTGGACACATGCGCCATGATCCATCCTTCTTGTGCACCAATACTACTGGAGCTGAGAAAGAACTTTGACTTGGTTGAATTATACCAGCCTCTAGCATTTCTGCAACCATACGTTCAATTTCACTTTTTTGGGCATAGGGATATCTGTACGGCCTGATGTTTGGAGGAACACTTCCTGGAATTAGATGAATAACATGATCATGATCACGCATAGGTGGGAGACCTTTGGGAGTCTCAAATACATTGGAATGATTGTCCAGGACATTTTGGAGATCTGGAGAAATAGATGATTCCAATGTGGAAACATCTAGCGAACATAATTGTGCAATTACACCTCTTTGCTCCTTTTTAAGAAGCTTAGTCATGCCATTAGAGCTGATTATCTTTCCTGGTTTCCCTGCAATACCCCTTAATTCAACTTCCTTTCCTTCCGTAGAAAATTTGATGAAACGTTCTTGAAAATTAAAAGCTATTGTACCCAAGGATTGTAGCCATTGGACTCGTAGTACAACATCAGCACCTCCCATTGGAATGGAAAGCATTGGGCTAGTCAATACATATTCTCCCATGGATAGCTTGATATTATGGCACTTTCCAGAGCAATTTATTGTTCCTCCATTTGCAATCATCACTTGACACTCTGGTGCTGGATATAGGAAGCAATTCAATTCCTTTGCTACCCTACAATGAATAAAATTGTGGGTGCTTCCTGAATCAATCAACACTATTACCTTTTTCTTCTTGATTTGTCCTTCTATCTTGATGGTTTGAGGAGTGGTAATTCCCACCAATGCATTACAAGATATGGTCGGATTTATTTGTTCTTCATCTAGGCTTTGTTCCTGGAGTATATCTTCTTCTTTCGACCTTTCTTGCTCCTTTTCTTCTTCCTCTTCACAATCTATGTAGAATAATTTCTTCTCAGCACACTTATGACCTTTAGTGTATTTGCTATCACAACTGTAACAAAGCCCTTTTGTTCTTTTTTCTTCCAATTGTTGTGGTGTCAACCTTATAGGTTGTGGAAGACTAGGGGCAACAACACTTCCGTCTTTATAGTTGTGAGTGGTATGCTTCCTGGTTGCCATAATTTTGCTTTCCAATCTTCTTGCTAACCTGAATGCCTTCTCTAATGAATCAGGTTCCCAAAGGCGAACATCATGTTGGATATTATCCTTTGAAGACCCTATGAACACATCAATCCTATGCTCCTCTGGAATATCTTTTACCCTTATGTTCAATTTTTGGAACTCCTCAATGTGCTCCATTACTGAACCCTTTTGTTTGAGACTTATCAATTGGCTAAAAAAAGTGTTGCTTTTTGTATCTTCATAATGTGCTATCAATTCTTCCGTAAAAATTTCCCAAGTGATAAATTGTATACGAGAGCAAAGCCATTGATACCATACAAACTGATTTGGTTCCAAATATACAGTTGCCATACGTACCTTTTGTGCGTTTTGCACATTATTGAGATCGAAGAATTGCTCCATCTGTAATATCCATGTGGCGGGATCCTTGCCATCAAACTTCCTCATATCGATTTTTGGAATATGGTGATTCTTCGATCCAACATTAGCATCTATGGAATCATGATTAACATTTCTTTTGTTCTCATCATGAGTTTCCTTTACTACCTTTTCACCATTAGTGACCCTTTCTTGTAGCAACTTCTTCAATTCTTCCATGTCTGTCTTCAAATCTATCTTCAAATCTGCCATCGAATCCTCCATCTTAGCTTCCATACCCTTTATCTTAGATTCCACGCCATTTATCTTAGATTCCACGCCACTTATCTTAGCTTCTGTTAGCTTTTGTGAGCGTGACATTTGTTGCACTTGTTCTTGTAATTTTGATATATCATGTAGCATTTCTTCCTCTTCTTCATGAGTCATGCTAGAGCTTTCAGGTTCCTTACTAGGTGTTTGAATTTTCTTTCCTTGGGGCATCAGTTACCGATAATAATGCTTTACTATGCCCTTTTAATTCCATTAAACCAAGCTCACACAAAAATTTAAAAAAAAACTACACACCTTTTTTCACTTTATAGAAGCCTGATATTGAATCTGATGTATCTCTGTAATTTCGGATCATCCAGTTCTGAAATTGCTACCTGTAGTAGACTTCTATGTCCTCTTTCCAATGCCACAAGTCTGAGCCAAATTGGATTCTCCAAGGAAGAGTTATGTGAAATCTCCCACAGTGACTTGCTTTTAGACTGGTTTAGTAGAGCGAACTTGTACGAAGTTCCACGAGTCACTGTTTCAACCTTTGAATCTGAAAAACACACACAAGAAACTAAAGTCCGTCCTCTTTCTGTACCTTCTTACGAAATTTCAATCCAATCCCCAGAGAGAAAGTTATGACGATTTTCCCCAGGTCACCTGTTTTGAATGTAATTCAGGAGTCTGCAAAAAGACCAAATTCCTCAGATCATATCTCTGCAAATATCACGCGAAAAGCTCTGAAATTCGGAGCCAAGGTTCAGTGTGATTTCTTCTCAAATGGGTTTTTTTTGCCACTTCTGAAATGTCACAGAAAAAAAGTTATAGCGAAAATGCCACGATGACCTGTTTGGAGCAGCGAAACCCTAGAATCCAAAGCTCTGATACCAAATGTTATGAAACCAGCTCAAGAAAAGATAGAAAAGATAGATCAACGCCTTAGAATTCAGCCTCTTCGAGGGGGAAACCTCCTTTACATTACATAAATGAACAATTCTTGGATGATACAAATGACAAAACCTCCTTTCTATATATAGGAGTCTAAGGAGTCACAATATAATCTAGCCGACCTAACAATAATAATATAAAGCCACAAAAATAACAATAGAGGGATTCTATGGGGCACAGAAATAACAATATGGGGGTAATAGGGGCACAACAATATAAATAAGGGGTATAACTACAATAGTAATGGGGTAATCACTAGTATTATAGGGACCCAACATGTTCATCATCCTCACTCTAGTGAAATGCATCAATAATATAATATGATAGGTGTACAAGTGATCCAGGTGGATATTGGTGGCCACCTGCCAAGTCCACCTGGACCACCACCATTGTCTTTCTCAGCATTTTCAGTTTCCTTAATTGTAGCACAACTTACTATTTTTAGCATTTTTTTGGGTCCTGAACTTCCAGAGCCGTTTTGAGGCCCTAAACGACGTTTTTTGGGGAATCCTGGGGCAACATGGGTCCATGCAATGGACCGATGTTTCCCATTCCGACAATGATAGTGCTCGGATAGATCTTTCTAATGAGCTATTGTACGCATCAAACGGAGATCACATGGCAAAGTTACGACCCTGGGAAGTTGATGTACCAACTTACCCCCAAACGGGGCCCACAGTTTGGCGTTTCATCTCCTAGGGTTAGGTTTTGGAATGTTAAGGGTTTTCCATTGTTTCTCAACAATAAATAGGCCTTCGAGCCTCATTGTAACACAGTTCAGAGGCATGTAGCCATCACATCTCTTCTCAGAGATAAGCTACCATCGCCCTAGCTGGTTTATTTCCATTTCTGGTTGTAAGCATTTTTCAGTATTTTCCATTAATGAAATGAAGTATTATTTCCGCTGCATCTTTGTGTATATGGTTATCTCTGTAATTTGTTGCGTTCCTGTTTAAATCTGAATCAGTGGTATCAGAGCGGTCTGCTTTTTCTCTATTTTTCTTTGCATGTCCCCAACAAGGTCGGGATATAAGGAGTTAGGGCTTGAACTGGTTGAACCTTTGCAAGACCAGCCTCGCAGATCCCGACGGCCTCCCATGGCGGATGAGAAGAAAGACGAGGGGGCAGGAGATCCCATCAAAATCTTGCTCGAAGAAGCCCTCGAGCGACAATGGAACGCGATGATGGACAACTTTGCCCAGATCCTTCAGCGGCTGCCCCGAAGCAACGCATCGGCTTCCAGTAGCTACTCTGGAAACGCCACACCCTTTAAGGTACAAGTTAATTTTGAAATCCCCATATTCGAGGGTCAGATAGACGCAGATGCCGTAGATAAATGGTTAAATCTGCTAGAGGGTTATTTTTCTGTTCATGAATTTTCGAGTCGGGAAAAGATTGTTTTTGCTCTCCTCAAAGCAGCCCCCCACGTCAAGGACTGGTGGGAAACCTACTGCGAGCAGAAGGATGAAAGTACTGGCTCACTATTTTCAGCCGCACCCACCTGGGATTCGTTCCGGGATGCCATCAAGGAGCAGTACTACCCTGTCGGGAGCTATGAGGATGAATACACAAAGTGGACCACGCTGCGGCAGGGAAGGGACCAAGACGTGCCGGAGTTCACCAATCTTTTCCATACCCTTCGCACAAAGTTGGGTATCAAGGATTCGGAGCAAAATTTGATACTCAAATACCGTGGCTGCCTGCATAAGTACATCCAGGAAGAAATAAAATTCTTAAACATCCCCTCACTCGGCGCAGCATATCGGTATGCCGTCAAGGTCGAGCAGAAGTTTAAACAAAAGAGGCGAGACTTTGGATCTGCGAATCCAAAGCAGGGGAAAGGTGCCCCTAAACCACAGAACAAAGGACAAAGCCAAGGCGGGACAGCCCAAGACAACCAGCCGAAGTTGCAAGCAAAGAACAGCGCCGCGAAGCCGAGAAAGGACACTGGGAAATGGTGCGAGTTCCATAAGAGCTCCACTCACAACACAAGTGAGTGTCGGGCCAAGCAGTCACTGGTGGCTGAGCTAAAGGTTTCAGAATCAGATGCATGTTCCGACTCTGAGTCAGAACCCGATAAGGGGTATGAAAAAGGGAAGCAGATCATTGATGCGGACCCCAGCGCCACTGTTGCTACCGCAAAGATCCAGAAAAATGAACCCGAAGATCGAGAGGAGGAGGAGCGTCTCTTCCACTCCCAGATGTGGGTAAAGGGCTCCCCGATACAGTTCATTGTTGATAGCGGGAGTCAAAAGAACCTCATTTCGGCAGAGGTCATGAAGTGGTTGGGCTTACCGACCATAGCACATCCACAACCATACACCATTGGGTGGCTTCACCAAGGACGAGATCTTCGCGTGAGCCAGCAGTGTCGCCTTCCATACAACATCAAGCCCTTCACGGATGAGGTATTGTGTGACATTGCTCCCCTTGAAGTTTGTGATGTATTACTAGGACAACCATACTTGTGGAAGCGACATGCTGTGTATGAATCAAGGCCCCGTGCTGTTATTATTACATTGGGAAATAAGTTGTTCAGGATACCAGAGGTAGCACCACCTGCCGCCCTCTCTTTGATTACTGCAAAACAATGCAGTAAGATCATTTCCAAAACCAGGAAATTTGTTTTCCTGATGATACGCCCTCAAGGAAAGAAGAAGACAGTGGCCGCGGCCTCCAAACGGGGCCCCTCTGCACGACAACTACAGATGGACAAGATTGTGGAGGAGTACGAGGACATCTTCACCTCCCCGACAGGGGTTCCTCTGCACTGTCAAGTCAAGCACTCCATCGATCTGACCCCAGGTGCGCCGCTACCCAATGGACCGATTTATCGGCGCTCCGTTCTGGAGAACGATGAAATCAAGAGGCAGATTCAGGAGCTCCTGCAGAAAGGTCACATCCGTCCGAGTTCATCGCCCTGTGGGAGCCTGATCGTGTTGGTACAGAAGAAGGATGGGACGTGGAGACTCTGTATTGACTATCGGGCGCTGAACAAGATCACTGTCCGTAATAGGTACCCGATCCCGCGGATTGATGACCTCCTAGACCAACTAAAGGGGGCGAAATATTTCAGCAAGATTGACCTGAAGTCGGGATATCACCAGGTACCAATCGAACCCTCCAATGTGTGGAAGACTGCCTTCAAATCCAAGGAGGGCCTCTTCGAATGGTTGGTCATGCCTTTCGGATTGACGGATGCTCCTGCAACCTTTATGAGGCTAATGGATGACATCTTGCGGCCATTCACCAACTCCTTTGTAGTAGTATACTTGGATGACATTCTGATCTTCAGCCAGAGTTGGGAAGAGCACCTCCACCACATTCGACAGGTTCTCCAAACACTGCGGCAACACAAGCTATGTGCCAATTTGGAGAAATGCACTTTTGGCATGACCCAGGTTTAGTATCTGGGATACATCATTGATGAATAGGGGGTGCATGTCGATCCAACCAAGATCCAAGTCATTCGGGATTGGCCCTCTCCAACCACTCTAACAGAGCTCCGCAGCTTTCTAGGTCTTGCCAACTTCTACCGCAGGTTTGTGTTGGGGTTTTCTCATATTTCTTGGCCCTTGAGTCAAGTCACCAAGGGCGGGGCGAAAGCAAAATTCTTTTGGTCTGAATCTCAACAGAAGGCATTCATGGAGTTGAAGGATCGCCTCTGCACGGCACCAGTGCTCGTGTTACCAAATTTACAACAACCATTTGAGGTCGAGACAGATGCCTCTGACTATGCTATTGGGGCAGTCCTTACTCAACATGGACATCCAGTGGCATATCACAGTGAAACACTTTCAGACACAGTCCGGAAGTACCCCACTTATGATAAAGAGATGTATTCCATTGTACAGGCCTGCCGACAATGGAAGCATTACATTTTGGGGAAGGAAACGGTCATCCACACAGACCACCGACCTCTGCAGTTCATACAGACCCAAGGGAAATTGCAGAATGATCACCATCAGAAGTGGTCTACATACCTGCAACAGTTTCACTTGAATATCAAGTATAAAAAGGGCAGCACCAATAATGTTCCAGATTGCCTCAGTCGACCACCGATCATGGCGCTAACCACCGTGCTCAACTCTTGCGGGCACGAGACTTCTGATTGGCCACTTCTCTACAAAAGCGACCCAGAGTTCGGCCACACATACCAGACACTCTTGGAGGGTCGGAAGGTTGCAGATTTTCACCTCCAGGATGCCCTATTATGCCACCTCGGTCACCTTTGTGTTCCTTCAAGCGAGCGTGCCAAGATGATTTGGGAAGCACACTACAGTCGGGCTGCTGGGCATTTTGGGGTCGAGAAAACAGTGGCATTTCTGCAAAATTATTTCTATTGGCCGAATCTTCGACAGGATGTTGGGAAGTACATCCGATCATGTACTGCCTGTGCCATTGCCAAACCGGCCATTAAGAAGCACGGCCTCTATACCCCGTTGCCTACCCCTAGTCGACCTTGGGAATCCATCTCCATGGATTACATGTCAGGCCTTCCTTCCACTAAGCATGGAAATGACTGTGTTTTTGTGGTCGTCGACAGGTTCTCGAAGATGGCCATTATGATGGCCTGCAAAAAGAATATCACAGCAGAAGCCACTGCTAAACTCTTCTTTGAACGAGTGTGGGTGCACTTTGGGATCCCACAGTCTATCATCTCAGATCAGGACAGTCGGTTTCTCAGCACATTTTGGTCCAGTCTCTGGTCAATGCTGGACACCAAACTCACGAAGTCCACAGCGTTCCATCCTCAAACTGATGGCCAGACAGAGGTTGTCAATAGGATGATTGTGCACATTCTGCGCATGTATAACTCAAAGCATCCACGCACATGGGACGAGAACCTCCCCTATGTTCAACACAGCTACAACCGAGCTCTTCACAGCTCCACTGGCCATAGCCCTTTTCAGGTGGGTTTGGGATTCCAGCCACTATGCCCCATTGATGTGGCCATGCCACTTGCAGCTACTCACATGAATTCAGCTCATGTCCAGTCCGAAACAGATAAGTCCACCAGCTTCATTGAGCGCATCCAACATATTCGCCAGCAGGTCCATGACATTCTGGAGAAATCAAATGCCAAGTACAAGCAGCGACATGATCAACATCGGGTGCCACACAAGTTTCAGGTGGGCGACAAAGTCTGGTTGCATTTGCAAAAGGAACGCCTTACTGGAGCCTATTGGAAATTGAGACCACTCCGATATGGTCCTTACACCATTACTAAGGCGATGGGAGACAATGCATTTGAGCTCAGCATTCCCCCATTCCTTGGCCTGCACCCAGTGTTCAATGTGGACCGCCTTCGGCCATACTTTCCACCATTGCTAGACACATCCGACATTGCAGAACAGCTCAAACCCACAAAATTAAATCCAGATTGCATGGAACAAGCTGCAACTGATCAGATCATGGACACACAGATCAAGAACACTCGCCAACAGAATATCCAACTGTATCGAGTTGTCAAAGCAGGCCAACTCCTTCAGCAGGGCAAGTGGCTCACCAGGGAACAAGTTCAGCAGAAGTTTCCTCATCTCATGGAGGAGCTCAACGCAATGGGGACCATTGCTTCCTAGGGGGGAGGAATGATCCAGGTGGATATTGGTGGCCACCTGCCAAGTCCACCTGGACCACCACCATTGTCTTTCTCAGCATTTTCAGTTTCCATAATTGTAGCACAACTTACTATTTTTAGCAATTTTTCGGGTCCTGAACTTCCGGAGCCGTTTTGAGGCCCTAAACGACGTTTTTTGGGGAATTCGGGGGCAACATGGGTCCATGCAATGGACCGATGTTTCCTGTTCCAACAATGATAGTGCTCGGATAGATCTTTCTAATGAGCTATTGTACGCGTCAAACGGAGATCACATGCCAAAGTTACGACCCAGGAAGTTGATGTACCAACTTACCCCCAAACGGGGCCCACAGTTTGGCGTTTCATCTCCTAGGTTTAGGTTTTGGAATGTTAAGGGTTTTCCATTGTTTCTCAACAATAAATAGGCCTTCGAGCCTCATTGTAACACAGTTCAGAGGCATGTAGCCATCACATCTCTTCTCAGAGATAAGCTACCATTGCCCTAGCTGGTTTATTTCCATTTCTGGTTGTAAGCATTTTTCAGTATTTTCCATTAACAAAATGAAGTATTATTTCTGCTGCATCTTTGTGTATATGGTTATCTCTGTAATTTGTTGCGTTCCTGTTTAAATCCGGATCAACAAGCGGGAAAATCTCCCTTCACAACTGAAGTGTTTGATTATGAGTTGCATAAGTGGAGCATATGTGTCGTGTAAGTATCTGAAAGGGAAGACTCTACTAATTTGCTTCTGATAGCTAGCCTTGATATAAGGCTCACAATGTTCTTTGTCCACCAGTTGTCCCTTATTCCACTATTCACCCACATTCGGAATACTTGTTTCTTCAGCTATAGTTTCAGGTGTCAAAGTGAATGTAACACCTGCCAAATTGACCTGGCCATTGTTAAGATGGAAGAGAAATAATCTAGCAAGCTCATGGTGGTATTTGACTCTTTCCACCATCTCAAAAAACTGGTAGCAAGACTGATGTTTGGAACAAGCTACCGCAAGAGGGCAAGCCAATAGCTCTGTAAGTGTAGTGGGCTCCTCACGGATATGTTTTCCTCCCTTGTGAAGTTTTCTTGGTGCATGAATTTCTTGGAAGGAATCACTCACTCTTTCCTCATCCCTTTCATAAGGTGAATCTGTTTCCATTTTTCCATTGTTTGGTTTTCAATGATGAGTATGAAGAGATTTTATATTAAGAATAGGTGTTTGCTATTTGACGAATGGGATTGATGAGTGGGACTGTGAATGAGGGATTTTGTGTTGACTGTAGGGTTTTTTGGGAGTGGCAGGGTTTTGGGAATGCAAATAAGGGTTTGGAAAATAGTGGGAATTTGTTAGGTTTTAGGGTCTCGGGGATAGGGGGTGGGATGAGTGTGAATGAGAGAGGGGAAGGGAAATGAAATTTGGGAAGTGTAGTGGAATGAAATGAAAATGATGCAGGGGAGCAAACAGCAACAATGACAACTTTTGAAACCCTAGACAGTTTTTTTAGTGTAACTGTGCAGCAAACTAGGGTTTAATTTTCACATATTAACACACCATCAAAGATGAGTAAAACCCTTGCAATGGCAAAGTGGAATGTTTCACTTACTTGTGAAATGAGGTTTGCAATATTTGGAAGCCAGATGAGGTCGATTGAACGAAATTCGGGCTTGGAGGGCAGGTGCACCATGCCCACTAACGGGTGCGCCATGCCACTCAGGTGCACCATGCCTATGTAATTTCCAGTGTGTTTCCTGTGCTTTGTGCGCCGTGCCGACTAGGTGCACTGTGCCTCAACCCAGGTGCGCCGCGCCCAGTAAGCTTTAACAATTTTTGCTGTGATTTCTCCTTTTTCTCCTCAAATCGTCACTTGGCTTGTTCACTCTCTCTTTGGCACACAAATGAAGTTTATAACACAAGGGAAACTTTATATACAAGTGACTTTGATTTTTCATTTACAAAAACCCACTTTTCTAATGTTTGCATGTCACTTTATCATTTAAAACTCTATTTTGCAGTTGGACTTTCTTTTTGACTTTTGATGGACTAATGCTTTGAATTTCTTGTTTCTTTTACAGGAGCTGGAGTTCAGGAGCTTGGCAAGGTGAAAAGGGCTACATTTATGGACTTATTACATATAGGAGGAATAAAATTACATGAAATTTTATACATAAAACAATAAAACTCGATTTTTCCTCAAAATAGG
This sequence comes from Pinus tabuliformis, assembly GCA_031772625.1. Classification (NCBI taxonomy): domain Eukaryota; kingdom Viridiplantae; phylum Streptophyta; class Pinopsida; order Pinales; family Pinaceae; genus Pinus; species Pinus tabuliformis. The sequence goes on along the minus strand of CM062819.1, from coordinate 893,864,781 downwards.
GTTTTGAGGAAAAATCAATCACTGAGCATGTGATTAATTAAATTTTTTATGCTAAGACCTTATTTGACCTCTTCATGTGCCTGCTAACCATTATTGAGCTTTTACAAGACTATGAGGACAAACCCTAGACCTAATGAGACCTAAAACCCTAAAAACTGTTTTTGCAAATGTAAAGACAAAAATGATTGTAAATGATTTGAATTCATGAGAATAGGCTAGCAGGTAAAGATCATGAGGGAAAATTGATAATAAGCCACTGCCATCAGATGATCCATGACCTAATGGAATGCAGCTGATTGGATGAGACACCTAAAATGCAATGCAACAAGAGAATTTTGATCACTGATCGAGGGATGAAGATACCGACACTAACATTGGCTCCAATGGGGATGGTAGCTCTTGGGATGTGCCAAGAACTACAGATCTCTGGAAAGCAGACATTTCCTCTTCCATTGGGCTATGGAGTCAATAACTTCAACAAACATAAAACCAATATATTGACTCAAAACTGACTCAATTACAAGACTGGAAACTAACTCAATACTTAAACACAACCGACAAACTGGAAAATATGCTCAAAATGGAGCTTATTCAGTAAAACCTAATCTAATTGTCCCATTAATCACCTGATCAAGTGAAATGAAACAACCAATGCAACCAAGTAAGTATTCTGGCTGTTGTTTGAATTCTTCCCAAGTGCTTTCTTATGAACCATAAGAGAGGATTACTGAGAGGCAACTCCCATGAAAACTTGTAAATAGATCCATTGAATAATATGAATTTTCTATCTAACTCTAAAAACACTGCATAAGGATCTCGAAATTCATGCACACTTGGTTTCTTCTCCTCATATCATGAATGCAAACTTTCATCTGTGCTTTGTGATGAGACTCTTACTGAAAATGACAAAGAGACTGGTTGCCAGATCAAGTTTGTATCAATACAAATTTCAAGCTCATAGGTAGCTAATTGAGAAGGAATTTGACTGCAAACATCATCCAAAACATCAGCTATTGGATCCTGAAAAATTTGAAAAGAATGCTGCAACCAATTTTTTATTATTTCCAATCAGATTGCATGATTTTCTACAGGTTGCTCATCCTTTACTGAAGATGTACTATGCAAATTTTCCTTCAAAAACTGAAATGATTCAAAACAGAAAGGTACGGAATCATCTTGCATCATTTGATCATATAGCCCAGTTTCCAATTCTTCATCTGTAACTTCATAATCGATGGCATTTGGAGGCTGAAAGTCTGGATAAGAGAAGTATTGCATAAGGATTTCATTAACCTTAAGATGGTCCAGATCAAGACTTGTTGACAGCTAATTCCTGATCGCATGAATGTTGTCTCTGATGAACTAAAATGAAGCAAAACAAAAAGGTAAAGATCCTTCATTTACTTCGAAATTTGCTTCACTTTCCTCCTCACTTCCATAGCTGAAATGCATCAGTTAATCACTGTATTCATGCTGTTGAAAGTGAACTTCCTCATCCCACAAACTAGCCGCTGATTCATCTGCAAGATTAGCTTCTGTTTAGAGAACATAATCATCATCATACTAATCAAAATGAGGCAAATCATCAGTATAAAAGACATCATCAAGCATGCATGTCATATCAACAGCTCTCTCTTCTCCAAGATGATCTATGAAACAATCATTATCTAATCTATGACAACTAGGATAAGAAAGAAAATGTTTTGGATCAGCCGCTTGTTCTTCTTCAATTAGTGAGCCATGTTCTTGAACATCATGCTCATTCCTTGTGGTGATCTTCTGCATCATCTCTTCCACTGCACTTACCAAAATGTTGAGCTTTACCTCTAAAGATGTTGATTCCTCTAGATCTATGTTCTTCATCTCTTCTTGCTTCAACTTTGCCCTTCTAATCAGCAAATTAGCCTCTACGTCTATTGCATTGTTCTGCATCTCTTCAAGTGTTGCAAGGTTCCTTTCCATCAACTAAAAGTCCATTTCTGGATCAAAGGAACCTGGGTAGTGAAAGAGAGTGGATCGAGGAGGAGGTCTTATATTAACCGACATTGAAAAGTAGACTTTATTAAATCTGGCAGAAAACTGTTGTACTATCTCCCCTGGCAATATTTTCAACTAGTTATACTCTTCTATAATCAAGAAAGGGTTTTGTCTAACCACCCACCTGTCGAGGAAAACTTTGACGAACTGCTGGAAATATGAGATGCTCGCGTTAGGTAGGGTTTTGAACCAACTCTTGACTTTGCCTTGCAATGAAAGAGCAAAAATCCTAATACTAACATCTTCTTCATCAACTTCAGAAAGGTCAAGAAAAGACTCAAAATTCAGTACGTGTCTCTCAGAAGTGATGTTGTCGCATTCACCATCAAATCTTGGTAGATATAGGTCATGATTTTTAGGGAAAGCATTGGATATAGGAGGTAAAATCAGAGGCTTCTATCGATTTGGAATTTTACAAGGTATAGGGTTATGTACGGAAGGTGTAGAATCAGTCTTGGTCTCTTGAGGCTCATCAGTTTGAAGACAGTCATCACAAGGTTCAGAAAAAGGGTCTTGATCAAAATAAAAGGCATGCAAATCTTTGGTATTCATAATCTTCAAAGGGAAGGAATAAAATGCAGGCCAAGGATCTTTTCTCAAATACAATATACTTTGCAAATCTTTCTTGACATTCTAGGGAACAGAGAAGAAATAATTTATAAAAAAGAACAAAATGTCTTGGATGAAATTACAACTTGAATACCTGATCTTTCCATATTGTCCAATCATGTTTCTGTTGGTCAGGTTCATCCTCTAGTGGAGTCCTTGGATCTGATCTCAAAACTAATTTGGAATCGCTAGGTGAATGATTTGAGCCTCCTGGTGTCTAATCGTTGTCCACCATCAACAATCAGATATGAACTTGATACATTTTGCCGATGAACGTAAAACTACGTTCCTTAGTATGGTTGCCACTATGTTAGGGCCTAAATCTACCTCAGGCTGAGAAAGGCACATCTAGGGCAGCATCAAACCACGCTTAACCTGGTAGCTAGCCCTACCAGGTCGGGAGAGGGCTCTCTCCTTGTCAATCTCAGGAAAATATAGCAAATGAGGTTTGAGATGACTAATGTAAAAACTAATTTTAGGCTAGGTATATGCTTGGAGGAGTTTGATTGAATTTTATGGTGGTTTGCTGGATCAAATGTGAAAGGAAATTTTGGGTCCGGGGAATGAACTCAATTTTGTAGAGGGTTCTGTGGGGCGAGGTAGGCAAGTGCTTTAGTACTTTGAATTAAGTGAAATGGAGAGTTTTAAGACTGGTGAGGAGTTGGAGAGGGCATGGAAGTGTCATGAATCCTCTTCAAACAGTAGAAAACATGTAAAGCTAAATAAACCCTAAGGTAGAGCACTGCAACATCAATGCTTTCCACCTTTATACTTGATTCATTTAGTTAAGCAGGAAAGAGAGACATAATGGCACACATAAACATATGATAACTTGATTCACAGAGGAGAAAACAATAATAAATCACCTTGCCACAAGAATCTCACAAAATGCTACAAACACTGGTCTACTTCCTTGCCAAACTACAAAAGTGATTTACAATAGTGCTCAAAGCATTCCCAAGAGTCCAACCTTTACAAATGACTGAAAAAGTACTAGATATAGGCAAAAAACAACTCATGCTAGCCTTTTGTGGTAAAATTAATGAGTTTAGGAGCTGTTTCAATAAGATCTAAACTAAGAACTGAAAAGTAGGCAGTGGAACAGCTTGCCTCTAAAACCTAGGAAACTGATTCATTCAGTTCAAAACTTCCTTTTCATGATCTATCTAACTCCATGAGTGAATTTTCAACATTTTTACCTAAAATTTCATCAATTTACATCATGATTTTGACCATGAGAGAGAAAAAAGTCACACTGAGAAAAAACTAGGCGAAAAACAGAGTTTTTGGGAAAAAATAGAAATTTTCCATCCTGTGCACTGTGCCACTTTCCTCACGTGTAGTGCCCTTTTGCAGTTGATTTTGGAGGCCTTACCTTGCACCAAATTTTCTCCAAGTGAGTGTGTTGGAAATGTCTGGCTACCTACTTTCCATAACACTTGGAATTTCTATGTCTGGTGTCCATTTGCCCCTCCAAAAATGAGTTCTCATAACGCTGCGTCCCGTGTGGCTGAAAAGCAGCAGAGAGGGCATTTGTGAGGTGTTTTTTACCCTTTTAGAAGCTCAAAACTTGACATAACATTCTAGTAATTTCTGGGTATTCATAATTTTGCATGAGGAATCCAAAAATGTAGAGTTTTCCTCTAGAGGAGGTCCCTAGCAAAAGCGAGCGCTGGGTGGCGCTACGCACCAGGCAAAAAAACCTGTTTTTTCCTTCAAAAGTTAAAAATTGACAAAAAGTGTGTCAAATTTTTTGAAATTTGGGCTAAGTGACCTGCATTAAGTACTATGTTGAGCTAAGGAAGCCTCAGCCAAGATTTTGAGCTTATCTTTCTCTTTATTCCTCGTCAAAGTTTTCCTCAACTTGGACTTCAAGGTCCTTATTCTCGCTATGCAAATCTTGTTTCTTGCCAAATAGTGATAGGCCATGTGCCTCAACGTCTTTTTCTCTTTGTTGGCCTTCTCTAGCAGCTTCTCCAAGTGCATTATTACCCTCTCTATCCAAGATTCACGATCAGCTTCAATCTCTTGCTCTAGTGGTCTCAATTTGTTTTCCTCCTCTTGGCTTCTTGCCAGTTTTCTCTTATGTTTTGCAGCTCCATGATTGTTTGTTGGTCCTCCAACTGCTTACTCCTTTGCTCAAGGTAGTTTATAATCCACTTAGCTCTTACTAGGTTAAGAGATAAGTCATGAATGTCAGCTTCTTGTTCTTTGATGATCTACTAGAGCTTTGAGCTTTGGGAGCCCAAATTAGAGTCATCATCCTGAATGAGAATGAAATCTCTCTCTTGACCTTTAGAAAGCCCCTCATAATGCACTAGTTGTTTCCCTTTGTCCTGTACCTACTTTAATATTGAAGGAAACGAGACCCCTTCTGCCCCCGATGGAGATAATACTCGTTTGGTTGCTGCAAATAATCTCCTTGTGCCCTTTTGGTAAGTGACAAAAACTAGCACACTGGTAGTTTGAGTCTCATGCACTTCTTGCTAACTTGAAGGCCCTCCTACCTCATGAAAAACTGATGGGGTCACTTGAGGACTTTTGAAAACCTCATGTGAAATGAAATTATCCCATGAAACATTCAGCAAGCTCAGCTGATGCAAAACCACAATCTTGATCAATGCAAAGTGATAGATGTTGTTATATTGTTGATGAGGAGGTTTCCTTTGCACCAATGTGGTCATTTTCTCAAAATTCTGGCACATGAAATAGGGGATGTTCATCATCCTCACTCTAGTAAAATGCATCAATAATCTAATATGGTAGGTGTACAAGCGAGAAAATATCCCTTCACAGCTAAAGTATTTGATTATGAGTTTCATAAGTGGAGGATATGTGTCCTCTAAGTATCTGAAAGGGAAGACCCTACTGATTTGCTTCTGATAGACAGCCTTGATATAAGGCTCATACTATTCTTTGTCCACCATCTGTCCCTTGTTCCACTGTTCAACCACATTTGGAATGCCTGTTGCTTCAGCTATAGTTTCAGGTGTCAAAGTGAATGTAACACCTACCAAATTGACTTGGCCATTGTGAAGATGGAGGAGAAATAATCTAGCAAGCTCATGGTGGTATTTGACTCTTTCCACCATCTCACAAAACTGGTAGCAAGACTCATGTTTGAAACAAGCTACTGCAAGACAGCAATCAAATAGCTCTGTAAGTGTAGTGGGCTCCTCCCAGATATGTTGTCCTCCCATGTGAGGTTTTCTTGGTGCACGAATTTCTTCAGAGGAATCACTCACTGTTTCCTCATCCCTTTCATAAGGTGAATCTGTTTCCATATTTTCCACTATTTGGTTTTCAATGATGAGTATGAAGAGATTTTATATTAAGAATAGGTGTTTGCTATTTGACGAATGGGATTGATGAGTGGGACTGTGAATGAGGGATTTTGTGTTGACCGTAGGGTTTTTTGGGAGTGGCAGGGTTTTGGGAATGCAAATAAGGGTTCGGGAAATAGTGGGAATTTGTTAGGTTTTATGGTTTTGGGGATAGGGGGGTGGAATGAGCGTGAATGAGAGAGGGGAAGGGAAATGAAATTTGGGAAGTGTAGTGGAAGGAAATGAAAATGATGCAGGGGAGCAAACAACAACAATGATAACTTTTGAAACCCTAGACAATTTTTTTAGTGTAACTATGCAGCAAACTAGGGTTTACTTTTCACCTACTAACACACCATCAAGGATGAATAAAACCCTTGCAATGGCAAAGTGGAATGTTTCACTTACTTGTGAAATGAGGTTTGCAAGATTTGGAAGCCAGATGAGGTAAATTGAACAAAATTCGCACTTGGAGGGCAGGTGCACCGTGCTCACTAACAAGTGCACCACGCCACTCAGGTGTGCCGCGCCTATGTAATTTCCAGTGTGTTTCCTGCGCTCTGTGCACCACGCCGACCAGGTCTACCGTGCCTCAACCCAGGTGCACCACGCCCACTAAGCTTTCACAATTTTTGCTACGATTTCTCCTTTTGCTCCTCAAATCGTAAATTGGCTTGTTCACTCTCTCTTTGGCACACAAATGAAGTTTATAACACAAGGGAAACTTTATATACAAGTTACTTTTATTTTTCATTTACAAAAACCCACTTTTCTAATGTTTGCCTTTCACTTTATCATTTAAAACTCTATTTTGCAATTGGACTTTATTTTTTACTTTTGATGGACTAATGCTTTGAATTTCTTGTTTCTTTTATAGGAGATGGAGTGCAAGAGCTTGGCAAGGTGACCAGGGCTGCATTTTCGGACTTATTACATATAGGAAGAATAAAATTACATGAAATTTTATACATAAAACAATAAAACTCTATTTTTCCTCAAAACAGGGTTTTGAGGAAAAATCAATCACTGAGCATGTGATTATTGAAATTTTTGATGCTGAGACCTTATTTGACCTCCTCATTTGCCTGCTGACCATTATTGAGATTTTACAAGACTATGAGGACAAACACTAGACCTAATGAGACCTAAAACCTTAAAAATTGCTTTTGCAAATGTAAAGACAAAAATGACTGTAAATGATCTGAATTCATGAGAATAGGCCAGCAGGTAAACATCATGAGGGAAAATTGATAATAAGCCACTACCATTAGATGATCCATGACCTAATGGAATGCAGCTGATCGGATGAGACACCTAAAATGCAATGCAATAAGAGAATTTTGATCACTGATGGAGGGATGAACATACCAACACTAACAGTTGCCAAATAGACCTGTAATAGATACTATCCCCAGGTAAACCAATGAACCAATGTAGGTTTGCATCCTTCATAGTGGATGGGAATAATTTCAACTTCTGATCATTAGAGGTGGAATCATAAGTTCTGCATATAACAACAAATTCGAACAAAAAAGGTATCTAGATCTTCTAAGGTTAGGCCATGGAAGTGAGGAAGAGTAGAGGGGATTATGCTTTTCATCTTGGCATTCCCATTAGTTTCTCTGATGGGAAAATCATCCTCAATTCTTTCCTTATCTCCCCTTTCGTTTCTATTTTCAGCCATTATGTTAATGGGAATGGTTTCTTCTTCTTCCCCTATAGGCTCTTCAAAAATCTCTGGTTGTTCCCCTAAGGGGTCCTCTAATTCACAGCCCCCGAAGAAGAGGGAATTTTGGTTGTTTGAAGTGGTGGGGGTATTTGATAGAAATTTTCCAAAGTTATCCCTATTCCTACGAGGAATGAAAGGAGTGTTTTTGTATTATTTTTCAAGCTTTAAGACTGATTACGAAATTGAAAGGACAAATTGAATTGAAACTAACTGCTAAATGGAATTAATTGCAAAATGGAAAGGAAAGAAAACCAAATTACAACTACTTTGCATAATAGAACTAATGGTAGAATAAAAGAGATGATAAATGGAAGAAAAAAAGCACAAATCCAATCTACTCAGACACCTCCCTAGAACCAGTGCCAAAAACTGATGAGCACTAGTATTGTAGCAAGGATGTTGCAACTCCTGAGGCTACCAACTTTACTTCATCAACTAGGGTTCGTACAAACTTGGAGGTCACAGTGATGTATACACAAATAGATGTAATGGGTCCACTCTTGGTCACTGCTGAGCTAGGAAAATAGACCACCAGGGTTTTTCAAATCAGCCTTCTACTGATTAGAAGAAGTCTGATTATCGATTGAGAGAGGAAAATTTTACCCTAATTGATAGAATTGAAATGCTACTTACTGTAGTAATGAAAGGCTGAAAGAAATGCCTACAAAACACATAACTCATCTATCTATTTGTTAATATACCTTTCTTTCAAAATAATTTTAATTTAATACATGTGAAGTCTTAACTATCCTAAGCATGAAGTTTGATCTAAACAAGCACTTATATGTTGTGTGCATAAATAAATATAAAGACATTTTCTCTTTTTATCCTTTTGTAAAAATGTAAATGTTGATTTTTCTTGGATGCATGGCAGGTGAGGTAGGTGTGTAGGGAGATGAGTGCATTGGTTTAGATGGCTTGGGAGGAAATAAGGGGTCTACTCCTAGCTTTAATGATGTTTTTTTCACAATGCGGGCTCAAAATAGGCCACTACATATTTTCCTACAACATGTCTACAAGATGTCCTAGTTCACCTACAGGATCCCCTGTTTCCCTACAAGAATAGGGCAAAAGCATAGGGAGTGGTTTAAAAGGTGGGATGGAGCTTGGAGAAGGTGAGTAAGGAGGAAATAAGGAAACGCAGTGGTAAACACTCACTCAGAACTCAAACCAAAGCTTTACGATGGTTGGATCTTCTCAAGAAGCATGGCAAGTTTTCCTTGTAACACGAGAATTCAAATTGAGAACTTAGTGGATTTTGGAAATCATGGGTGGATATGGTTAGGATGAGGCTGATGATATGAGGTTTTCCTGCAATGTGGAAACTCCTGCAACATATACATCATTGCTGGAATTTATCCATAAATTCATTTGAAAATAAGAACGGTTTACTAAAATAGAAGAAAACAGAATTTGCATCATTTATTTTTCAAGTTCATGCATGGGAATGGTTGAAACCATTAGGAAAGCAACATGAAATCTAATCCAAGACTTAAGATATCAAAAATTTCAACTACAACCTATCTTCTAAAACTAAAAGATGATGAACTAATTAGGAGAAAAACCCTAAATTTCATAAGAAACCATAATTCTGTCTTTCTTGGGCTGAATGGGAATTGTTCCTCAAGCCATGGTCCCAGGAAGGGAATAATGAGGTCAGATCCACTTGTTTTCATCCTTTTTTGAATAATTCTGTATCTCTATAACGTTATTGTTAAACATGTTCACAAATGGAAGAAAACTAATGAAATGTACTATTGGCTGCATGGGGCATGACCCAGGTACAACATTAGTTAGCCAAACAAATCCCTACACTACTAGCCCTTTCGGAATTAGCCCGCAAAGAGCAGATTGAAGTCTCACCTGAGGCAATATCGAGGGATGCTGAAAACAAGTTTTTGCACCCTGAGATGGTCGTCATGTCAATTTATTCCTTCTATTCTGGCTCTCACATAGGTCATTAAGTCTTAGGGCTTTGTCAGTCTAGCCCTTTATTCCGCCCTTCAGTACCTCCGCCAAGGGGTACGATTAGCCTTTGCACAACCCTAATCTGAGGTTCAGATACTTTCGCACTACTAGGGCACCGTATCATGTAGATTCCCAAACTACCTTAAGTGTCTTACTTATCTTATTAAAAAATCACATTTAGTGCAGCGTAAACAGATATCCTTACATGTGTTCAATTAACCAACGTAATTAAATACGTTCGCACACCACATAAGCATTATAAATGAAATTCATACACAATAGGACAAGATGCATTAACAGGAAATAAAGAAACATCATTTGTAGAATACTTCTCTTTATTGATATCTTCAGATGATTACTAACTCTATTCGCCCTGTGCACACAGTTTCAAGGGTCCACACACTCAGCTGCGGACTTCCACCCTAGGCCTCTGTGCACTCACCTGCAGAGCCTCTACCTATGCTAAGACCCAAAACTTTAGAATTCTCTCTTTATCACTCAAAACGTCTTACTTCTACTACAACTTATGACTACTTAGAGCTTACTTACTTATCTCTTTTTATACAATTCGATGGTCCACGGACCTTGGCTAGATCTTTACATCTAACTTTACACTTTACAAAATAAGGGTGGACAACCCCTTATGATTCATGACATCTTCATGCTCCACGACCACAAAATGTGTAGACTTCACACTCTATTACAAAACTTGACATAAAACATGGGCTTTTAGCCCCAAAACTATACTTAGGGGATCCCATTCCGAACAGACCCCCAACACAAACATTGTGACTCGCCCTTCAGTCACTCTGCAAGTGCATAGATCTTAGCACAAAGACCCCCCAGCTCGACCTGTATGACTGCAACCTCGACAGTACACTATGCGGCTACATGCTTCACATCTTCAACCATCTGTTGGGTCACTGCTCCTGAACTGTTGGCCTGAAGCTTTTGCTGAGTTGCTTGCAGAGTCACAAGCTTTCATTCAATAGAGGTTATGACCATGTAAGCCTCATCTAGCTAGGGCTTCAGTCACGCCTTCAGCACTGCTTCCTTGTGCAACGCTGCATCCACCCCATGTATTCTTTCAGCTTCTTGGCCTCCTGTGGCTTCACTAATCTCTATGTGAGCGCGACAGTTCACATTGTGCCTTTGGCCTCATTATACCACTACTACAGCTCACACGCTTCTATCTCCAGCCACTATACATTAGGGTCCTCTTGCAAGCTTGTCAGGACCTCAAATGACTGCTTAAGAAGTTATGTGCAGTCTGCTACTACATTGTCAACCACTGCTATTGCCTATATGGCAGCGGTTGCATGCTGCTCCTTTACTTCTTGCAGAGTTGAAGGTTGGGCCTTCAACTATAACTTGGTGATCTACAGGTTCAAATCCAACTGAACCCTCACCATTTCTGTACGAGCGTTGCACACCCCTATAGCCAACTTGTGGATGCGCACCTTGACTGGTTCTTCCTCAAGAATGGCCAACTCTGGGACCATTTGGCATGCCTCCTCAATGACCTACATTATATGCTTATTTTGATTGGTCACCTCGGTCATGACAGTGATGGTAGAGTCTCACTGTAGTGTCCTTTACTGATTGTTAATGCACTGCTCATTGATCACCTGTAGGGCGTGGTGCTCACAAGCCTCAACTTCGCAATCACTCCATCTTGTAATAGGTGGAGTACCTCACTTGGGAGCGCTGCCAGATTCAACCCTACTCCCATGAGCATAGTGATAGTAGGCCTATCAGCTTCATTCTCTATGGTCAGTGCTCCATCAGGCAACACAACCACATTGGAGGACTTTATGCGCAACATCTCGGCAGCCTCTAAAGTGTCGATAGCAGGGCTGGTGGACACCGTGCCATCCTATCACGCGAAAGTATACAACTCTTGAAGAGATGTCTGGATAGCCCCCAATATTAGTTGTTGGTGTTGATCAAACTATTGTAGGGCGACCACAATGAAATCTCGCACCGTGTCATCGATGTCATGCAAATTTCCCTCTATGAGGGTGATTGGGTCCAACGATGTCTTAGTGGCCTTGGATTGCTTCTTGGAACCTCCTTTCTCTTCCTCCCCTGGATGCTTGATGCAGGCAGATGTCACTCGTGTGTCCATGCCATGCTGCTATGTTTGCTTGTCTATCTCTTCCTCTATGTCAGGTGAAGCCAACCTCGTGTCTTTGTCAGAGCCCCAATCTGTTCCTCCTATTTTCTTCTCTGTCTGCTGAGTGACATCGCACTCCGCCTGGGCCTTGCCAATGGCCTCCTTCTTTCTCTTTTCAGTCAACTACATCATCTTGAGCTTGGCCTCCTCCTTCTTTCACTGTGCGGTGAACTTGCTACCTCCCACCACCAAGTCTGTTGTAGTGTGTCATTTTGCTGGCCAGTGATCAAGTACTACATCAATGGCATCATCAACCACCAGGTAAGGCAAGTCATACCATGTCTATGCACAGTCCTTCCGTGCCTTGATGGACACATGGTAAAAATATTCTTTAAACTCTGTGTAGCCCTGCAGGTTGGAAAATGCCGTAGGCGACAGCCACGGTTTTCTATTGATTGCCAAGTGGATGTTCATCTCCATCAAGATGCAGAAGATCTTGTTGTCCTTGATGTGCTACAAATCCTTAGTTGCCCATAACGAAGTGTACTTCACTACCTCTAGAAGGTCTGGCACGACTGAAGGGAATTGACTGTCCTTTGGCTTCTCCCACACTACTAGTACAATAGACAACAAGAGCCACATAGAGTGAAACATCTTACTGAGCTCCTATGCCTTATGGTAGCTCGTAAGGAACTCTCCACAAAGATAGTCTACCCAATTGAACTGAATTCCTTTGGCGCATTGGGCTACTAGCGTGATGACAGGTGCTGGCACCTCATCGGCATGACACTTCCTCATCACCTTCCCTGCTAAAATCTACATAGACACCTTTACAGGAGGGTCACAAATGCTAGATATGGAATATCCACACGGCTTCTTTACCAGCTTAAACTTCTCTTTCATGGCCTCCGCGAGAGCCTACTCGCCACCTTTTCCACCAAACATCATGGTCAAATTCTCTCCTATGTAGGGAAACCGCATGATCCTATGGATCAATCTGTCAGTGATGGGTATTGGCTCCTCCAGCCACTAACACCCATCATGCACCAAGCATAGTAGCTGCTTGATTACTAAGAGTGTAGTTGGGGTGTGGTTGTAGTTTGTCACCCATAGCAAGTTGAACAGACCTGCCTTGTCTACTCCTATGAGCCACCTTTGAGGCTCTAATGCGGTCATTATGGTGGTTTTATTGATAATGGGACGCATCAGTTTCTTGGTGGCCAAGTGTGGGAACTTCTCATGGTCAGCGAAGTCCCAGTATTCAAGTTTTAATAGAGGAACTCACCCCAAGCACGGTCCTTCAAATACAATTTCATCTGGCTGCAGAGGGGTTTGCAAGGAGACCTTGCTCTCATCAATACCTTTTGGCACCTTAGTCTTGCCTTTATGCGGGGTGATGTATTCAGGCAAGGTAGTGATAGGGTGATCACCTTGGGCTTCAAATTCCTCCACGTCTATTCCCACATATTGATCATCCATCGGGATGTCTTTGATTTCTTCCTCCTCTGGCTCTAGATCGATAGCTTTGCCCTTCTCCTGTGCATTCGGCGTGTCCTTCGGTGGGTTTCTTCTTAGCATTGCGCGCACTAGTACTGCATGCAACTTTCCCTTCTTATCCTTCGTGCTCTTTATCGTTGGGGTGGGATTTGGTCTCAACATCCTTGGTGATTTAGGCACTTGCGTTAATACTTTAGTAACCTTTGGAGCAGCTTCTTCGACCTCCATAGCAATTTTTGGCACCGATTCTTCTACTACTGCTTCGGTATCTATAGTTTCTGCGGGTGCTGACATAACAATACTCGACAATGCTTGCAACATCTCTGGTAAGCTCACAAATGCTGGACTTGCTATCAGAGCCTCAAAGAATTCTCAGTTCATGTGTGCCTGAGAGCTCAACAACTCAATGCTCAAAATGCCAAGTGTTTTTTGCTCGGCTGCCACCTGTAATTTATAAGGCATTTTGAATTCAAATCCAACTGTTCTCCTCACATTGTGTTCATTAATGCCAGATTGGCAGGAAATGTTTAAGGATCTAACCCATAAATTTCATCTTAAATGTTAGCCTTCTGCTCCATTTGGCCATATTTCTACCGTCAAATCGTGAAAAGTGAATTTAATGGTCACTTTCTAGCCAACCTACACAATTTCTTCCTAGGTAACGTAGCTCCCTTCATGTTGCCGCGAACCCTGTGACACTTCCTTTCTCCGCACAATCCTCCAATCGCGCAGCTCCCCAACCCGAGCATTGTAGTTTATAGTCCCATGCCTCCTCTCAACTTCTTGGAGCAATAAGACTATGCTACCTTCATATAGTCGCATGGCTGGACCACTAGTGTATTGCTTCAATCGATTGCCATTCACCTTTCCTGGGAAGGAGTCTCCATTCAATTTAACCAACTAAACCGCTCCTCCATCGGTAATCTCCTTAATGACATAGGGCCCTAACCAGTGCATTCTAAATTTCCCTGGAAATTTATCAAATTTGCTGTCATATAACAAAACTAGGTCATTTACCCTGAAGGTGCGCAACTTAATGTGCCGATCATGCCATTCTTTCTCACACTACTTTTGGACCTGTTGGTGAAATCCAGCTAGAAATATTTCTTCCTCAAGCTCAGCCATCTGTGCAAAACTCTCTTCCAGGGCTCTGTGATCTGTCATACCCATGAGTGCCGCTATGTGTAGACTAGGTGCAATGTATTCCATGGGTATCACTGCTTCAACACCATATACAAGACTAAAGGGTGTTTATCGAGTCAACTTCTTGCATGTCGTTTGATAGGCCCATAGTACTGTGAGTATGCGTAGGTCCCAATCACTCCGCTGAGAGTTGCAAACCTTGGTCAGCACATTCTCCAACACTTTATTGAATGATTCCACCGTATCGTTAGCCTATAGGTGATAAGGCATGCTCTTCTAGTGATATACCTGAAATTCCTCCATCAGTGCGCTGATTGTCTCATTCAGAAAGTGTGTCCCGCGATCACTTGTCAAAATGTTTGGACACCCAAATCGCATCAGCACATGCTCAAAGAGGAACTTTGTAGCAGTCATGCCTGTGCAATCCTTCATAGATTGTGCCTGCGCCCATCAAGTCAAATACTTCGTCACGGTGATAATGTACCTTGCTCCCGTCTTCTTCCCTTGGGGCTGAATCAGTCCCAAAAAATCTATCGCCCATTTTTCAAAGGGTTGTAATGTCATCTATGGATTCAGAGGTAGCTCAGCCCTTCACGATGGCCTGCTAGTCCTTTGACATACATCACACGCTTTACAGTACACTTTTGAATCCTGATGGAGGGTTGGCCACCAAAACCCTGTGCATAGAATCTTCTGTGCAGTTGCTCTCCCTGCATAATGCCCTCTCACGGCACCCCCATGAGAGTCCATGAGGATACTTCTGTTTTCAAACTTCAATACATATTGTCGCAATATCTCATCAGAACCCATTTTGTATAGATGTGTAGCAATGACAGAAAAGTTTGTTGCGTGCACTGCTAACTCCTTCTACTGGACGGTGTATCCTTCTAGGGTAGTTCCTATTTTTAGGAAGTGTATGATATCTTCAAAATGACCATCCACGACATGCACTACAAGTAGCTATGTGTCAGGCAATCCCTCCTCCAAATTAGTGGTCTCTTCCCCTATTTTGATGCAGGACAAATCTTTTGGTCCCGCATTCAGTCATCCATGCTTTACAATAACTTCAAAATCATACTCCTAGAATAATATCAACCACCTACAGATTCTCCCCCCCAACACAGACTTATTGAATAGGTATTTCAATGGAGTATGATCCGTATACATCTTAAAATGATGACCCAACAAATAGTGTGTAAACTTTCGGATCATGTATACCATGGCTAACCCTTCGTGCTCGGTGGTGGAATAGTTCTTGTCCACCTTGGATAACCTTCTACTTGCGAATGCTATAGGATGTTCCAAGTCTCCTCCGCTAGCCTGTGTCAGTACTACTCCCAGTGCTATACATGATGCATCAACATGTACATGAAACTCCTTCTTCCAATCTGGGAAGACTAAAATCAGCGCGGTGACCATCTATTCCTTCAATACATCCAAGATTTCCTTTCAGTCCTCATTCTAGCAAAATGTGACATCCTTTATCAACAACCTCTCCATAGGCCCGGTGATCTAGGCATAGCCCTCGATAAACTTTTTGTAATATCCAATATTACCTAGGGTAACGCGCAACTATTTCACACTCTTCAGTGCTTCTAAGTTAAGTATCACCACGATCTTCGTGGGATCTACCATCAGTCCCGGTCTACAAACCACATGACCCAATAGGGTCCCAAAAGGAACACAAAACAGGCATTTCTTCAAATTGAGTGTGATCTGGTATCTTCGAAAGGTATCTAGCATCAGGCACAAACTTTCCACATTGTGTTTCACCAGCCCAAGCATAGTCTAGTCATCAAGGTACACTTCTAGGAACTTATGAATAAATTCCTTGAATGCAGCAATGACTACGTGCGAAAAAATTGCAAGCACATTCTTCAATCTGAAAGGAATTACAGTGTACTGAAAGCATCCCCACTCAGTTGTGAAGGTCATCTTGAACCTATCCTATGGTGCAATTTTGATTTGATGGTACCCACAGAACCCATCAGTGAAGGAATATTCTTCCTAACCACCCACATTGTCCAACACTTCATCTGTGAATGGAGTTGGGAAAAGATCATGTACACAAGCGTCATTCAACTTCCTAAGATCCACACATGTCCTTATTTCATCCTTTTGCTTCTTTTCATGTATCACCATTGGGCTTACCCAATCACATTATTCTACATGCTTAATGATGCCTACCACGAGCATCTTCTCTAGCTCTATGTGGTCCTTCTCCTTATACTTTGGATTGAGATGGTAAGGAATTTGCTTAATTGGCTTCGTGTTGGGCTTTGATGTGATATTCATAACACCCAGGTCTCCTATTATCCATTTTAGATATTTAAACTTGATAGGGAAAAAATCCTGGTATTCATGGAGCAATTCAGTGACTTTATCCACCGTCGCGTCATCCTAATAATCTCCAATCTTCACAAATTTGGGCTTTGCCTCCACACCAATATTCACCTGTTTTGTTTTCTATGGCACAGTTATAATAGGATTCTCAATCTATAGTCCTTCAACCTCATGGTGACCTTCTATTTCAAGGATGTTAATCATTCGCAAATCCTCAATTTCTTTTTTAGCGGTTACATTATAGCATTCTAGTGTGTGGCTCAGTTGAGTAGTCCAATCAGGTTGAATCAAGTCCAAAGGATCCTGCAGTATCCTAAAGATTGCTGATTTCACTTCTTTAGCGCCTTGTCAATATAGTAAAACCCATCTTCAAAGTTGAATGTGATTATGAACCCTTCTCGCAAGAATATCCTATCCACCTATACCATGGCAGAGCTCTGTTTCTAAGTACCAGTTCATTGGGATGACATCCAAGGTGTGATAGAACAAGTGCACCCATTCAGGTTGGGGCTTCACTCCATAAGCTTGAGCCAATTTGGCCACGTGCACACGCAAATCATCCTTCACATCATACTTATCTGTCATGCGTACCTTTGACTTCCCAAAGCGTGTTCTCATCATCTTTCTACACTCATGCCAATCATCAAAGCTACCCTTGTGTGTACCCCACCACCTTGCAGGTGTAGCATGCAGTGCCTAGTCCAAAGCCTGGAAGCGCTGCTTCTCTGGTACCTCCCTCTCAGATGCATCCAAAAATATATCTACATCATTCAGGCCATCATAAGTGGGAAATTTCTTACCTCTAACGACACACAGCATAGCGATCGGGTCATCATGTTACAGCTTAGCATGGTTTCTTCATGTGACCAATTCTACTAGTGCTCTAATTCTTCATCAGAGTCCAAGGTGCAGGAACTCTTGTGATCCCATGTAATTCATCCATCTGCTGTTTCATTCACCCAATCTTGCTCTTGCATTGTTATCTTATATATGCAGTCCAAATCATCATCGCTCTGATAATCGCAGATTGGTTCACTATAGCGCGATCCTTTAGTTGGATTTAGGGGTACTATTATGTGGAGCGATTTCTTTTCAAATATCATGTTTCGCTTCTTTAGGTTGATTACACCATTCATATCAGTAGCCCAATCAATTCCAAGGAGAGGAGGGTAAGGGTTGCTGTCATCTACAATTTCTATTACCTCAAAGTCAGCCAATGCACTCGCGCATTCAATATATACAGTCACCCCTTGCATCCCCCCATGGGGATGATATTTTGATGATTTTCCGTCCTTAACTGAATCAGAGACCACTACAACACGAGTCTTCCCATTTGTTCCCAAGTCTACTTCGGTAGGTCATTCGTGTTTTACCCCAGATCCAAAATAACTTGATCCATTTTGTATTCTCCTATCTGCATGGTCAGCTTCATCTCTCATCCTGTCCTTGTTTTATGCTTACCAGTCTTTCATACCATGCGCAGTTCTCCTGGGTTGTTTTTGGTGCATCTATTTATAAGCTCCTTTAATCCCTTCACGACCTTGCTATCACGCAACAACTTCATGCAGGTCTCTAGGAAGGTTGTAAGCATAGAAGGGTCCATCTCTTGATCAGGCTTATCCTTGCTCCCTAAGGTGGAGGCCTCAGTGAAGCTCTTCTTTGCTTCCATAAACATCTCATGTGTGCACTCCAAATCAAATTCAACCTCCCTTGCTAGAGCTTTGCGAACCCATGCATTGTCTTTGAGTTGTTTCCCCTTATCATCTCCTATTGCAATTCCACTTCAAAGCACTATATTGACATTCAGAGCCTCTTCATGAGGCTCAGACCTCATCATTTGCACATTTTGAGTCGCTTGAGGTGGTAGCGCCCCTTTGTCGCATATCCTCGCTATCAACGTAGGACAATCCTCCATCTCATGATCAAATAGAGTGAAATGTTTGCACGACGGGCATGTTAGGTTAGTGCAATCATAGGCATAGTGTCCTGGTCATCCATAATTGTAAAATATTAGTTGTCTCTAACCTCTGCCAGGTCCTCCTCCGCCTCGGCCGCGTCCGCGCCCCAGAAAGCCTGCTTGCACCATCCCCGCGCTCTGGTTAGGGGACCGTGTTTCTGCTTGAACCCTATAGGTGGGTGTTCTATCCATCATCAATTCATAGCTTCTGCATTTGCTCTCATCATTCCCTACCGACCTACAGACGTTGCAAAATAGTTGTTGTGTTGTTTGTAAAAACTTCTGCAACAAATGACTGTTATCCATTGTATGTTTTCCTGCTACCTGACATATAGCGCACCACAATGCAGCCCTCGTTCTTGGTCCAACTTGAGCTTCTGGCCTCAAAGGCATTGGTCCCCCTCCTATAATGTAGTTTGCAAAGACCAGGAAATGGTGTTTTCCATGCCCCTAACCCTTGCAGTTCAGGCACCATACCTCTTCGCGCACCTCTGGTCGAACTGTTCTGTCTTGCTTCAAACTTTGCATCTCAAGGCAAAGATTTTGCAATTGCACATGGATCTACTAAACCTTGAGATTCAGATCTTGTATTGTTGTTTCATGCAGTCTCATTTAAATCTCCAAGGCCTTTGCCTGAGTCTTTATCTTCTGCTGTGACAACACAACCCTTAGGTGCGGCAGGAGCGAAGCCACGAACCATTCACGTTGTTGTTCATCTGTTAAGTTCTTGCTTCATGGATTTTACACTTCAATCTCTTATCTAATTCCCAAGGTTTATCGCTTGGTTTCATCTTGGTTTCTTTGAACCCCACAATCAACTATGCCTTGGAATTAGGCCCAGTGAACTCTTTATTCAACGCAGCCTGGATGTTCGCCACCCCAGTGTTTGGGTTATCATTAGAGTAATTGATGTACCATGCTAGTGCGGGATCCTGCAAAGCACTAACCAATGTTTCCTTCTTCATGTGATCATCCATGATGCGCTGAGCTTTCGATAGAGATTTCATGATGAACCAGAAGTGGTCTAGGTCCTAATTTCCCAAGCCTTTAAACAAAGGCAGCTTCACTAAATTTTCCATGCTGAATTGTGGTGGAGGTGGAAGTGGTATGGGCGAAGTCGCAGGTGATGGTGGTGAAGTTGGAGGTGGTGTGGGTGAAGGTGGTAGTCACGGGAATCCTTGTCTTATTAACTGAATAACACTTCACGTAGAAGCCTGCACTACTCCCTCTTCATCACCTAGTGGAGGTGAAATTAATGGACTATATTCAAGACCCTTTCTTCGTTCATTCCTATAAGTTTTTCTACTTTGCGTAGATCCAAACATCAAGGTAGTTGCATAACCCATTTTTTGCACAATAACATCTTAATCCAGGTATTCAAATACTTCAAGTACTTACCTCACAGACCTTTGAAAAAACATTGCTCCGCCTTGTTGTAGTTGACTAAGGTATCGACCGCGAATTCAGTCACAAATCCTCTTATGATGCGATCGAGCCAATGATCGACAGCACGTGCGATCTTATCCTCAGAGGATTCCAATCTTTGTACTAACTCTGGGGTCTACACAATAGGACCATCAAGTCTCTATTGGCATTATGATACAAGTGTTGTCCTTGATGGCAACTCACTCAGAGGTTGATACATGTGATGGCAACGTAATCAGAGGACAGATCTTAGTACAGCAGGTCTAGAAAGAGATATACGCAGGTTCATTGTGACAAATCAGCGTATACACGCGGGTTGGACGTGCCAAAGACGCGTATGTGTATACACGCACTTTCACGCAAGGAAAAGCACGTACATGTGCGAAAACTTATGTCTTGGTCCGTGGTAGTTAGTCCTCGGTACCTGAACCTATGGTTTTGGACCATGGTATCTCGACAAGTGTGTTGATCTCAAGTATTGGGCTCTTGGTATTGATTTATTATGGTTTTGGACCGTGGTATTGAGAAAGGCCTAAGACTATAAAAGGAGAAGAAGATCATTAGGCAAGGGTATCCGAAAAGTCTTGAATATCTGAAGAAGTATGAGATCCAGGATGCAGGTTATGGGTTGATGATGCATTGCTTGATCTGAGCTAAGGAGGGATCTCACCGGTTGATGGAGAACAAGATCTAAGGAGAGATCGAGATCAAATGGTTTGAAATGAACTATCTTTATGATGCTTATTCTAGATCTACATACTGATGCATGTATTGTTGTGTAAGTGTTATGAGTATGACTGATGTTTGGTACAGCTGCAAGTTATGAGAAATTATTTTTAGATCTGTACGTGGGTTGTCTTTGGAAAAAGCGCGTATGTACGCGGGTTTGATTCATTATAGTAGCGTATACATTATGAAGGATAATATTTGAAGTTGCAGATGGATTTGATGGTTATGGCAGAGTTCTGTTATCTGCTCTGTGTTCTGGTGACTGTGTTATTGACAGGGTTTCAGTGTTTCAGTGATTTAGAAATTGATGATGCTAGTATTGACTGTTTTGTGCTTCAATGATATTTATGGGTCCAGTATGAAAATTTGATGAAACGTGGCCTTCAGATTATGTGTTGTGCTTCAGGAGTATCCAGTCTGAAAATTTATGAAATGTGGTACCTGGAGGAGAGAAGATTGTAGGCCAGCGCCTACGTACTAGTATCTTAGCTAGTACAAGAGCAAAGGGGGTTGGAGCTCCCTTCCAGGAGAGTATGGAGAACAAGAGAAGGTTGTAGCCTTCTGCAGGTTGTAGCCTGCGTGCTGGTAAAGGACTGCACCAGTACATTGTAAAAGAAGTTCCTTAATAAAGGAAGATAGAAACGAATTGCAGCAGGTGGTTTTCACCCACATTAGGTTTCCACCTTATATCATGGTGTTCATGTGTGCTTCTTGTGTTTGATGATCTATTCTGTTTTTACTGCACCTGCTTACTGTTCATATGGTTAATGAAGATATGATGCACTAACTAAAGATCAACATTTAATGATTAACTGAATCATAAGTATTTTGGATATACGCTAGTTGCTTTAGACACAGCTGCGTATACACGCGGGTTCCCTTGGATGAAGTAGCGTATATGTACCTAAGTATGGAAATGAAAAAGTTTTACTAATCTAATAATACTGATTCACCCCCCCCTCTCAGTATTATTTCCAACAATTGGTATCAGAGTAGGTCCTTTGGTAGAAGCTTGATCGCTTGAAGGAGATCTGTGGAACGATGGGAAAGAAGCTTAAGAAGAAAGCACCTAAGAAGAAGAAGAAGACATCTCAGAAGAACTATGACAGTGGGAGAATCGATTGGGGATTAGGTATAAGAAGTTCTTCAGATTCAGAATTAGTTTCATAATCATTTCAGAATGAAGATGAACTATCAGGTATGAATTTGTTATCCTCTGATGTTCCATCTATCTATCCATTTGGAAAAGATGAAAGTGATAGCGAAACAACTGAATTTGCTTTTATGGGTGAGCAAGAAAGATATCAAATAGAGGCATAATTTAAAAGGCTTACAGACAAAATTAGAGATCAACAAGATCTATTGAACAAAAGGGAATGTGTCTTCAAAGAAGAAGCTGCCAAACTAAAAGCTCAACTAGAGGAAGGAAACAAGGTAAGGGAGTTATTCAAGGACAAATATCAAAAGTTGCAGGATGAAGTAATATCTCTAAGAGATGAAGTCAATGAAAGAAGCACAACCATCAAGAAACTCAGAGATAGATCCAGTTACTATGAAAGTCTTGAAGCCACAATCCGCTCGCTAAAGGAAGATCTTGACGAAATAAAGAAGCATAATAAAGATCTACTCCAAGCTATTGAAAAACAGGAAAACGAAGTTATCAGCTTAAAATCTCAGCTGGAATGTGCCTTTAGAATTTGTCAAATGCAGCAGGATGTGAATGAAGAACAAGAAAAGGAGATTCTCAAACTAAGGCAACAAATGGAAGAGGAAAGAAATGCTGAAGAAAACATGAAGAAACAATGTCTGGAAAAGGAAGAACAACTTAAAGTTGAGGTAAATATCTTGAAAGGTAAATTAGAAGAAAAGGATAAACTATTACGATTTCAAGATAGTACTAAAGACTTGGATGATATTCTTAGTAGTCAAAGGTCTCCTGCTATCAAGACTGGTCTTGGTTTTCATGAATCTGTTGAAGGTGAATCTAGTTCACAAGGTGAGGCAAGGAACTCTAAAGAGAAATGTAAAATGATCAACAAGGAGATGAAAGGTCAACCCCATCAACAATCAAGGAAAGAGACTCCTCAAAGAAAAATTTTTACTCCTCCTATGAAAAATGTTGAATGTTATGCATGTCATAATATTGGACATGTTGCAGCTAGATGTGGAAGAAGAAGGGTTCAAGACCATCATGTAGAAAGATCATCACATTCAAGGTACTTTAATGGATATTGCTTTGCTTGCAATGTGTTTGGTCACAAAGCTGCTGATTGCTACAGGAGAAATATGAAACATGTAAGATGTTATGCATGTAACAAGCTTGGACATATAGCAAAGGAATGCAGGAACAAAGGACGGACATCACACCAAAAGTAGAAAACATCATCACACTTGAAGATATGGAAGAAGAAGGAAGTACAGTCAGACAGATGTGGCACAACACAATGCACTCAGATACAGCACAGCACAGACATAACAGACTCAGAGGGAGCTGAAAGTATAAAACTTCAGTATCCTGAATATCATACGCAAGTTCCATAAAGGGAAGTCACGTATATACGGGAGTTACAGGCTGCAGAGTTGCGTATATGGAGATCAGAAGAAAGGGCAGTAGAACAGACCCAGCAAATGATTCGGTCATGGTTGGCTCAGGCTCAGGGGGAGCATATACTTCAAATAATGCATTGTTGGCATTATGGTTAGAAGTTGTTGATAAAGCTAAATGATACAATTTGTTGTTTGATCAAATGAATGGTATTGCAGTTTTGGATGTTGATGCTTATGGTGCAGATCATATATGATGAATGATAGCCATTGTCTTGAATGAATTTCTTGTCTTAGAACTCGCATCTGCTTAGGGGGAGCATGGATGGATTGATACAACTTGGCATATACAAAGGGGAGCTCAATCAGAAACTTCACAATGTACTCAGGGCGAGTATGGATAGCAAAAGGTATACCAAGGAAGAGAATATCTTGGTCTGCCCTTTGCCCTTGATGTCAAAGGGGGAGAGTGACTTGGTGTGGTGGTTGCCATCAAGTCCAAAGGGGGAGATTGTTGGCATTATGATACAAGTGTTGTCCTTGATGGCAACTCACTCAAAGGTTGATACAGGTGATGGCAACGTAATCAGAGGACAGATCTTAGTACAGCAGGTCAAGAAAGAGATATACGCATGTTCATTGTGACAAATCAGCGTATACACACGGGTTGGACGTGCCGAAGGTGCGTATGCGTATACACACACTTTCACGCAAGGAAAAGCGCGTACATGTGGGAAAACTTATGTCTTCGTCCGTGGTAGTTAGTCCTCGGTACCTGAACCTATGGTTTTGGACCATGGTATCTCGCCAAGTGTGTTGATCTCAAGTATTGGGCTCTTGGTATTGATTTATTATGGTTTTGGACCGTGGTATTGAGCAAGGCCTAAGACTATAAAAGGAGAAGAAGATCATTAGGAAAGGGTATCCAAAAAGTCTTGAATATCTGAAGAAGTATGAGATCCAGGATGCAGGTTATGGGTTGATGATGCATTGCTTGATCTGAGCTAAGGAGGGATCTCACTGATTGATGGAGAACAAGATCTAAGGAGAGATTGGGATCAAATGGTTTGAAATGAACTATCTTTATGATGCTTATTCTAGATCTACATACTGACGCATGTATTGTTCTGTAAGTGTTATGAGTATGACTGATGTCTGGTACAGCTGCAAGTTATGAGAAATTAATTTTAGATCTGTACGCAGGTTGTCTTTGGCGAAAGCGCGTATGTACGTGGGTTTGATTCATTATAGTAGCGTATACATTATGAAGGATAATATTTGAAGTTGCAGATGGATTTGATGGTTATGGCAGAGTTCTGTTATCTGCTCTGTGTTCTGGTGACTGTGTTATTGACAGGGTTTCAGTGTTTCAGTGATTCAGAAATTGATGACGCTAGTATTGACTGTTTTGTGCTTCAATGATATTTATCGGTCCAGTATGAAAATTTGATGAAACGCGGCCTTCAGATTATGTGTTGTGCTTCAGGAGTATCCAGTCTGAAAATTTATGAAACGTGGTACCTGGAGGAGAGAAGATTGTAGGTCGGCGCCTATGTACTAGTATCTTAGCTAGTACAAGAGCAAAGGGTGTTGGAGCTCCCTTCCAGGAGAGTCTGGAGAACGAGAGAAGGTTGTAGCCTTCTGCAGGTTGTAACCTGTGTGATGGTAAAGGACTGCACCAGTACATTGTAAAAGAAGTTTCTTAATAAAGGAAGATAGAAACGAATTGCAGCAGGTGGTTTTCACCCACATTGGGTTTCCACCTTATATCATGGTGTTCATGTGTGCTTCTTGTGTTTGATGATCTATTCTGTTTTTACTGCACCTACTTACTTTTGATATGGTTAATGAAGATCTGATGCACTAACTAAAGATCAACATTTAATGATTAACTAAATCATAAGTATTTTGGATATACGCTAGTTTCTTTAGACACAGCTGCATATACACGCGGGTTCCCTTGGATGAAGTAGCGTATATGTACCTAAGTATGGAAATGAAAAAGTTTTATTGATCTGATAATACTGATTCACCCCCCCCCCCTCTCAGTATTATTTCCAACAGTCTCCACCTTCCTTGGTTATCCGCTAGCTTCGCGATCCACTTGTATAGCTCAACTAGAAAGGAACAAAAAATTATCTCATGGATCTATGTGTATAGGTACATGTCTAGCCACTGTTCCTTTGTTATTCATGGATTTCTATTCTCCTGCACTACGAATTCATGGATCTTCCTATCCAACCAGTCTTTGATCTCTTTCTTAGTTGAATTCCAGTGATACGACATCACACATCTCTTATGTAGATTCTAGTCCCGACAATAGAACCATTTTTTGGCTCCGTGGGGTCTGACCTAGGTTCAATGTTAGTTAACCAAACAAATCCCTACATGACTGGCCCTTTTGTCATCAGCTCATGGAGCACAGACATAAATCTCACCCGAAGCAGTATTGGGGGATGCTGGAACCAAGTTTCTGCACCCTGAGATGGTTTTGATGTCAGTTTGTAGCCCTTTATTTCGCCCTTCCGTACCTCCGTGAAGGGGTAAGATTGGCCTTCACATAGCCCTAACTTACGATTTAGGTACTTTCACACTGCTAGGACACCGTATCGTGTAGATTCCCGAACTAGGTTAAGTGTCTTACTTATCTTATTAAACAATCATAGGTAGCATCACGTAAACATATATCCTTACTTGCGTTCAATTAACCAACGTAATTACATACATTTGTGCATGACATAAGCATTATAAATGAAATTCATACACAATAGGACAAGACGCATTAACAAGAAACAAAGACACAAAATTTGTAGAATACTTCTCTTTATTGATATCTTCATATGATTATAGGCTCTGTCCGCCCTGCGCACACAGCTGCAGGGATCCACGCACTCAGCTATAGACTTCCACCCTAGGCCTCTGCGCACTAAGTTGCAGAGCCTTTACCTACACTAGGACTTGAAACTTTATACTTCTCCCTTTATCACTCATAACTTCTTAATTCTACTACAACTTATGACTACTTAGGGCTTACTTACTTAGCTCTTTTTATACAATCCCATGGTCTGCGGACCATGGGTAGATCTTTACAACCAAATTTACACTTTACAAAATAAGGGAAGACAACCCCTTATGACTCATGATACCTTCATGCTTTGTGACCACAAAATGCGCAGACTTTACACTTTATTATAGAATTTAACACAAAACATGGGCTTTTAGCCCCAAAACTGTCCTTGGGGGATCCCGTTCCCAACATCCACCAATACCTGTAAATTAACAATATCAAAATCACTTTAACAACTAACTATGAGATAAACTAAGCAAACATATATAATAAGAGGAACCTCTGCTTCTTGGGTTTGGCCCTAACCCAAGAGTTTCAGCCCTCTAAGTCAACTCAGTTATGGATCAAGGGAATGCTCCTCATTTTCATTAACATATCAAAAATACATAAAGTGTTTTGTCACAATCCTTCAACTCAAAAACTGCTAAGCTATATTGAAAATAAAATATGAATCCTAATGGGGCTCTAGGCCTATTTATTTATACAACTGAAGCTACCAATAAATTACTTAAATATAGGGAGGCTTTGCTCCCAATGTTGAGATTAACTCGTTCTTAATTATTAGTGGCTTGGCTACCAATAATCCTCAGGACTCAGCTGCTTGCAAATCTGAGCTGGTTTGATTTGATTAGGGGATCTTTGAGTGAGTGATGAGTCAAGGAGGGAGATCCTGCACCCTAATTATCCATAATTTTCTCCCAAAACCTTAAATCAATTCACATTAGACCACTAGACATGACATCTTACATTTACTCATCTCATTAATAAAAATATAATTAAAACATGTAAAGAATTATGAGAATATTTGATTTTAGTAAGCTCAAGGTGCATTAAAATCCATATATTTTATCCATTAATGATCCTCATCAAAAGGTTCCTATTTCTGTAAATGTATGCTTAGATTACATTCATAGTTATCTACTGAAGTGATTTTGGTTTTGTTTAATATGCAAGTATTTGGATGATTACTTAGCTTGCTTCGATTTTTCGATAGATAGATTAGTGGTACATTAGTGATAGTAAACACTTCATAAAATCTTGTGGTAGTTCCCCCTACCTCATCTCCCTTATGGGATCCTAGTTTGCGAGTTACATTCAAACAACCCAAAGATAGATTTATTGTTTGATCACTGTATAACTTAGAATTTCTTGTTGCATAGATCATTGTTTCCAAATTTCTTAGAAGTACCTGAAATTTTCATTTTGGTCTCTTAATATTTCTATGGTTTAGAAGCACTTCCATTCATGAACTTAGTGATTAGCTATTAATAACTCTGTTTTTCCTAAATTCAACTCATATTTTCGATATATAAATGAAGTTGTGCATAAATGAAGAAAATAATGTATGTTGTTGCAGGAGTTTATGATCTACAGGGAGACCTCATCTTGTTAGCATCATCCAAGTCTTCTCCACCTACGCTACCAAATTCCACGAAATCCTACTCCAAATTCTTGTTTTCTAGCAAAGTGGACATTTTCCTTGAGCAAGTCCAACCATCTTAAAGCCTTGGACTGAGCCTTGGTTAGTGTGCACCTCCTTTGTGTCTTATTTCCCCATCATGCACCTTTCCCACACTTCATTCTACCTTTCATACCTCCCTATAATCTTTCGGCCTAATCCTTGTAGTAAAAAAGGGCATCCTGTAGTATAACTAGGACATCCTATAGTACTACAGGAAATCCTGTAGCAGCCTATTTTAAGCTCAAATTGAGCAAAAATGGTCATCTGAGCTTAGCTTAGGCCTCCACTTGGCTTCCATAGCCTCGACACCATTCCAAACTTGTTTCCCCATACCTGTCTCCCCTACCAAAGAACAAATTGGTTAATTAGCACTTGCATTCATAAACCTAAAAATCAAAAAGGCTTTTTCTACAATTTCTAGTTAGCACATAAATGCAGTGATCACGGTACTTCCTTGATAAATTTGCATGCTCATTTAGTCTAGATAACTGGATGTTATATGCAAGGTTAATTTAGTTCTCTTTTACAAGAAATATGTAGATGCTTAGCTAGATGATTTCATCTCACTTTATAGGACCTTCCAATTCAACACTTTAATTTCCTAGAGTAGGGAGCATTTCCTTTCTGCATTAAGAGTAATTTTCCCTTTCTTATTTTGTAGTTAGACTCCTTCTAGTCAATAGAAGACTGGTTTGAAAAACCCTAGTGATCTATCACCCTAGTTGAAAAGTGACAAGAGTAGACCATTGCATCTACAGTGTATACAACACTGTCACCTCCAAGTTTGTACGAACCCCAGGTTGATGAAGTATAGTTGGTAGCCTAGGAGTTGCAACCTTCTTGATGTGATATTGGAGCTCATCACTTTTTGGCACCATGGCCATGGAGGTGTCTAAGTAGATGTCATTTCTGCTTTCCTTCTTTTTTTCCATTTTAGGAAATAGTTGCAAACTTTTCTTTCTTTCCAATTCTGTAAGTAGTTCAATTCAACAAATAGTTACAAATATTTTATTTCTTTCCATTCTGCAAGTAATTATGAGAAACGACCCTGAAAAAATAAATTCCTTTCATGTATCATAGGAGTAGAGACAACTTAAGAAAGGTTTTACCAAATACCCCCACCGCATCTAACATCCAACCTTCCCTCTTGCTCGGTGGCTATGAGCTAGAGCACCCATTAGGCAAACAACTAGATATCTTTGAAGAGCCTATTGGGGAAGAATAAGAAGAGACCATTCCACCAACCTACACCATGTCTCAAAATCGAGGAGCTGAAAATAGAGCGAAGGGTGCTTTTCCCATCAGAGAAACTAATGGAGATGCTAGGATGAAAAACATAAGCCAATCTTCCCTTCCTTACTTCCATGGCTTGACCTCAGAGGACCCAGATACCTTTTTGTTTGAGTTTGTTTTCATATGCAAAACTTATGATTATACCTCTGATGATGAGAAGTTGAAATTGTTTCCATCCACCCTCAAAGATGCAACCTTGTGCTAGTTCATGGGTTTACCTAGGGAAAACATCACCACCTGGACTCAAATATAACAAGCCTTCAACAATAAGTACAAGGATTATTACAGGTCGAAATATACCATAGAGAAAAATTTTAGAATGACCTTGGGACATGATGAGTCTTTGGAAGATTATGAGGAAAGGCTCTAACTTAGCTACAAAAGGGACAAATGCACCCTCGATCCTGAATCACTTAAGCTAGTCCTTCTTAGAGGGATTATGGAAGATCTTTGAGAAACCCTAAACATGTCATTAGGAGGGGACATATATCAGCTACCCTATCATGATATTGATACATTTTTCAAAAATCATCCTAGGGCAAACATAAAAAAGGGTAGGGCCAGTCAAGCTTTGTCCAGTTCATCCTCCTCCAACACATACATAAAACGTGAAATTGGGAACATGTTGGAAGAATTCAAGAGTGAAATGATGCATACCCTTGCTCTGAAAATGGACACCATTCAGATTAGGAGGAAGGAGGAGGAACCAAAAAGATCCTTGGTTGTCATTTGGCCTAGATGCACTATAAGGCACCCTAGAAATGAATGCCCATTAAATCTTTTAGAGATCTGCTCAATCTGCGAGGAGAACCACTGCACAAAAAAGTTCCCTTCTCTACCTAGATTGAAAGTTGTGTATCAAGGAACTAAAGGGGTGACTGAACAACTCTATTGTATCAACCAAAGGAGGCCTCAAGGACCTCGACCATACCAACAAGGCATGCAAGGGGAATCCTATTCATATTACAACCATAACTAGAATGCATCCATTATCCCTTAGTTCCATCTTGGTCATCCTTCATGGTCCACACATCCTCCCT
The DNA here is from genome assembly GCA_031772625.1 of Pinus tabuliformis. NCBI lineage: Eukaryota > Viridiplantae > Streptophyta > Pinopsida > Pinales > Pinaceae > Pinus > Pinus tabuliformis. The sequence continues at coordinate 893,834,499 of CM062819.1, read as the reverse complement.
AGTATTTTTCACTTCATTACCATTCCCTACCTACCAATCAATCATTTCATCCATATACACCTCCACAACCTCAGTGTAATGCACCATCCCAGGGGTGGAGGACACCATATAACCAATCTCCAGCCTTACTGCCTCCACCTCCATCTCAATGAAAAATCCTTCACCCTACTTCACCTAAGAAACCTCAGATGCCTGCTCAACCAAATCCGAACCCTAACAACGGATAGACACAACCGGTCTACAGTGGGGAAAAATAATACCATACCTATGTTGTGGAAATTCAAGAAATCAACCTCGGGTTTGGAAGAGTTCTTCCAGATAATTGAAATCCATCTCCATCTGAGGAGCTTGAAGAGGAAAAGGAGGAGAGTGTTACTCAAGCCAATCCACCTCCTTTTCTTGAGAGATTAATCCATCATATCCCACACACCCCATAAGAGACTCAACTTCTCGATGAATTGAAAAACTTGTGTGTTAAAGTCATGCTCCTCCAAGCTATCAAGGATGTCCCAATCTACAAAAATTTAATCAAGGAGAAATTATTCAAACATCCTAGAAGGAAAAATAAATGTACCCATTCCATTAATTTCATTGGAAAACTATCTAATTTAATGTTGGGGCGGTGATTTTACCAAAGTATCTAGATCCTAGAAGTCTTGTGGTATATGTGCACATCAATGGTATCATTGTCCCCCATAACTTGATTGATCATGGGTCTTCCATCAATTTGATGACTAAGAAGAATATGCTTAAACTGAATCTCCAAGGATCATTAAGAAAGACCACAATAGTCTTGCATCTTGTAGATAGGTCCATAGTAGCTCCTGAGGGAGCCGTTGAGAATGTGATGGTCTCCATTGATTCCTAGGAATACCCTTCTCACTTATTAGTTCTCTAACCTAAGGCCAAGTTCAACGGTTATCCTCTCATCCTTGGAAGTCCATGGTTAGCCACTTCTGATGCTTACATAAGTTGCAGGGCTGGGAATATGACCATTGAAAATGGGTATTTTTAAAAACAATTGTTCTTGTACCCTCTTGTTCAACCATCTCTGGAGCATGACTTACCTTTATGGTTAGAATAGGATGAGGAAGATGAAGTATATTCTTCCCAAATATGTACCCTAAATTCTACTATAGGAGGGCATCAACCTGATGAAGATGACCTGATTGAAAAAATCCTCTAGAATCAACCCCCCAACACCATGTCCCTTGAGGAGTTAGTAAAGAAAGTTGAAGTTAACCCTTGGATTGATTTGTGCCTAGATAACTCAAGTCGTACTCATGTCATGATGATCAAGAATTAACATTGAAAAGAAACCCCTCTCTCTCTGCACATCAGGAAGAGGAGTTATGTGACATGTTAAGAAAGCATCTGGATAACTTTGCTTGGAGTTATAAGGAAATGAAGGGAGTGCACCCTTCAGTGTGTACTCACAACATTTACATCAAGGAAGGCTACAAGCCAGTGCACCAAATTCAAAGGAGAGTGAACCCAGCCCTCGAGGATATAGTCAAAGAAGAAATTCAGAAGTTGATGGATACATGGTTCATTTACCCCATCTCACATAGTGAGTGGGTGTCTCCTCTGGTTCTGGTTCCAAAGAAAAATGGAAAGTGGAGGATTTGTGTGGACTATAGAGAGCTTAACAAAGCCAATTTCTTATAGGGTCCTTTCTTTTGGATTACTCAATTCCCTGCCAATTTTCAAAGGGCAGTCCTAAGCATATTTACAGAGTTAGTCCATGACTCTATGGAAATTTATATGGATGATTTCACCCCCTATGGGTGTGATTCCTAAAGGCTCTCTCTAAATTAGCAAAAGTATTAAACAAATGCACTGAAATGAACTTATCCCTTAGTCCTAAGAAGTGTGAGTTCTTCATGACTGCAGGGATTGTTCTAGGTCACTCAATATCCCAGGAAGGACTGCAAGTGGACCCAAATAATTTTTTTTTATCATAAAGAGGGTACATACTCCTCAGAAGCATAGGGATGTCAGAAGCTTCTTGGGTTTATCTAGATACTATAGGAGATTCATAAAGTACTTCAGAAAAGTAGCCTCACTTTTGTTTGGACTATTGGCCAAGGACTCCAATTTTTTATGGTCAAAAAGCTTCCAAGGGGCCGTAGAAACCCAAAAGGATAGGTTGACTACTGCACCTATACTCCAAGGCCCAAATTGCGCTCTTCATTTCCACATCCATGTTGATGCCTATGACAAAACTCTAGGAGAATCTCTAGGTCAGATAGCTGAGTGCGCAGGGCAGAGTTGAGTCCGTGACCCAAGAAGAATAATAATAAAGAGAAGTTTGACTCCAAATACTGTGTATCTGCTTTTGTATTACTTTATGTGCATTTATACTGTTTTGTTTATCGCATGCACTTTTATGAAAGCTAAACACATTTAAGTATAATTGGGCTCATACAGATACGTTAAGTAATTAGATAATATCAGGTTAATAGTAAGGAAATTAGGTAATAGCATGAAACACACCTCGAGTAGGGCTGTGCAAAGGCAATGTTGTAGGCTACGAGGTACTGATAGGTGCGCATAGCGAAGTGCGCGGACGGTCAAACTGCGGACCACCCAAAAACCATCAAACATCTCTAGGGTGCGAAAACTTGGTTCTAGCACCCTTCCATACTACTTCGGGTGAGACCTCAATCTACACTCCACAGACTTTTGCAAAAAGGGCTAGTAGTACTAGGATTTGTTTGGCTAAATCATCTCTGAACCTAGGTTAGGCCCCTATAAGCCAACAAATGGTTATGTTGTCGAGACCGGGATCTGTAAAATGGATGTCTAATGTCATGCCACTGGAATCCAACAAAGAAATAAATTGAAGGGTGGTTGGACAAGAAGATTCACGAGTTCGTGGTGTAGGAAAATAGGAATTCGTGAGTATCTAAGGAACAGTGGTTGGAGCACTACTTATATACAGAAACCCATGAAATTTTCTTTGCATCCTTTCCTTCTGAGCTGTCTGAGTGGATCACGAAGCTAGCAAACAGTCGAGGAAGGTGTATGCTTGACAAAACAATTGTGTGGACTCCTTAATTAGTGCACAGACTAGAAGTGTCAGAAGGTAAGACCGTGCGAGCTGTGGACCATTGGCTTGATTGAATTAAAGGAGGATTTATCAGTAAGTTTGTGGTAGATACGATTGTCAGCTATAGAGAGGCGGAGCGACGCTTCCTCAAAGGACCGTGAGGTAAGTATATTAAATATTTGAACACTTGGATTAAGATGTTATTGTGTGAAAAGCAGGTTATGTGAATGAATTAATGTTTAGGACTACGCGAAGTGGAAAGACCTACAGAATCAGAGGTAGTGAAGAATTAGAAACTAGTCCCTTGATTTCACCCTTGTGAGAAAGCGAGCAAGAGCTCACAAAAGTTTCTCTGAGAAGTGCAGTCAGTCTGATAAGTCAGCGAATTCTGCACTTACCACCTCCACCTACACTGCTACCCATCTCACCCTCCTCACCTCCATCTCCACCCACACCACCTCTTCCACCACTACAGTTTAGTATGACGAGTGCAGTCAAACTACCGGTATTTAAAGGATGTGGGAATGAAGATCCAGACCAATTTTAGTTTATGGCAAGGGCGATATGGGAAGCACAAGGCATTGTGGATGAAAATATCAAAAAATCTATGCTGGTAAGCGCGTTGCAGGATCACGCATTAACATGGTACATTAAGCATTCTAATGAACATCCAAACAAAGGAATCACAGAAATCCAGACCGCATTGAACAGGGAATTTAGCAGGCCAAAGTTGGAGACACAATCAATTATCAGATTTAAGGAGATCGCGATGCTCTTGGGAAAGACCCCCTCGGATCTAGACCAAAGACTGAAGGGTATGATTCGCGAAACCAACATGACTTTGACGGATGGACAACACCACGCATGGTTTTTAGCGTCACTAACACTGCATTTAATAATGATGCTGTCACAAAAAAGATTTCCACCCATGCTGAAGCTTTGGAGATGGAAATGAGATTGCATGAGACCCCTATTCAAGACCCTGGTGTGGGAGTCCAACATATCCACATGCAACTGCAAAATTTGTGTCTAGAGGTGCAAAGTTTTAAATAGGACACGACACCTCAGCCAAAGGTGTGTGAGGAGGTATGGTGCATAAAATGCAAAGGCCAGGGGCATGACAAGGATCACTGTCCAGTGTTCGCGAATTAATTGGCGGGAGGAGGGCCAATGCCGCTAAGACCTGAGGCACAAGTAGGAACAAGAACGACGCCTGTACTATGGTGCGTCATTTGTTAGATAGGAGGAAAACACAATATGGATAATTGTCATCTATAGCAAAAGTATATGCATACGACCCAACAATTGTTTTGTAATTTTTGCAGGTCGGTAGGCCATGATGAACGCACCTGCAAAAGCTACAAATTAATGATGGATCGGTCTCCTGCCTATAGGGTGCAGACTGAAATGTGAGCCCTTCACCCAAATACAAGAATGGTGCACACTGGATTTCAGCTGCACAAACGAGGTCGAGGTGGAATGGGACCAAAAGGGGTCGCAGAGAACTAATTTGTTACAATTGCGGAGGGCCAGGGCACTATGCCCGTGATTATAGAAACCCGACAAGGACATCACGTTTGTACTGTATTCAGTTTGATCATGAGGTAGAAGACTTTCCTAAATTGATAGTGAGTCTGCGCGAAAAAGGGGTACTCCAGCCTCCTCTGACTCAAAATTTGCAAATGATGAGGTCTGAGCCATGTGAGAAGACTCGAATGTAAACATGATGCTTAGTAGGGGTATGACCACTAATGATGATAAAGTTAAGTAGTCGGAATAATGTGCATGGGTTTGCAAGGCTCCTATAAAGGAACTCGAATTTGGTTTAGAACGCGTGAAGGAGACATTCATGGAAGCTAAGAAGAGCTTCATGGAGGCCTCCACTTCAGGTAGTAAGGATCAACTAGGACCAAGGATGGATCCATCAATTCTCACTACCTTTCTGGAGACATGCATGAAACTTTTACACAACAGCAAGGCAGTAAAAGGACTATAGGAACTTATCACTAGGTGCTTGGGGTTAGGAGAACTGTGTGTGGTCCGGAAACTTGGAAAGCATGCATTGCGCATAGGAAGGGAAATGAGGTTGACTTCACAAATCGGTGAGTATGAAATGGATTAGGTAATCCTTGATCTCGTATCGAACGTGAATGTACTGCCAAAACAAACATGGGAACACATGGGCAGACCCATGCTACAATGGTCTCCTATTTAGTTATGAATGGTGAAACAACATAAGATCTTGCCCATGGGAAGATTGCAAGGTGTAACAATGGATATAGAAGGTGTGAGCGCGTAGGCGGATTTTGAGGTGATAGAGATTGACGATGACATCAATCCCTATCCCATGCTACTAGGAATATATTGGGCCACCGATATGAACAAAGTCATAAATCTGAAGAAGCGCAAAATGATTTTTGAGAAAAAGTCACTACGTGTAGTAGTACCACTAGATCCAGCCAAAGGAGCACGATACAATAAACCAGTGTGCAACGATGATAATGATGATAATTTCAATTGCATCTGATAACCGTGCGAGAACAGGATTGGGTGAACCCATCTGCAGATGGAAGGATTTCATGGGAGTGTGAGAGCTCTTGCACTTCGCATTTAGACGAAGAGGTAGAGCGCTGGCTTCATGGGAGTGCAAAACCACCTTGACCCAACTCAAATGGTTGTGCATCATAGAAAGATTGGGTCCCAGAAAAAAGGTCAAGGCCTCGAAGCTGGCCATCGACCCGATCACCTTAACTAAAGGTGACCTCCATGACATCGGCGAGATGGTTCTCGATGTCAATAGTGAATCGGTCCAAGACTTTATGACAGAGCAACAAAATGTGTTGGGGGCCCTCAGGATGCAGCTACAGGAGTTAAAGGTGTGGCCCCCTCAGGAAGGTATCTTGTCTACCCACGTCACAGTGGGAACTTCAACAGTAGAACAGATGTCGCGTGCAAGGATGGCCAAGACAATAGTGTTGCTAGAAGGAGCATTGGTATCAGTAGACGCGATGGACCAAATGATGGCTAGCATGATGAAAGGAATTGGAATTAATCTAGCTGCCCTTCCTTGAGAAATGATCTATCAGCTAGAGGATGGAATAACAGAAGAGATGCATGCCAGGGAGAGACAAAGGCATGTGAACTACATCAAAAATATGACAACATCAGAGGGACTACGCAAATAGTAGTCCTTACTCAACAGCTTACAAGGATGAAGCAAGCCAAGGCATTAAAAGAGCAGGTGGACACGGCCCGCCATAAGCAAGCTGTTCTCAAACGAGTCCATCCATGGATTGACAAAGTCTTCACAATCACAAAAGATATCAAAGGAAAGCTCACGCAGATTTAGGAGATGTAGGTACAGATGCAATGTAGCATGCTAGAAATAGAGGGCTTAGAAGACAGAATGCAGCAGGTGCAACGGGTAGCAGCGCAGTGCATTGTAGACATTCAGGCCCTTTGGGATCAGTTAGAGGGAATATGTGCCAAGATCGCCATGCCAACAGAGTGATGCGAGAGCGAGTCATGATGTTTGCGTTGGGGGCCTGGTGGGCGTGGAATCCTCCCACATCATGTTTCGGGGCTCAAAGCCCATGTTTTGGTCAAATATGTTGTAAGACTCCATGAATTGTGGGCACGGAGCGAAAAATGTACATTGAGTCATAGGGTTGTCCACCCTTAGTTGTGTAATGTAATGTAATGTCATGTCGGCCTACCCATGGTCTGTGGACCATGGGATTGTATAAATAGAATAAGGCTTTATGTCATAAAGATAAGGAGAGATGGACATGGATAGAGTCTAGAAGATAGAGAGCATAGAGGAGAAGTGTAAGTGTCTTGAGTCATAGTAGTAGTAAGAGCTGAGTGCGCAGAGGCCTAGTAGAGTCTGCAGCTGAGTGCACAGGGTGGAGTGAAGTCTGTGACCCAAGAAGAAGAATAATAGAGAGAAGTTTGATTCCAAATACTATGTATCTGCTTTTGTATTACTTTCTATGCATTTATACTATTTTGTTTATCGCGCACACTTTTATGAATGTTGAACACTGTTAAGTATAATTGGGCTCATACAGATAAGTTAAGTAATTGGATAATATCAAGTTAATAGTAAGGAACTTGGGTAATAGCACAAAACACACATCGAGCAGGGTTGCGTAAAGGTAGTGTTGTAGGTTTCAAGGTACTGATAGGTGTGCGTAGCGACGTGTGTGCGGGGTCAAACCGCGGGCCACCAAAAAACCATCAGACATCTCTATGGTGCGAAAAGCTGGTTCTAGCACCCTCCCACACTAATTCGAGTGAAACCTCAGTCCACGCTCCGCGCACTTGCTGAAAGGGCCAGTAGTACCGGGATTTGTTTGGATAAATCATCTCTGAACATGGGTCAGCCCCTTGTAAGCCAACATAGTGGCTGCATAGTTCCCTCCAAATTCATCCTCCAAGGAAAAGAGAAAAATTATAAGGAGAAGCATACCATTCACATGGATTGGGGGAAATCTCTTCAAGATAGGCCCATATCAAATTCTGAGAGTATGTGTGAGCGAAGAAGAATTTTTTGACATCCTTATGGCATGTCTTGATGGACCTAGTGGAGGTCACTTTGCAACCTAGAGGAAAAACTTCAAGGTACTACAAGCTGGTTACTATTGTCCCACTCTCCACCAAGATGAAAAAAGATATGCCAACCAATGTGATTAGTGCCAAAGAATGAGGAAGCCTAATCCAAAGGATGAAATGTCTTTGCAACCTCAAGTGACTTTTGAGGCATTTGACAAGTGGGGCATGGATTTCTTTGGGCCCATTGATCCACCATCATGACAAAAAAAGTATATTGTGTGCACTAATTACTTGAAAATGTGGGTTGAAACCAAGGTTTTCAAGGTAGCCACATAAGAGAAAGTGTTTGAGTTCTTCAGGGAGATTTTTTTTTCAAGTTTGTGTACCCTAGAGAGTGAGCCATTGATTAGGGAACTGAATTCACGTCACACCTAATTGAGAATGTGTTGAGCCAACATAAAATCAAGCACAGGAAGTGAAATCCTTACCACTCTCAGGCCAATAGAGAAGTAGAGGTTACCAACAGAGCATCGAAAACCATTCTCACAAAGGTGGTGAGCAGCAGCAGGAAAGATTGGTATGATAGACTAGTGGAGGCCACTTGGGCCTATAATACAACTTGGAAGATAGCCACTAGATTCACCCCTTATGATTTGGTCTATGGGAAGAAGGTGCTCCTCTCCATTGAGTTTGAGTACAACACTTTGAGAATGGAAGAACAATTGGATTTGGATGTTACAAGGGCACAACAAGAGAGGATACTCCAACTCAATGGGTTAGATGAATTTACGATGCAAGCCCTCCTACACACAGAGGTGACTCAAGTACAAAGAAAGGTTTGGCATGACAAAAATATCAAAGACAAAGTTTTTCAAGAGGGTGATTGGGCTCTGCCATATGACTCCAGGTTCAAGGATTTCAAAAGAAAATTGATGACCAGGTGGATGGGCCAATATTTGATAGAAAAGTGCCATGAGAATGGGGCTACTCAGATAAGAACCATTGATGAAGAAGGTATCCCCTTACTCGTCTATGGGTACAGATTGAAAGCCTACAAAAGACCTGTGTCAAATGAAGAGTTTATGAGTAGTATCAGTAAGGCAGCGGTCGTGATTGGAGGTGTCTCGGCTTCCACCTCACTGAATTCTTGAAGACTATTTTATTTTTGAAAAAAATGGAAAATGGAGAAAAAAACAATAAGGGACCTAGGTGAAAACCTCCATGAGGCACGTAAGGCTAACTTTTGGGTTGAAAACCTCCTTCAGGCAGCCCAAGAGTGAAAAAAGAAAAAGAAAAATAAAATATACCTAGGTGAAAACCTCCCTTGAGGTGCCTAAGGTAGGTAAACAGGTTGAAAACCTCCTTTGAGGAGACCTGTGTGTCTTTCAAAAAAAAGAAAAGAATAAAAAAACACAAGCATGCTATGGCAGGGACCTCAAACCTGCCCACTAATAAAATTTTATGATTTTTGAAGGTTTTCAAGGCAACAAAGGACACCAAGTTTAGAGGGTAGAAAGCCAAGAAACACCCCATTCTTACTTCATTCATTTCATACATGCCATTCCCACCATGTCTCCAACATCCATTCTCATCCCCAAACATCAAAAACCAAATTGCAGGGAAGTTTCTCGCTTCTACAGGATTTCTTGTAGTTACTACATGAGTTTCCTGTAGTACTAAAGGATGTCCTAAAACTCTATAGGAATGGAATCATGGTTGAGAAATAATGATGCATGCATGTTCTGGATTAAGAGAGGAGACCATTTGCCTCACCACATCTCACCCAACACCTATTCATGACCATTCCACCCTCTGTGTCCATCAAGGAAACCACTCAGAAAGAAGAAAGGAAAACAAAGAAAAGTCCAAGGGCCATACCATCAGTGGCCTACCTCACCCACCACTCCATCTTCCCCATTTCCACCCCTTCCACTCCTACTTAAACACATATTCCTCCTCAAAAATAAAAAGAAAAAAAAAATTAAGAAAGAGGAAGCTACAATATTCCTTGTAGTACTATAGGAAATCTTGTAGCAACCTGTATTATGACAACAATGGTCTCCACACTCCTCCTTCAGCATCCATGAAGAGGAAGAGTATGAACATCCCTGTAGGCACTATGGCACCGATCTAGAGCTCACCAGTAGCAAAATATGCCAGCACCTGCACATCACAACAAAGAAGACAAACATATCAGTTGGGAGAAATCAACAAAACAAAAGAAAAGGGGAACATGTACCTGAACAAGATGAAGCACAGTACAGTCACCCTCCAACATGCATCAAATGAGCAAAGGAAGCCATAGGTATGGCACAAAATCTGTACTCTTTCCTAAGTATGAATATGATAGAAGTGTAAGAATATGAAAAAGTTGGTTTTATAATCTCAAGGTGGCTAGTTAACTTGGCCACCCTCAGCCTGAAAAGAAAAAGTGAAGTTCTAGTGAGAAGGCGGAAAGGTGGTCAATTTAGGTTGTACAGAAGTGGGTGATGATTACGGGAAAGGGTTGCATGATAACTAATGGTGGGCAAAGGTCGAAAAGGAAAAATCATGTACCCTGCCATCCATCACACCGCTCCAAGGAATTGAAAATAAATAGAAAAATCCCCTAACTTTCATGCACACATTGTCCATTTCAAGATTTAGAAAACTGGGACCACATGGAGGAGCCATCAAAGAAGAAATATAGTCTTGGCCATCCTATAGTGAACACCTATAGGAAACACAAAAAACTATAGGAAACAGTGTGGATTGTCAAAAAAATCTCCAAGGGGGTGCCTAGGGCCTAGCGATTCAGGAATTCTCCTCAACCAGGGCATTACAGTGAAAGGTAGGCGACCCATATCCTCTGTGTTTTGACTTGATGGCTAGAAAAGAGAAAAGGAAAATAAAACTTCTTTTTTTCTTCATAATTACAGTGTGCATAGGGATAAATAGAATTATGGGGGGATAAAGAAATAATTTTATTCATCACCCTCCTAAACTCTAAACCCTCAGTCACCTTGGAAATCTCTAAAGATAAGCCCCCAAAACACCTACAATCAAATTGACAAAGAGGAGAAAATGGGAGGAGGTTTCAATACAAGGTAGCCCATAGGGACATCTAGAATACATCTCCATCCCCCTGTGGTAGAGATATTTATAAGGCACCAATGTTTGGGATTCCCACTACTACTTAGAGGATATGAAGAGGATGTATCTCAGGAGTTTTCCATGACACTCACACCTTAGGCTACAGTCAGTGCCACTTTTGTGGTGAGAGGATTGTCAATAAGAATTACCACTAAAAGCATTAGCAGAAGAACTACACTTTCTCTAGGCTTACAATGGAGAAAGGAGGATAAAGCTAGTAGAATGTATGCCAAGAAGAACCTTTTATTGAGAGATGAGGTGCCAATTGAGGACAAAAATGGGATTAGAAGGTGTTAGTGTCGGTATCTTCATCCCTCCGTCTGAGATCAAATCCTTTTGTTGCATTGCATATTAAGTGTCCTGCCCAGTCAGCTGCATTCCATTAAGAGCATGGATCATCTGATGGTAGTGGCTTCTCCTACATTTTCCCTCATGTCCTTTATCTGTTTGCACATGTTTATTCATCAAAATTATATACAGTCACCTTTTTTTCTTTAAAGTTTGCAAGGCTCTTTTCTAGGGCTTCATTGTCATTAGGTCTAGGGTTTCGTTAGGGTTTGATCAAATAGGTTTTCAAAATGTTCAATAACAGTCAGCAGGCACATGAGGAGGTTCCAGTATCAATAAATTTCATAATCAATTGCTTAGAAATGTATTTTTCCTCAAAACCATGTTTTGAGGAAAAAGAGAGTATTTTATGTTTTCATGTATAAATTTGATGTAATTTCAGTTCTTTCATATGTAAAAAACTTCAGTGGCAACCCTGGTCACCTTGCCAAGCTTTAGCATTTCCATCACCTGCAAGGCAAACAAAAAAATCAAGTCATTCAGTTCATCAGAAGGCTCAAAAAAGTGAAAAGCTCAAAAAATAGAGTTGACGAGTAAAGTCAGATTGCAAACATTATAAAAGCCGGTTTTATGAAGGAAAAATCAAAAGCTCTTGTATATAAATCATCTTTACAATTCAAAGCTCATCGGCACTCAAAGAAGAAAGATTGAGCAAAGTGAAGTTCATGTTGGAGAAAGGAAGCAAAATCGTAGCAAAGAGTTCCAGCTTTGGAGGCGTGACGCATTGGCTAAGTGGCGCGATGCATACAAGCAGCACGGTGCATAGAGCCGCTCTCCTTAGTGTTAATTTTCACTGGCATGGCGCACACAGGAGGCGTGGCGCATTGGGTTTGAGGCGCAGCGCATAGAGCTGCCAAGCCTGATTTGCTTAAAATTTCCCTCAAATTGCCAAAATCACTCAAGTCTTCTAGTTTGCAAGTAAGTTAAGCCTCTTCCATGCTAGTGAAGGAGTTTTTCATACAATTTATGGTGGTTTTGTAAAAGAAAAATTTTTAACATGGGGTTTTCTGCTCTATGCGCCGCGCCACCTTGCGCTCGCTTTTGCTAGCAGCCTCCAAAAGACAAAAACTCGGAATTTGTGCATTTTGTATGGAAAAATATGTTTTCGTACCAATGGCAAAGAAATTTGGATAGGTTTTGAGCCCTTAAAAAGGTCAAAAACACTCAAAAAATGACCTCACTACCCCTATTTTGACACACAGGAAGCAGTGTTGGGAGAATGGACTTATGGAGGGGAAAATGGAGGCCAAATTGAAAAGTTCCACTTAGGTTTGAAAGAATACAGGTAGAAATTTCCAACAAGAACACTTGGAGCTAATTTGGACACAAGGAAGGCCTCCAAAAGTGGGTTGAAACAGACGCTATACATAGAGAATTAGGTGCGGCGCATAGAAGAAAAATTGCCAGTTTGACCAAGTATTGCTCTGTTTTTCACCCAACTTTGGCCAGTTTGACTTTTTCACTTTCCTAATGGAAAATTTGTGATGTAATTTAATGTAAATTGATGGATCATGATGTAAATATGTCAAATTTTCACTTCATCAGTTTAAAAGTTGTTTGAAACTGAATGAATCAGTGCCCTTGTTTTTAGAGGCATGTTGTTCTGTTGCCTAATTTCTAGTTCTTAGTTTAGAATTGGTTGAAATAGCTCCTAAACATGTGAGCTCGACCCATAGAGGCAAGTATGAGCTATGGTTGTCTATATTATGTTGTTTTTCAGTCATTAGCATGGTTGGACTTTTGAGAAAGCCTTGAGCTTCATTGTACATTCATTTCAGCATTTTAGCTAAGGAATTGAGACTAGGATTTGTAGCACTCTTTGGGATTCATATGGCAATTTGTCTTCGTACAGTGCTTCTCTTTGTAATTATGAATTTTCTTATATGTCATGTATGCCATTCTCTATATTTTTTCTTCTAAACTAAAAAAACACGAGTGTAAGTAGAATCCATTGAAATTGCAGTACTCTACTTGAAGTTTGCTTTACTTTCTTGGCATTTTCAGCTGTTTGGGGAGGATCCATGCTTGCTCTTGCTCTCTTCAACACCTCACCTATCTATTCCTTCCATCTCATTCAATTTTAAGTTCCAAAAACAATTGCCTACCTTGCCCCATTGAGATCTCTGCAGGACTGAGCCTCAATCCTCGCACCCAAAATTTTCCTTTCCATCTGAGCCAACAAAATCATCATTTTATTCAATCAAACTCTACTGTACATATACCTAGACTAAAATCATAAGATATTTCAGTCATATCAAGCCCTCATTGATCATAATTTGCTGATATTGACTCGGAGAGAGCCCTCTCCTTACCTCGTAGGGCTAGCTACCAGGCTAAGCGTGGTTTGATGTTTGCCTTGGATCCTACCTTTTTAGCCTGAGGTAAATCTAGGCACTAACATAGTGGCAACCATACTGGGGATGAAAAGCTTATTTGTTTGTTAGTGTTCTTTCTTCATAAACTACAGACGGAGTCTGAAGATTAGCCACGTAGCCTTAGAAACACTTTTGCTTTGCATTAGCGAAAGTAGATAAAAGCTACTTCAGTCAATCTCCGGTCTAGTCTTATAAGCTGAACATCTGACTTGCAAATTGCCCCATTAACATGTATCAAGTTCAGATCTGATTGTTGATAGTGGACAACGATCAGACACCAGCAAGGCTGAAATCATTCACCTGGCGATTCGAAATCAGTTTCAAGATTAGATCCAAGGACTCCATTGGAGGATGCACCTGACCAGCAAAAACATGAAAGGACAATATGGATAGATCAGGTATTCAAGTTGGAATTTCATCCAAGACATTTTTTTCTTTGTTGTAAATTATTTCTTCTCTTTTCCCGAGAATTCCAAGGAGGCTTTGCAGATTATATTATATTTGAGAAAAGATCCTCGGCATGCATTTGATTCCTTCTGTTTGAAGATTGTGAATGCCAAAGATTTGCATGCTTTTGAGCTGGATCAAGACCTTTTTTCTGAATCTTGTGATGATCGTCTTCAAACTGATGAGCCTCAAGAGACCAAGACTGATTCTATACCTTCTGTACATACCCCTATACCTTGTAAAATTCTAGATCGATAAAAACCTCTGATTTTATCTCCGCTATCCCATGCTTTCCATAAAAATCATGATCTATATCTACCAAGATTTGATGGTGAATGCGACAACATCACTGCTGAGAGACATGTACTGAATTTTGAGTCTTTCCTTGACCTTTTTGAAGTTGATTAAGAAGATGTCAGTATTAGGCTTTTAGCTCTTTCTTTGCAAGGAAAAGTCAAGAGTTGGTTCAAAACCCTTCCTGATGCGAGCATCTCAAATTTCCAGCAGTTCGTCAATGTTTCCCTCGACAAGTGGGTGGTCAGACAGAACTCTTTCTTGATTATAGAGGAGTATAATCAGCTGAAAATACTGCCAGGGGAGACAGTACAACAATTTTCTGCGAGATTTAACCAATTTTATTATTCGATGCCTGTTGATATAAGACCTCCTCCTAGATCCACTCTCTTGCACTACCCGACTGCCTTTGATCTGGAAATGGATTTTCAGCTGAGGGAAAGGAACCTTGCAACACTTGAAGAGATGCAAAACAGTGCAGTAGATGTAGAGGCTCATTTGCTTATTCGAAGGGCAAAGTTGAAGGAAGAAGAGATGAAAAACATAGATCCAGAGGAATCGACATCTCTAGATGTAAAGCTTGACATTTTGGTAAGTGTAGTAGAAGAGATGATGCAAAGGAACATCACAAGGAATGAGTATAATGTTCAAGCCCATGGCTCGCTGATTGAAGAAGAACAACTTGCTGATCCAAAACATCTTCTTTCTTATCCTAGTTGTCATAGATCTGATAATGATTGTTTTATAGATCATCTTGGAGAAGAGAGATGTGTTGATATGACATGTATGCTTGATGATATGTTTTATACTGATGATTTGCCTCAGTTTGACCAGTATGATGACGATTATTTTCTCCAAACATAAGCTAATCTTGCAGACAAATCAACAACTATTTTGTGGGAGGAAGAAGTTCACTTTCAATAGCTCGAATACAATGTTCAGCCATCACATATAAGCTATGGAAATGAAGAGGAAAGCGCAGAAAATTTTGAAGTAAGTGAAGGATCTTTGCCTTTTTGTTTTGCTTCATTTCAGTTCATTAGAGACAACATTCGTGCGATCAGAAATCAACTGTCGACAAGTCTTGATTTGGACCATCTTGCGGGAAATGAAAACCTTGTTCAAGACTTCTCATATCCAAATTTTCAACCCCCGAATGCCATTGATTGTCAAGTTGTAGATGAAGACTTGGACGCTGGCACATACGATCAAATGATACAAGACGATTCCGTACCATTTTGTTTTGAATCATTTCAGTTTCTGAAGGGAAAACTGCATAGTATGTCTTCAAATGAGCAGCCTGTAGAAAGTCATGCAATCTTATTGGAACTAATAGAAAATGGCTTGTAGCAGTCTTTTCAAGTTTTTCACGATCCAATAGCTGATGTGTTGGATGATATCTACAGTCAAAGTCCTTCTCTTGTCTATGAGCTTGACAAAAGTATTGATGCAAACTTGATCTGACAGCCAGTTTCTTTGTCATTTTCAGCAGGAGTCTCGTGACCAAGCTCAGATCAAAGCTTGCATTCATGGTAAGAAGAGAAGAGAAGTAATCCATTGGATGAGCTAAGTCCTAGTGTGCATGAACTTCAAGTTTTTGGAGGCGGATAGAGAATCCATAGTATTTAACGGATCTGTTCACAATTTTTCATGGGAGTTGCCTTTCAGTAGTCCTCTTGTTGTTCATACGCAAGCACTTGCGGAGAATTCAAACAGCAACAGGAATACTTAATTGGCTATATTGGTTGTTTCATTTCACTTGATCAGGTGATGAATGAAACTGTTACAATAGGTTATGATGAATAAGCTCTACTTGTAGCATCATTTCCAGTTTCTCGGTTGTGTTAAAGTGTTAAGTCAGTTTTGAGTCAGTTTTCAATCATGTAATTGAGTCCAGTTTTGAGTCAAGAGTTTGGTTTCGTTTTGTCAAAGTTATTGACCCCATAGCGCTATGGACGAAGGCACTGCCTACTTTCCCAGAGATCTGTAGTTCTTGGCACCTCCAAGGAGCTACCAGCCCATTGGAGGCAATGTTAGTGTCGGTATCTTCATCCCTCCATCAAAGATCAAATCCTCTTGTTGCATTGCATATTAAGTGTCACGCCCAATCAGCTACATTCCATTAGGAGCATGGACCATCTAACGGTAGTGGCTTCTCCTACATTTTCCCTCATGTCCTTTAGCTTCTGGCCCATGTTTATTCATCAAAATTATATACAGTCACCTTTTTGTCTTTAAAGTTTTCAAGCGTCTTTTCTAGGGTTTCATTGTCATTAGGTCTAGGTTTTCATTAGGGTTTCATCAAATAGGTTTTCAAAATGTCCAATAACAGTCAGCAGGCACATGAGGAGGTTCCAGTATCAATAACCTTCATAATCAATTGCTTAGAAATGTATTTCTCCTCAAAACCCTATTTTGAGGAAAAAGAGAGTATTTTATGGTTTTATGTATAAATTTGATGTAATTTTAGTTCTTTCATATGTAAACAAATTTAGTGGCAACCCTGGTCACCTTGCCAAGCTTTAGCATCTCCATCACTTGCAAGGAAAACAGAAAAATCAAGTCATTCAGTTCATCAGAAGGCTCAAAAAAGTGAAAAGCTCAAAAAACAGAGTTGACAATTAAAGTCACATTGCAAACATTATAAAAGTCGGTTTTGTGAAGGAAAAATCAAGAGCTCTTGTATATAAATCATATTTACAATTCAAAGCTCATTGGCACTCAAAGAAGAAAGATTGAGCAAAGTGAAGGTCATGTTGGACAAAGGAAGCAAAACCGCAACAAAGAGTTCTAGTTTTGGAGGCGCGGTGCATTGGGTGAGTGGCACGGCACGGCGCATAGAGCCGCTCTCCTCAGTGTTAATTTGCACTGGCACGACGCACATAGGAGGCGCGATGCGTTGGGTTTCAGGCGTGGTGCATAGAGCTGCCAAGCTCGATTTGTTTAAAATTTCCCTCAAATTGCCAAAATCACTCAAGTCTTCTAGTTTGCAAGTAAGTTAAGTCTCTTCCTTGCTAGTGAAGGCGTTTTTCATACAATTTATGGTGGTTATGTAAAAGAAAAATCAAACCCTACATTCTTTCCATTTTATTCATGAAACTGTTGCCTAGAGTTTGCATTGGTTATTTTGGCTGCCAAGTCCATTCTCCCATTCCCTCACCTTTTCACTCCTTCACTCACTTTCTCACCGTATTCCCCCATTCCCCAACTTCCATATTCGGTCATCCCTATCCCCAATTCCCATTTTTCCCAAATCCTAACTATAAATCCCAAAACCCTAATTATTGTCCCAAGAGCTTCATATCACCATTCAACTGAGTGTACCATCACTCAGAGGGTTTTCATCATCATGTTATGTTCCAATGGGTCATTTTACACATTGTTCATGCTTCAGTTGCGCCTAGGTAAGGTTCATTACCCTCTCCTAGGGTTTTGAGGGTAATTTCTCTTGGATGGTCAAATCATCAGCAAAACTTATATCCTGATGTTAATACACCTTCCCCTATCCTTAATTGTTGGGTGTGGAGCCTGATTATCTTCTATATTCAAAGGTATTGCCACATTGGACCCCAGTTCGAAATGGGGGCGGCAACGCCGCCCGTAAAATATTCGCTGCAGGGGGGGTCCAGTGGGGGCGGCAGGGGGGTTGCCTTGTAAAAGTATAGTAATTTCTAGTCAATCTGGGCCGTTCATTAGGCGGATGATCTGACGGTAGAACTTATGTTTAGTTTAGGGTTTTTTGCCCTAGAAGGCAACCCCTCTCTTTGTATGAGGGTATTGTATTTGAGGCTGTGAGATAGATGTGTATTCAGTGAGCGAGAAATAGAGAGGTGAGACTGTGAGAGAAAACAGAGGATATTATAGTGGATTTCGTGTAGGTTGTGTCTCTTCATTGCTGGAAAATAGAAAGGAAGGACTGGCTGTTCGGGGTGGACGTAGCTCAAACTGGGTGAACCACGTATATCTGTGTCTCTCTTGTTTTGTACATTTTCTATGTTTATATTTTTGCAATATTTTATGTGTTCCATTGCTCCGTAATATATAATTTTCTAACATTAATGTACCTTATTAAACACTTCCCATCACTGAGATCCCCCAAATTCCTCATTTTCGCACAAACCCTAGTTTCTTGCTACAACTTGACAATTTTCTGGACTAGGCCTATGTTTTGCCATTTTTGACCCCTTCCCCTCACTCAATATTTGAAATTAAACTTTCCTCTATTTCCTAACATTCCCTCCTACTTCCCAAAATTTCCTCAAGAATTTAGAAGCCCCTTATCTCCTTCCTTTCCCTTCATTTCGAAAAAGCCCCTGTTCCACACATCGGGGTAGGTTTTACTAAAATGATGTTTTTGAGCAAGGAAAGATGAATTTGGAAAAAATGAGAGATGTTTTTGTCCACAATATGCCAAGGAAGAAAAATCTCCTTTACTTTTCACACAGGTGTCATGGTTTTAGAGAAATATCAAAAATACAGTTGCCTCAGGAGAATTGATGCACCTCTGAAGTGTCTTTGGGAAAATCAAGATTTATCCTAGCTTGGTTGGCCAAATGACTTGCGTGATAAGTCAAATGATACGTTGACACAGAGATATTTCCAATGAGCTATCATGAGCTCAAGTTCGGGTTGAGGAAGACCTTCAAAAGTTGACTGTAACAGCACTCTGCCTTTAGGCAGTCTCATTTTGCACATTTTAACTAGTGTTGGTAAATTTTACTTTTGACAGGGAAAATGAACTCCAAATTAAAAAATTAAAGTTGGGTTGGAAAGTAGACTCAATAATATTTCCAAAGAGCTATTTTTAACCGAATTTAGACACTGGAAAGGCCCTCAAAACTGGTCTACAAAATACGCTACGCATAGAAATTTTTTACACAGGGTTTTCTGCTCTATGCGCCCCGCTACCTGGCGCTCGCTTTTGCTAGGAGCCTCCAAAAGACAAAAACTCAGCATTTTTGTATTTGGCATGGAAAAATATGTTTGCCTACCGTTGGCCAAGAATTTTGGATAGGTTTTGAGCCCTCTAAAAGGTCAAAAACACTCAAAAAACGACCTCACTGCCCCTATTTTGACACACAGGAAGAAATGTTGGGAGAACTGACTTTTCGAAGGGCAAATGGAGGCCAAATTGAAAGATTCCGCTTGAGTTGGAAAGTAGAAGGGCAAACCATTTCAACGAAAGCACTTAGAGCTAATTTGGACACCGAGAAGGCATCCAAAGGTGGGTCCAAATAGGCACTATGCATAGAGAATCAGGCGCGACGCATAGAGGAAAAATTGCCAGTTTGACCAAGTATTGCTCTGTTTTTCGCCCAGCTTTGGCCAGTTTGACTTTTTCACTTTCCCAATGGAAAATTTGAGATGTAATTTTATGTACATTGATGGATCATGATGTAAATGTGTCAAATTTTCACTTGTAGAGGTAGATTCATTAGTTTAAAAGTTGTTTGAAACTAAATGAATCAGTTCCCTTGTTTTTAGAGGCATGATCTTCTGTTGCCTAATTTCTAGTTCTTAGTTTAGAATTGGTTGAAATAGATCCTAAACACGTGAGGTCAAACCCTAGAGGAAAGGGGCAGATATGGTTGTCTATATTATGTTTTTTTGCAGTCATTAGCATGGTTGGACTTTTGAGAAAGCCTTAAGCTTCATTGTACATTCATTTCAGCATTTTGGCTAAGGAATTGAGACCAGGATTTGCAACACTCTTTGGGATTCATGTGGAAATTTGTCTTGGTACAATGCTTCTCTTTGTAATTGTTAATTTGCTTATATTTAATGTATGCCATTCTCTATCTTGTTTCTTCTGAACTAAACAAACAAGAGTGTAAGTAGAATCCACTGAAATTGGAGTGCTCTACTTGAAGTTTGCTTTAGTTTCTTGGCGTTTTCAGCTGTTTGGGGAGGATTCATGCTTGATCTTGCCCTCTTCAACACCTCACCTATCTATTCTTTCCATCTCATTCAATTTTAAGTGCCAACAACAATTTCCTACCTTGCCCCATTGAGATCTCTGCAAGAATGAGCCTCAATCCCTGCACCCAAAATTTTCCTTTCCATCTGAGCCAACAAAATCATCATTTTATTCAATCAAACTCTATTGAACATATACCTAGACTAAAATCAAAAGATATTTCAGTGATCTCAAGCTTTCATTGATCATAATTTGCTGAGATTGACCTGGAGAGAGCCCTCTCCTGACCTGGTAGGGCTAGCTACCAGGTTGACCGTGGTTTGATGTTGGCCCTGGATCCTACCTTTTCAGCCTGAAATAAATCTAGACACTAACATAGTGGCGACCATACTGTGGATGAAAAGCTTATTTGTTTGTTAGTGTTCTTGCTTCATAAACTACAAACGGAGTCTGATGATTAGCTAGGTATCCTTCGAAATGATTTTTCTTTGCATTAGCGAAAGTAGATAAAAGCTACTTCAGTCAATCTCCGATCTAGTCTTATAAGCTGAACATCTGACTTGCAAATTTCCCCAGTAACATGTATCAAGTTCAGATCTGATTGTTGATGGTGGACAACAATCAGACACCAGCAAGGCTGAAATCATTCACCTGACGATTCCAAATCAGTTTCAAAATCAGATCCAAGGACTCCATTGGAGGATGCACCTGACCAGCAAAAACATGGAAGGACAATATGGAAAAATCAGGTATTCAAGTTGGAATTTCATCCAAGACATTTTGTTCTTTGTTGTAAATTATTTCTTCTCTTTTCTCGAGAATGCCAAGAAGGTTTTTCAAAGTATATTGTATTTGAGAAAACATCCTCGGCCTGCATTTGATTCCTTCCCTTTGAAGATTGTGAATACCAAAGATTTGCATGCTTTTGAGCTGGATCAAGACCTTTTTTATGAATCTTGTCGTGATCGTCTTCAAACCGATGAGCCTCAAGAGGCCAAGACTGATTCTATACCTTCTATACATACCCGTATACCTTGTAAAATTCCAGATCGATACAAACCTTTGATTTTACCTCCACTATCCCATGCTTTCCCTAAAAATCGTGATCTATATCTACCAATATTTGATCGTGAATGCGACAACATCACTGCTGAGAAACATGCACTGAATTTTGAGTCTTTCTTTGACCTTTTTGAAGTTGATGAAGAAGATGTCAGTATTAGGCTTTTTGCTCTTTCTTTGCAAGGCAAAGTCAAGAGTTGGTTCAAAACCCTTCCTGATGCGAGCATCTCAGATTTCCAGCAGTTCATCAAAGTTTTCCTCGACAGGTCGGTGGTTAGACAGAACTCTTTCTTGATTATAGAAGAGTATAATCAGGTGAAAAGATTTCCAGGGGAGACAGTACAACAATTTTCTACCAGATTTAACCAAGTTTATTATTCGATGCCTGTTGATATAAGACCTCCTCCTGGATCCACTCTCTTGCACTACCCGGCTGCCTTTGATCCGGAAATGGAGTTTCAGCTGAGGGAAAGGAACCTTGCAACACTTGAAGAGATGTAGAACAATGCAGTAGATGTAGAGGCTCATTTGTTGATTTGAAGGGTAAATTTGAAGGAAGAAGAGATGAAAAACATAGATCCGGAGGAATCGACATCTCTAGAGGTAAATCTTGAAATTTTGGTAAGTGCAGTAGAGAGATGATGCAAAGGATCATCAGAAGGAATGAGTATAATGTTCAAGCCCATGGCTCGCTGACTGAAGAAGAACAACTTTCTGATCCAAAACATCTTATTTCTTATCCCAGTTGTCATCGATTTGATAATGATTGTTTTATAGATCATCTTGGAGAAGAGAGATCTGTTGATATGACATGTATGCTTGATGATATGTTTTATACTGATGATTTGCCTCAGTTTGACCAGCATGATGACAATTATGTTCTCCAAACAGAAGCTAATCTTGCAAACAAATCAACAACTAGTTTGTGAGAGGAAGAAGTTCACTTTCAGCAGCTCGAATACAATGTTCAACCATCACATATTAGCTATGGAAATGACGAGGAAAGCACAACAAATTTTCAAGTAAGTGAAGGATCTTTGCCTTTTTGTTTTTCTTCATTTCAGTTCATCAGAGACAACATTAATGCAATCAGAAATCAATTATCGACAAGTATTGATTTGGACCATCTTGCGGGCAATGGAAACCTTGTTCAAGACTTCTCATATCCAGATTTTCAGCCCCAAATGCCATTGATTGTCAAGTTGCAGATGAAGAATTTGATGCTATCACATACGATCAAATGATACAAGATGATTCCGTACCATTTTGTTTTGAATCATTTCAGTTTCTGAAGGGAAAACTACATAGTATATTTTCAAATGAGCAGCCTGTAGAAAGTCATGAAATCTTATCGGAACCAATATAAAATGGCTTGCAGCAGTCTTTTCAAGTTTTTCACGATCCAATAGCTGATGTGTTGGATGATGTCTACAGTCAAAGTCCTTCTCTTGTTTGTGAGGTTGACAAAAGTATTGATGCAAACTTGATCCTACAACCGATTTCTTTGTCATTTTCAGCAGGAGTCTCTTCACAAAGTTCAGATCAAAGTTTGCGTTCATGGTATGAAGAGAAGAGAAGTAATCCGTTGGATGAGCTAAGTCCTAGTGTGCATGAACTTCAAGATCCTTATACAGTGTTTTTGGAGGCGGATAGAGAATCCATAGTATTCAACGGATCTGTTCACAAGTTTTCATGGGAGTTGCCTTTCAGTAGTTCTCTCTTGTTGTTCATATGCAAGCACAAACTATTAGAGTAGGTTATGATGAATAAGCTCTACTTTGAGCATAATTTCTAGTTTGTTGGTTGTGTTTAAGTGTTAAGTCAGTTTTTAGTCAGTTTTTAGTGATGTAATTGAGTCCAGTTTTGAGTCAAGAGTTTGGTTTCGGTTTGTCAAAGTTATTGACCCCATACCCATATGGACGAAGGCACTACCTGCTTTCCCATAGATCTGTAGTTCTTGGCACTTCCAAGGAGCTACCATCCCCATTGGAGCCAATGTTAGTGTAAGTATCTTCATCCCTCCGTTAGAGATCAAATCCTCTTGTTGCAATGCATATTAACTGTCCCGCCCAGTTAGCTGCATTCCATTAAGAGCATGGATCATCTAACAGTAGTGGATTCTCCTACATTTTCCTCATGTCCTTTACCTGCTGGCCCATGTTTATTCATCAAAATTATATACAGTCACCTTTTTGTCTTTAAAGTTTGCAAGGCTCTTTTCTAGGGTTTCATTGTCATTAGGTCTAGGGTTTCATTAGGGTTTCATCAAATAGATTTTCAAAATGTCCAATAACAGTCAGCAGGCACATGAGGAGGTTCCAGTATCAATAAATTTCATAATCAATCGCTCAGAAATGTATTTTTCCTCAAAACCCTGTTTTAAGGAAAAAGAGAGCATTTTATGTTTTTATGTATAAATTTGATGTAATTTTAGTTCTTTCATATGTAAACAACTTCAGTGGAAACCCTGGTCACCTTGCCAAGCTTTAGCATCTCCATCACTTGTAAGGAAAATTGAAAAATCAAGTTATTCAGTTCATCAAAAGGCTCAAAAAAGTGAAAAGCTCAAAAAACAGAGTTGACAAGTAAAGTCACATTGAAAACATTATAAAAGTCGGTTTTATGAAGGAAAAATCAAAAGCTCTTGTATATAAATCATCTTTACAATTCAAAAGCTCATTGGCACTCAAAGAAGAAAGATTGAGCAAAGTGAAGGTCATGTTGGAGAAAGGAAGCAAAATCGCAGCAAAGAGTTCCAGTTTTGGAGGCGCGGCGCATTGGGTGAGTGGCACGGTGCATATAAGTGGCTCGGCGCATAGAGCCGCACTCCTCAGTGTTAATTTGCACTGGCGCGATGCACACAGGAGGCATGGCGCATTGGGTTTGAGGCGTGGTGCATAGAGCTACCAAGCCTGATTTGCTTAATATTTCCCTCAAATTGCCAAAATCACTCAAGTCTTCTAGTTTGCAAGTAAGTTAAGCCTCTTCCTTGCTAGTGAAGGAGTTTTTCATACAATTTATGGTGGTTATGTAAAATAAAAATCAAACCCTACATTCTTGCCATTTCTCAAGAAATTGTTGCCTAGGGTTTGGATTGGTTATTTTGGCTGCCAATTCCATTAACCCATTCCCTCACCTTTTCACTCCTTCACTCATTTTCTCATCCTATTCCCTGATTCCCCAACTTCCATATTCCCTATCCCCAATTACCATTTTTCCCAAATCTTAACTATAAATCCCCAAACCCTAATTGTTTTCCCAAGAGCTTCATATCACCATTCAGCTGAGTGTGCCATCATTCATAGGGTTTTCATCATCATGTTAGGTTCCAATGGGTCATTTTACACCTTGTTCATGCTTCAGTTGCGTGTAGGTAAGGTTCATTTCCCTCTCCTAGCGTTTTTAGGGTAATTTCTCTTGGATGGTCAAGTAATCAGTAAAACTTGTATCCTAATATTCATAGACCTTCCCCTATCCTTAGTGTACCTTATTAAACACTTCCCATCACTGAGATCCCCCAAATTCCTCATTTTCGCACATACCCTAGTTTCTTGCTACAACTTGACAACTTTCTAGACTAGGCCCGTGTTTTGCGCTTTTGGACCCCTTCCCCTCACTCAATATTTGAAATTCAACTTTCCTCTATTTCCTAACATCCCTGCCTACTTTCCAAAATTTCCTCAAGAATTTAGAAGGCCCTTATCTCCTTCCTTTCCCTTCATTTCGACAAATCCCCTGTTCCACACATCGGGATAGGTTTTACTCAAATGATGTTTTTGAGCAAGGAAACATGAATTTGGAAAAACTGACAGATGTTTTTGTCCATAATAAGCCAAGGAAGAAAATCCTCCTACAATTCTTACACAAGTGTCATGGTTTTAGAGAAATATCAAAAATAGAGTTGCCTCAGGAGAATTGGTGCACCTCTGAAGTGTCTTTGGGAAAATCAAGATTTATCCTAGCTTGGTTAGCCAAATGACTTGCTCGATGAGTCAAATGATAATTATACAAAAATATATTTCCAATGAGATATCATGAGCTCAATTTGGGATTGAGGAAGACCTTCAAAAGTTTACTGCAACAACACTCTGCCTTTAGGCAGCCTCATTTTGCACATTTTGACCAGTCTTGGGAAATTTGACTTTTGACAGCGCAAATGAACTCCAAATTGAAAAATTAAAGTTGGGTTGGAAAGTAGCTCAATAATATTTCCAACGAGATATTTTGCACCCAATTTTGACACTAGGAAGGCCCTCAAAACTTGTCTTCAAAAAGGCACTACGCATAGAAATTTTTAACACGAGGTTTTCTGCTCTATGCGTCGCGCCACCTGGCACTCGCTTTTGCTAGGAGCCTCCAAAAGACAAAAACTCATAATATTTGGATTTGACATGGAAAAATATGTTTGCATACTAATGGACAAGAAATTTGGACAGGCGTTGAGCCATCAAAAAGGTCAAAAACACTCAAACAATGACCTCATTGCCCCTATTTTGACACACAGGAAGCAGTGTTGGGAGAACTGACTTTTGAAGGGGAAAATGGAGGCCAATTTGAAAAATTCCACTTGGGTTGGAAAGAGAACAGGCATACCTTTACAAAAATCACACTTAGAGCTAATTTTGACAATGAGAAGGCCTCCAAAAATGGGTCCAAACAGGCGCTATGCATAGAGAATCAGGCGTGGCGCATAGAGGAAAAGTTGCTAGTTTGACCAAGTATTTCTCTGTTTTTCGCCCAGCTTTGGCTAGTTTGACTTTTTCACTTTCCTAATGGAAAATTTGTGATGTAATTTAATGTACATTGATGGATCATGATGTAAATATGTCAAATTTTCACTTGTAGTGGAAGATTCATCAGTTTAAAAGTTGTTTGAAACTAAATGAATCAGTTCCCTTGTTTTTAGAGGCATGTTGTTCTGTTTCCTAATTTCTAGTTCTTAGTTTATAATTGGTTGAAACAGCTCCTAAACATGTGAGCTCGACCCATAGAGGCAAGGATGAGCTATGGTTGTCTATATTATGTTGTTTTCCAGTAATTAGCATGGTTGGACTTTTGAGAAAGCCTTGAGCTTCATTGTACATTCATTTCAGCATTTTGGCTAAGGAATTGAGACCATGATTTGCAGCACTCTTTGGGATTCATGTGGCAATTCGTCTTGGTATAGTGCTTATCTTTGTAATTGTGAATTTGCTTATATGTCACGTATGCCATTCTCTATCTTTTTTCTTCTGAACTAAACAAACAAGAGTGTAAGTAGAATCCATTGAAATTGCAGTGCTCTACTTGAAGTTTGCTTTAGTTTCTTGATGTTTTCAGCTGTTTGGGGAGGATCCATGCTTGCTCTTGCCCTCTTCAACACCTCACCTATCTATTCCTTCCATCTCATTCAATTTTAAGTGCCAAAAAAAACTGCCTACCTTGCCCCATTGAGATCTCTGCAGGACTGAGCCTCAATCCCTGCACCCAAAATTTTCCTTTCCATCTGAGCCAACAAAATCATCATTTTATTCAATCAAACTCTATTGTACATATACCTAGCCTAAAATCAGAAGATATTTCAGTGATCTCAAGCCCTCATTGATCATAATTTGCTGAGATTGACACGAAGAGAGCCCTCTCCTGACCTGGTAGGGCTAGCTACCAGGCTGAGCGTGGTTTGATGTTGGCCCTGGATCCTACCTTTTTAGCCTGAGGTAAATCTAAGCAATAGCAGAAGGGAGAGTCTTCCCTATCCTTGGATGAAGTAAGATATCACATGCTCAAGTATATTTCTTGTGAGGTAAGGCTCATTATAGTCTATGGTTATGTTGTAGCAGCTACAACCACCCTCCAAAATTTTGGCCAACACCAATTTCGGAGCCTCCCGTGAGACTTTCACTTGGTGGTTGCACACACTCGAGTTCACTCCGTGAGCTCATGTGAGTATTTACATCCACCTTTCTTTTTCATTTCATTCAATTCTGCACGATGATGTCTAACTCATGCTTGTGACCATGCTCTCATTATGCTCAAAGTCTTCATTTCGTATGTGATTTTTGTGTTCGCTATGAAAGCATATATCACACTCACACACAGAGTCACATTCACTATTGTGCAAGTGTCATCTTGATCAATGAACAATCAATCACAAGTGTTGCACCTTTCACTTGCACCATTGGTCAGTCATGTTGTACATGTGTATTTGGATGGTTTGGGTCATTTTGTCATCGAGTTGTGTGATTGTGTGTTTATATGATCATCTATGTATCTTTCGATTGTTCACATACTTAGTCATTTTCCTTGCAGTTCTAACGACCAGACTCCCCACTGACAGCCAGACTATCACCCCGCCATTGACTCAATCGAGTATCAACCAAAACAATGCAGAAGCACTAAGCTTGTCTTTTCAAATTGCATCGTTCGCAAGCAATTCAATCAACTCTCATTCTGGCCACTAAGGCAATTGGGCCCAATAGTCACCCTGGGACTGATTCCCCTAAAAAATTGCGTAGAGGACACTGACCTTAATCGCTCGGCTGACTGAGGAAATTTCATAGATAGGCTGGATAGACACCAAGTGCCCATCCATGTTTCCCCTAAAAAATTATGCAGTTTTCCCAGTCAGTCATCTCAACAGTCGACCGACTGTTCATCTCAGAAATTAAGCAGTTTTTATGAGAACGTCTTTGTTACACAAAAATATCGTCATCATGATTATTTACAGTCAGTATGGGTCTATCATTACTTGTACCGTCCTCCTAAGCAAGTCTCAGACCTCATCTCTTCAAATCAAGCTTTGGAAATGAGAGAAAGACATTAAAAATCAATGTAACTCTGGTTCCACACTTTCTCTCATGGTCACCTGCAGTCCCGCACCTTCTGTGTACAAAATCTGCGTACCTACCCGCTCTGTCCCTAACGGTGTAGGTGCAGACCCCTATGAAAGTCAAAAGGCGCAAGTTTTATCCTTAAAAACTCACTTTGGGTTAATTCTAGAGGTTTCTAGAAGGAATTTTGACGTGGATTGTTCGCTCTAAGGTGGTTCATGCATCCCAAAAGAGAAGGAGCTAATCCCTTGATGAGAGGAGCTATCCCTTTGAAGGAGGACTTAGTAACCTCCCTCCATTGCACTATAAATACAGACATTTGGCTGGTTACTGAGGAGGTTAGAAGTTGAACATTTTTTAGGGTAAATGCTGGTGAAATCAAGACTTTCTAGTTAGGCCTAAAGAGGAGAGAAGTAATCCATTGGATGAGCTAAGTCCTAGTGTGCATGAACTTCAAGTTTTTGGAGGCGGATAGAGAATCCATAGTATTTAACGGATCTGTTCACAATTTTTCATGGGAGTTGCCTTTCTGTAGTCCTCTTGTTTTTCATACGCAAGCACTTGCAAAGAATTCAAACAGCAACAGGAATACTTAATTGGCTACATTGGTTGTTTCATTTCACTTGATCAAGTGATGAATGAAACTGTTAGAATAGGTTATGATGAATAAGCTCTACTTGTAGCATCATTTCCAGTTTCTCGGTTGTGTTAAAGGGTTAAGTCAGTTTTGAGTCAGTTTTCAATCATGTAATTGAGTCCAATTTTGAGTCAAGAGTTTGGTTTCGATTTGTCAAAGTTATTGACCCCATAGTGCTATGGACGAAGGCACTGCCTACTTTCCTAGAGATCTGTAGTTCTTGGCACCTCCAAGGAGCTACCAACCCATTGGAGGCAATGTTAGTGACGGTATCTTCATCCATCCATCAAAGATCAAATCCTCTTGTTGCATTGCATATTAAGTGTCAGGCCCAATCAACTGCATTCCATTAGGAGCATGGATCATCTAACGGTAGTGGCTTCTACTACATTTTCCCTCATGTCCTTTAGCTTCTGGCCCATGTTTATTCATCAAAATTATATACAGTCACCTTTTTGTCTTTAAAGTTTTCAAGGGTCTTTTCTAGGGTTTCATTGTCATTAGGTCTAGGGTTTCATTAGGGTTTCATCAAATAGGTTTTCAACATGTCCAATAACAGTCAGCATGCACATGAGGAGGTTCCAGTATCAATAACCTTCATAATCAATTGCTTAGAAATGTATTTTTCCTCAAAACCCTGTTTTGAGGAAAAAGAGAGTATTTTATGTTTTTAGGTATAAATTTGATGTAATTTTAGTTCTTTCATATGTAAACATATTTAGTGGCAACCCTGGTCACCTTGCCAAGCTTTATCATCTCCATCACTTGCAAGGAAAACAGAAAAATCAAGTCATTCAGTTCATCAGAAGGCTCAAAAAAGTGAAAAGATCAAAAAACAGAGTTGACAAGTAAAGTCACATTGCAAACATTATAAAAGTCGGTTTTATGAAGGAAAAATCAAGAGCTCTTGTATATAAATCATATTTACAATTCAAAGCTCATTGGCACTCAAAGAAGAAAGATTGAGCAAAGTGAAGGTCATGTTGGATAAAGGAAGCAAAACCGCAACAAAGAGTTCTAGTTTTGGAGGCGCGGTGCATTGGGTGAGTGGCACGGCGCGGCGCATAGAGCCGCTCTCCTCAGTGTTAATTTGCACTGGCACGACGCACATAGGAGGCACGATGCATTGGGTTTCAGGCGCGGTGCATAGAGCTTCCAAGCTCGATTTGTTTAAAATTTCCCTCAAATTGCCAAAATCACTCAAGTCTTCTAGTTTGCAAGTAAGTTAAGTCTCTTCCTTGCTAGTGAAGGAGTTTTTCATACAATTTATGGTGGTTATGTAAGAGAAAAATTAAACCCTACATTCTTTCCATTTTATTCATGAAACTGTTGCCTAGAGTTTGCATTGGTTATTTTGGCTGCCAAGTCCATTCTCCCATTCCCTCACCTTTAAACTCCTTCACTCATTTTCTCACCGTATTCCCCCATTCCCCAACTTCCATATTCGGTCATCCCTATCCCCAATTCCCATTTTTCCCAAATCCTAACTATAAATCCCAAAACCCTAATTATTGTCCCAAGAGCTTCATATCACCATTCAACTGAGTGTACCATCATTTAGAGGGTTTTCATCATCATGTTATGTTCCAATGGGTCATTTTACACATTGTTCATGCTTCAGTTGCGCCTAGGTAAGGTTCATTACCCTCTCCTAGGGTTTTGAGGGTAATTTCTCTTGGATGGTCAAATCATCAGCAAAACTTATATCCTGATGTTAATACACTTTCCCCTATCCTTAATTGTTGGGTGTGGAGCCTGATTATCTTCTATATTCAAAGGTATTGCCACATTGGACCCCAGTTCGAAATGGGGGCGGCAACGCCGCCCGTAAAATATTCGCTGCAGGGGGGGTCCAGGGGGGGCGGTAGGGGGGTTGCCTTGTAAAAGTATAGTAATTTCTAGTCAATCTGGGCCGTTCATTAGGCGGATGATCTGACGGTAGAACTTATGTTTAGTTTAGGGTTTTTTGCCCTAGAAGGCAACCCCTCTCTTTGTATGAGGGTATTGTATTTGAGGCTGTGAGATAGATGTGTATTCAGTGAGCGAGAAACAGAGAGGTGAGACTGTGAGAGAAAACAGAGGATATTATAGCGGATTTGCTGTAGGTTGTGTCTCTTCATTTTGCTGGATAATAGAAAGGAAGGACTGGTTGTTCGGGGTGGATGTAGCTCAAACTGGGTGAACCACGTATATCTGTGTCTCTCTTGTTTTGTACGTTTTCTGTGTTTATATTTCTGCAATATTTTATGTGTTCCATTGCTCCGTAATATATAATTTTCTAACATTAATGTACCTTATTAAACACTTCCCATCACTGAGATCCCCCAAATTCCTCATTTTCGCACAAACCCTAGTTTCTTGCTACAACTTGACAATTTTCTGGACTAGGCCTGTGTTTTGCCATTTTTGACCCCTTCCCCTCACTCAATATTTGAAATTAAACTTTCCTCTATTTCCTAACATTCCCTCCTACTTCCCAAAATTTCCTCAAGAATTTAGAAGCCCCTTATCTCCTTCCTTTCCCTTCATTTCGAAAAAACCCCTGTTCCACACATCGGGGTAGGTTTTACTAAAATGATGTTTTTGAGCAAGGAAAGATGAATTTGGAA